>QUSF01000007.1:19852390-20145308 GCA_003676055.1 Chloebia gouldiae
GGGAAGGGAAGGGAAGGGAAGGGAAGGGAAGGGAAGGGAAGGGAAGGATGGGTATTTTAATAAAGAAATGAAAAGCCATTCTCAGAATTCTCAAATTTCCTGAAATATCTGAAATCAGCCATTTTACTAACCTTGGGATTTCATCAAGCTGCTAACATTTCATTTATGAAAAATGTTTTCATATTATAATGATTTAATTCTCTCATTCTTTGCTGACCTATCTATTCTGATTATTAATTACTTGATACAAGTATGAATTCTTCTTGTGAGTGCAGATCTTCACTCCTAAAGACTGCTTGGGTACCTTGAAATTATATCTTTTTACGTAAGGACAGTTTGTGTATCTAATAAGGAACATTAGCAAACTTTTTTTTTTCTTTAAAAGAAGGGTTTTAAAAAGTCTTGGTAAGTATATATTCCTTGCAATGAAATTGTCCATTTCAGTTCACTGAGATACTAAACTACTGTAGCACTTTAAATATTTTCCCCTCTAAAAGATAATATTCAAGCAGAAAAGAGTTAATATTTTGATTAATGAAAGAAATAAAGCAATTTGTTTCAGCACATGTAGTCACTGCTGAAAATTTAATATTTTCTCTGCTGAAATCTCCCACTCAGAAAACATCAAAATTTAATAAATAGTGAATCTACTGTTACGTTAAAATAAATTTGCATTAGAAAAGATAAGAGTAACCAGCAACTGAGCTCCCAAATAAAATGATTTACCCTGAATATCCTTCCAAAGCAGTCCTACAGGAACTGAGAATTTAATAAAATGTTATTAGATTAAACTTTATTCTTTGAAAACAGATACTGAATTACATTGGACTCTGATTGTAATCATCTGTTATAAAGACATGTCAAGGCGACCAGCTGCCTCCAGGAAATGGAAGATCAGAGGTAGAGCTTCCTTATAGGAAAAGGCCAGATTAGAATATTGCAGAGAAGAAATAATTTTTGTGAGGAATTAAGATGTCATTTTTGACTTTTATAAAATTGCTTTCAAGTTGTTCATTATGCAAACTCTATTTTTCTTGGTTGGGACATACATTTTTCAAAGGGATTTTCTACTGTAAACATGTGGCTACTTTAAATGAGACTTATTATGCCATCATTAAAAATAAGGGAAGCATAGATATGACCAATGTAATGCACTGATATTCTCTTGGAGATGACAGTGGAAAATCTACAAAAAATCTGCACAATACAGGAATTAATGCTTCAGTAGGTTGACTTTTTTAAAAAATTGCTTTTTTTTCCAGATGTAAAAATTAATATGCCCCAATATTTCCCAAGATGTTAATTGAAAAAAACAGTTGCTTACCTTTTTTTTTTTTTAATATAGCATTGCTAAAAGTTAATTAAAATTAAGGATAATCTGGTTTCAATTTGCTGTTCCATCTAAAGCATATAACCAAAGAACTGTGTTGTGAGTAAGGAGTGAGGAAAGAGAATACATTCAAAACTAACCGAGAAACCACATCATGTCCATCCATTCTTCCTTGTCCCTATGGACAAGATGACTGCAGTTGCCATTCATTATAATCAGAGATTATTATATTATGAAAATTATGTTTATATTGTGACACAATAATTTTTAAATTGAGTAATTTACTTCACAGTTAGAATATTTGTACATGATTAGCATTAGCAGCTTATTATTTTTTCATTTGATGGCTAACCAAAAGGTTTTGCTTCCCAAATACCAGGATTAATAACAGAATCTCAGCAAAGTGTAGAAGATCAGCCAGAGTTATTGTTTTAAAATGGGCTCTTATATTGCATTGTAACAAATTCTAAGCTGATGTGACATAGTTGATTCATCAAGTTAGAAAGATGGGTTTTAAAGTGCTACAAACCTTTCCAAATCCATGGTACTTGCAAGGAGACATGGACTGCCTGGAGAATATGGGGAAGATCTGACAAGATGATAGACTAGAAGACTAAAAGTGTATTTCACAGAGGTATCCCAGAAACTGTTAGTGAGGATAATGTAGACATATTTTCAGGTATATGTTCTTAGACATACAAGTGGTTCAAATAATACTTTCCACCAAATGTGTGATTTGATTGTTTTGCAATATCCCTCGTCTCTCTCCTCAAGGACAGAATGTCCAAAACACCAAGTTGAACTTGATGGTTAGCTTAACAGGAGGTAGAACTGAGTTCCTAATCCTGTAATTGCTCAGGGACTCAGACATGGAGTGAGAAAGGGGGTGGGTCTAACAGAAACATGGAAGCTTTTGAGGAACATAATGAAATATGGGGAGAACCCAAAGAATCGAGTGATTCTTTTAGTAACTGAATATTGAAAATAGGTGGTAAAAACAAACCACCAAGGGCCTGCTGCAGGATGATCTTAAAAATCTGTCCCTTAATTAACTTGTATACATGCATGTATTAATTTGCATGTTTATTTATATATATCTATATATTACCCATTTATTTGCACATTAAATTTATAAAAAGCTATAAATAGGCCTCTTTATGCTTACATTACAAGTGGCAAATATTTTATGTTCCATCATATTGCATTGTCCTAAAAAGGTCTTTTGGGGTTGCTAATGCTCACCACAAAATATAGAAAACTACAAAATTTTAACTATTTTCTCTGGATTCCCTTCTCCCAGATGCCATATTTTTTGATCACATAATTTGTCTTGTTATGTTGCACTATTTCTTGCATGTATCTTTGACTCTGTTCAAAGCTGTTGAGGTCCGCACTTCTGTGTGTGCTCATTTATCAAGGACCAGCCTTTGCTGTCAGATCCCATACCTAAAATTCTCGGCCTGTCTCTTGACAACTTGTCAATTTCAGAACCATCCTTTTCTCTCCTTTTTTGTGAAAACTGCCATCTAACAAAACTTTTGTCCACTTCAAATGAAGCAGCAGCAATTTCCTCTACCTTGACTCTTTGACAGTGTCACTCTTCTTGACACTGCTGACTTACTCTTCTCCAGAGTCAAGAGCACCACTTCTCTTCAAATGGATTATCCCCAACCTACCTAACATCTCTTTCACCTTCAGTATCTGGAATTATCCTCTGATATGCTACTTTCTGTCACCTTGTACTGATTAACCTTTGGCACCTTATGCTGACCCTCTCACCGGGAATATCAGAACATCATCCCCCAGGTTTTTATTCCACACTAGTTATTTTTTCTTTGTATAAATTTTTCCCTTTCCTTTTCTGTAAAACTTACATAACCACTAACACTGTTTCAGAGCTTCTGTTTTCAAATAATTTCCAGTCATATGTTTTTCTGCAAATCACTTATAATAGAGACCAATTTTTCATAGCTTTGTTTTGTATATAATGGTATGTAAACTGAGACCTTGATCCCTAGGTGCTGTGGTGATACAAAACGTAATATTATAATATGAAAATCTGGTGAAAATCATAATTTTACTTTTCCAGTTGTTGTAGCAATGTGATCCTCAGAAGCTTCATGTTAAAACTATGAGTTTAAGAGGACAACAGCACTAAGTCCTATGCCACAAGAGCCAGAACTCTATTCCCACTCCTCACTGAAAATAGTGTACTATCAAGCATACAAGGCATCATTGGACAAGAGAAAAAACAAACAAACAAAAAAAACCACAAAAAACCAAAAAAACTGGGGAAATGGTGTTTTTTAAGAATTATTTTAACATATAAAGCAAACAGCAAATACATGGATAAGATGTTACCTAGCTAAAGTAAGAGCATATATACTTTCTCTAAAAACAATAGCTATAAATAACAGATATTAAGGTTAAAAAGAATTTAAAAGGCAATTGTTTAAGGCATTAGTCTGCTTGACTGGTGAAGATAATTTTCTTTTGTCAGTAATATAACAGTTATGAAAATGCAGCAGAAAAAAAAAAAGGATTTCTACTTTGCAGTTTACTGAGGACCCTTTTGAATCTAAGAACAGCCGGGAGTCATCCTAGAAACTTCTGCATTAAAAATGGACAGACTACTAATGAGCATATACATTAAAAAAGACAAATTTAGATTGCTTCTAAGGATTTTCTGTCAATCTTTATGCTATTCCATCATCTATTCTGTAATTACCCATATAGCCCAAAAAAATAATCAGGAGAGGTTTTGTTAGTGCCTTTACTCTGCAAGAAGCAAAGAGAAAATGAAAGAATACAAAACTTTTTCATAATTGCCCCAACTTCTCAATATTATAAATTTCAGTAATGAAAATGAAAGCAGAGTACTTCCACAGCATGGTCACAATCCACTCAGCGCATGATATAAACTCATAGTTTTCAGCTCAGAAGACCAGAACTAAATTAATTGGGTAAAAAATTTATATATAATTTATATTCCTGAGGAGAAACAAAATGTATGAGCTCTGAGACTCATATTTAAGAGACTTACTACAGCACATATCCTCTAAATCCAGCAGAATCATTTGGTAACTGCTGTGTTCATTAAGTTCTGCAAAAATTGTGGGCTCAGCTTATATGGAACTGTCTTAGGTTGCAAATGTGAGATGTGGCCGGGGGTGTGTATTCTATTGCCCTCTGTTAGAATCAGGTGGGGCAGTCATCTTCTGTTAAAAACAGGTGGAAGGGTTTTCTTTATCTCTTTCATGACCCATCCTTCAGAGAGATACCTCCTGTTAATGAGCTATTGAGTGTCACCTGCATGACTGATAAAATTACATCATCCCATTGTAAACTGCTCAGCTCAGCATCCCTACCTGGATGTAATCTGAGATTTAGAACCGCACAGTCAGTTTTTTTTTCCCCATGGGATTCCTAGAGGATCAGCCTTTTTTCCCACTGATTTCCCAGAGGAAGACCAGGCCCATCTACACAACCATCAGACCTTCAGAGGAAAACTACACTCTTCTACAGGCTCACTGCTTCAACAGAACCACACCTGCAGCCACCATTCTAATGGAACTGCTACCAACACCCTGACCAATAGGGTGTCAGGTTGTATTCCGACTCTGTCAATGTTGTTTTGTATTTCTGCATTTTTATTCTTATTTTTTATTTTTCCTAATAAAGAATTGTTGTTCCTACTCCCATATCTTTGCCTGAGAGCCCCTTAATTTCAAAATTATAATAATTCAGAGGGAGGCGGTTTACATTTTCCATTTCAAGAGAGGATCCTGACTTCCCTAGCAGACACCTGTCTGTTCAAACCAGGATAGGAACATGCAAAAAAAAAAAATGTTCTGTGCTAGTTTTCTACACAATGAACAAGTACATGCACCTCAGTAGCACATGTCCCTTAGAGCATACATGCACCTATCCACAAGATTTCTGAGAGACAGAAGTTCTAACAGAGTACTGTACTTGTCCTGCAACACACAGGGTTTTTGCTATGATATGTATAAACACATATTTCTCTCTCGTCCTTCTATTAGATTTATATCATACGTAAATAAGCCTTTATTTAGAAAAATGTAAAGTAAATTGGTGCCCTAAGGGTAGGGTGAGGAAATAGGTAATTTTTTGTCAATATCCACAGGCCTTTTCTATAAAGTCATGACAAATCCATCAGCTACCCTTTGACCTCAATAATGGCATACCACCTACAATATAGAATATCCTATAGTGTTATAAGATGACACAAAAAATGCTGAAATAAGTCATTCAGAAAAATTGAGAACATTTATTTTATCTTCTGTATGTTACTGTTTCTTTTATATAAGAAAACCCAAACACAAAAGTAATTTGATAATGCTAATTTACTATAATGAAGCATATAATGGGTTTATAATAGGTGTAAAGAAAAATGGTATTTCAGCATCCAAGAGGAAAGTTTGTGGTTTTTCTTTTTTTTTTTTGTTTGTTTATTTGTTTTTAATTGAAAGCTTGTATTTTAAATAGTCCTGAAGGGTTGTCCTTTTGCAATGGTAGAGTGAATTTTCTTCTTGGCAGTTGGTAGAGTACTGTTTGTTCAGGTTTTTGTTTTGGTTTTTTGTTTGTTTTTTTCTTTTTTTTTTTTTTTAATTGAGGACAAGAATGATATTGATAACATAATGATGGCTTATCTGCTCCTGAGCAGGCCTTTCCCTAAGTCAGGGGTTTTTCAGTTTTTCATCATCTGCCAGTGAGCAGGTACATAAGAATCTGGGAGGGAGCATAGCCAGGAAAGATGACCCAAACTGGCCAAAGGGAAATCCCATGTCATAGAACATCATGCCCAATATATAAACTGGGGGAACTTGGCCAGGAGCTGCTGATTGATGATTGGAGACAGGCTGGGCACCTGTCAGTGGGTGGGGAGAAACTACTGTGCATCATTTGTCTTCTTGGGATATAGCTCTCTCTCTTTTTTTGTTATCTCCCATTCTATATGATTACTCTTATTGCTATCATTACTATCATGAATATCATTATTAATATTAATATTGTATTTTATTTTGTTTCAATTATGAAGTTGTTCTTATCTTAACTCACAGTTTGTATCTTTTTAAGTTCTCTTCTGCATTCCACCAGAGCATCTGCATGGTACTTTATCAGCTAGAAACTCCATTTGGTATGTACTTTTAAAGGAACAGCCCAGTTTTAACAGGTATCTAGGGTGAATATTTGGCACTGAAAATTAAGCTTCCAGGTTTGGAAGCTATAATTGACTTTTGCTTATGTTAAACTATATAAAAATATCAGGGGAGGTGAAGAAATGTATATGTATTAATGAATAAAACATTTTGATCTTCTATCCTTCACTTGTAAACATTGATGTGACATTAAGACATTCCAGTAATATGCAATCACAAATGAATTGTCTTGTACTTCAAATGCATATATGTTAGTAGACTTTGTTCTGTGAGGTTATTTTTTATGAAATCAAGAGATTTTCCAGAGAAAGTATTCTATAAATAATGACAGATTTTTGATAAATCCTTGTTGATCTTCCAGATCAGACAGAATGCATTTATCTATAAATGAATCAGAGGAGCTTCCTGTTACAAGCAGATGTCACTTATTTTTCAATATATATTAAATTGTTTTCTATGGACTGTAAAATTTTCAGCACAAGGAAATTTACTGAGTAAATATTGGTTTGTAAGATTTCAGTTTATTCTAAATCATCATAAAAAGAAATATTACTACATTAAACATTTCATAAACTGAAAGCAAGTCAGACTTCCATTTGGAGAAAGCAGCAGTCAGATAAATAAATCTGGTGTATTTGTTTTTGCCAGCACTTCTATTTAAGTTGGCTTCCCAGGCTAAAATACATAATTCACACAGGTCACCAAGGGGATAATTCAGATTCCTGTGTTTCTTTTTTCCACTCAGTATTTTTCTTCACATACAGCCTAATCATACAGAATTCATTCTGAGTTTTACCATTGTCTTCAACAAAATCTTTCATATCATTTCACCTTTAAAGTGATATTAAAAACTTTAATACTTAGTCTGACATGAGGAAGCCTGCTAAAAATAATTGTTTCCTCTGATTCTCATGAGGGTTTTTGTTTTTAATTTGGAACAACTTTATTAAGTTTTGAGATGCGATTTGTATCCACACCTGATCAATGTTGCTCCACAGAAATATATCATCTCTCCTGATTTAGATTTGCTCATTGCTACGCTATTATGTACTCCAGAGAACACAGAATACTGAAATGGCAAAGATTCATATTTGGTTCATTATATGAACCAAAGATTGATTCATATAATCCTCATTTACTTAACTTCTGCCATCCATCTGTCTGTTTGTCTATCTATCATAAAAATATTCATACTTTGACCAGGGAAGCAAACAGAAATTGCTAACATTGTTCTGAAAGTTTTGGCAAACTGCTCTGCTGAGCTATGATTGTTCTATTAAATCAGACTCTAAAAATCATTAGGGCACAGCAAAGTCTATTAGTATCGAAAATCTATGTACATGCAAATGTTACAAGGTAATAAATAAAGACTATTAAAGACCTACGGCTGCTGTCATGCTGGATTCAAATTTGGGTTAATGCTTGCAAAATATTCACAATTTCATACCTAATGGCAGTCCAGCTTACAGAAATTATATTTTAGAATTTCTTATTTCATTGTGATTCTATTATAAGCAATGAAAGAAAAGAAACTGTGGGATTCTCCTGAGGCAGCTGCTTATTTTAGCTTGCATTCAGTCACTCCATAAAGCATGGCACCTGAAAGAGAGCCAGTACTGATTGAAATACATAATATTCTCAAATTTCTAACAACCTAGAATACACAATTTGGTAAAAAGGAAAGGAAGAGGAAACTACAGGAAAACCACATGTCAATATCAAACCAGCAAAAAACCATTTGTCTGTGTTGTTCTCTTTCCTCAGATACTTTAGGAAAACCTAAGATAAAGCTGCAGCAATAAAAGCTAGAATTAATAAATGAAAGAAAGGAAGGGCTGGGAAGAGTGGGGTAAGGGAAAGAAAGGGAGATGATTGTATTCTTGTGTATCTGTGCTACTTGGGGTCTTAGTAAACTCATGGCTATACCTGAAAATACTAAAACCAAATTAATGTATTCCTTTTATGATCTTTCAGGTGCAATTTTTGTTTTCTGTAGTGCTGAACTCAGTTTATATACCCATATCTCTACTGACTTAAACAATACTATAAATTGAAATTACCTCATTAACCTAAATTTACCTTTTGTGGAGAAATAAAAGATAAGATTAGCAAATGAAATATTTAAACATAATGACTGAAACTTTAGGCAGCAGAGCTTTCTATCTTGCTTTATTAACCAAAAGAAAAAATCAACAATGAAAATTAGATAGAGGGCTCAAAACAGATTGGTCCAATTTTTTAAAGAAGATGTTATCGGGAAAAATGGATGTATGTGACTTTGTGTCTACGATGAGGAAGCACGTCAAAAACATGGCAGATTATAATCAAGAACGTTAAGTGTGATTGAGATCAAGTAGCACAGCTAACAAATTAATAGAAAGGGCTGAAAGTCTGCAAATCCTCACAAAAATTATATTTAGAATACTTTCTTCAGAGTCTTTCTATCTCATCTGTTTATTCACATTTGCAAATTAAATGCTCAAGCAGGAAACAAAAAAAAAAAGGAAGATAGCCAAGGAACTAAAAATAAGTATGAAAGGGATGAATCTGCTCAAATATAAACATACCAGCCCACAGACACAATCAGTTTGGAGCTGTGGAGAAATTCTGATGATGCCACCTTTCACCACAGAAATCATACATGGCATTCTCGGCTTCTAGAACATTAAAAATCTGCCTTTCAATAATATCAAATATTACTTTTATGAAAAGTTATGTAAACTTGTTATCAATCTGCAAAGGTGAAATTGTTTCAGAGGAGTGGAGCCAGTGCTCCAAACTGAAATAATTGAATATAAAATATTAATTATTTTGTTGCAAAGGGCTTAACAGTCAGCTCCCACTAACCTAACACTATATTATTTTTTAATACCATTGCACAGAATGAGCTTCCACAAACAAACAACCCAAACAAAACATATTTGGTGAGGAAAGACACTTTCTCTGAAATATTATGCAGGTGGTAAACAGGGAGCAACATGAAATGTCAGCCAGCAGAACATCCTTAGTGCTAGTGAAATTATGGACTACTGTAAAAACAAGTACTGATAACTCCAGTGAGCTCTAGCATCACTTCACCTAAAACAAAAACTTACCAAATACAGGTACATCTAGGAGAAACTCAATGTGTGTATGAACAAGACTGTCACTGTGACATATCTAGGCCCACTCAATGAAATGGTAAAGAATGTCTGATAATCTAACATCTACTAATGTCCAAATCATCGTTCTATATAATCAGTGTTTCAAATGAAAACAATATCAGTTCCCTACTAACTAACAATTAAATTGTTTCTGGTAATAAATAGAGAATAGAGAAATTAATAGAGTTACAGCATTAGAACAGTTTGTTGCCAGACCACAATTAAAACCAGAACACAAATGGACTCTAATTAATTTAAAAAGAAAAAATAAGTATTTGGAAGACAAACTGAATGAATTCTTATTTTATAAAGAGAGGTGATGCGATTCTGTATTAAAATATTCCTGTTTTCCAAGTCTGAAGAAATATCATTTGTATTTTAAACATGTACATCAAAGAACTGGTAACAACTAGAATACTACTGACTGCACAGACTTCTTGTCAAGAACAGTTATGTTCACTGCATAATGCAAAATAGAGATCAGTAGAAATAGGATGGCTATGTTTAAAGGAAGAAGGATTTAATAGAATTTGACTGTTTGTGTGTGTGTGCATATCTCAGTAGCAACTAGGAGGCTTTAACTATGAAAAATTAATCTTGTTAATTACAGAATAAATTCTACAATGTATGTAATATACATCATATATGAAACATGGAAACCTGGCCAAATATCACATTATTATGTAAAGATTAAATTTAATTTGCAATACTTAGAAAAGAAAACATAAATTTTCTATTTTCTGTAAAAAGTTTTTTGTTTTTGTTTACCAAAACTCATTTTTGAAAATCTACTTCTTGCATTAATGATTCACACAAATGCATTTTTTTTAGCTGAAGTCTATTTCTGCAACTTCATTCACTTTCATAAAAAACTATAAGGATAACTGTAACCTTTCACACTGCATATTACTGATGCATTTTAAAAATATTTGCTTTACTGCTCATAAAGACAGTCTTTATGAAGAGCTCTTGTTACTGCTTACTGGCAAATTTTGCTTCAGAGAAAAAGAAAAGGAAAAGTACATTAGCCAACATATCTTATGTAGGAAGGACAGTGATATTAATATAACACATCAGCATTAACAGCTTCTTTATTAATGTTACCTACCATTTATGTAAAATCTAATTTGAATGATGCACTACTGCAGAGAAACCATATCAACCCATAATGCTCTATATTCCATATTGGCAGTTCAAATACAGAATAAACCAGTGTGACATAATGAAGTCTGTTTAATACATAGTAAAATGGAAGGTTTTTCACTATGTACCAAGCAGATCACCATACATAAAACAGCAAAAACATAAAACAAATATTGATATGAAGAAAAGACATCAACAACTGTGTTAATACTCCTCAGCTTTCTACTTCTCTTGGATAATAACTTCATGGACCAGTGCTATAATCAACAAGTTGACCTTGCAAATTTACAGTGCCATGGGTGGAAGGGAGGGTGAGGTGGAGGAAAAAAAAAGAAAACAAAAAACCCACAAAAATATTTAGTAGGTACTAAATATTGTCTATTCAAGACAATATTCAGTCCCAAATTAAAAAATTATTTAATGGAATATTTCTGGGAAGTGCCAGAACAGAGAAATTGAAAAGGGCTAAGACACCCTGATGTAGTCAGATGTTGTGTCTGCAGTGACAGACATTCAGCACAAGCCAAAATGAAACACTGCATAATGTTCTGAGCTGAGGAAATGGACAGTTAAAAATCAATCTCTATCTCACATTCCCAGCTCTGAACCTGAAAATGACAGCTATTATCCAGATTTACATTTTATTCCAGCTAGAATAAAGCCAATAAATCACTGGGCTTTTGGCTGCTTGGATAATTACAATGTGAGTGGCTGGGGTGAATTTCAGTGGGGGAAGATGCTTTCAGAGGGTTAGAGCACAAAGTGGAAAGAATGACAGTAAAAAATGGACTTGATTTCCATGTTGAGATGAGAGCTTGTGGCACGCAAATCACTGAACACAGTAACCTCTGCTGAGACCCATCAGCCCTCCTGATCAGGATATGTAAGTCTGTGTGGTGAAACATCTTTATTGAGCTGATAGCTCAGGTGAATAACCTTTTGGTTTAAGGGGACAGAGGAGTTTTTAATGGCATATTTAGAAATATTCTCATGTGTCTTTGCCACAAGTGATTTTATCATAGACACTCTCTTCAGTATAACTTACCAGTGTTCTTCTCTGAGAATAGACACTTTGGAATCTAAGTTCTTAGTTATGATTAGTTTAATATACACTTCTAATCACATCTGCATATCAGAGTAGCAAGAAATTCAGAGTAGCAAGAAATTCAGCTATACACAGCTCTCAAGAGTATTTAAAAGAATATCTAATCCAAAAGTCTGTATTTGATAAGTGCTCAATTTCATCCTGTAACAAATACTTTCATTTCTCAAACATTAATTATGGATCTGTTTTATGACAAATGTAAAATATCTTTCACAGCTCTTCTCCATAATTGTCCTGACTTCTAGTCTGAACTGAATCTTCCATATTTTTCCTCTGGATGACATCACACTGGGAATCTGAAAAAAATTATTTCAAAAAAGAGTTAGCTTTATTATTCTGTATGATTATCTAATTAATATTTTAAAATTCAAGAAATATTCCTAAATAAAAATGGAAAAGTATATGTAAAGGTCAAAGTACTATTTTTCAATAGCTCTACTCTTACCCTTTGACAAACTGCCTAAAACTTTATGTAAATAAACCTAACCTATTACAGCAAAGTTGAGAAAACTATTTCCAAAACAGCTGATATTTTATCTAATTCAATTTTTCTTGTGCAGCCACAAAAGTGGGGTGTATCTATTGTCACAATAGGGATATCTTAGATACAATTATTCATTATTATTATTATGCAGTGATGATTGCATCTTTCATAAAATTACCTTCTGTCTTGATACTTTTTTGTTGTTGTTGTTGCTGTTTTATACTTTTTCATATAAGACCAACTTCTACTCATTTTGTAATAAAAACACCTCTGGGAATGAGTCTGCAGTGAAAGCTGTTTATTCTTACCTTATTTCTTTCTGCTTTACAAGAACTGTGAGAAACACCAATATCCTCCAATAAATGTAGCAGACATATACTCAATTGCAAAAATTGTACCAAATTTCTATTAAGTGTTGAACAGAATACGACATCAACATCAGTTTGTTGTAGGATGCTTGTTGTAAAAGACAATAAATATTTGCAGAGAGCATCAGATAAAAATCTGCACTAAGATAAAGCATAATATGTAAATCTTCCTAGTCTACTTGAAAAAATCATTAGTAAATTAAAAAACAAACAAACAAACAAAAAAACCAACCAAAACAACAGATATATTTGTCCCCTGTTGGGACATTAAAATATCTTTATAAAATTGCGGGGGAGGGAAATATAAAATGTTTTCTTGTTTCTGCAACTCTCATGAGACTATATCTCATGAGAATGTCATCACCAAATCTCTGTAGTAGTTAGAATTGGGTGACATAATACAAACTGTAATAAAAGATAATAAAACATAGTTAAGCTGTAAGAAATTAAGAAAAAGATATGGCAAAAACATGAAATAATGCCACTATAGAACTACTTTAATACTAAAGAATGATAAAACGGAGAAGACGAGCACTTAGCTAGGATGAAATGCAAAGATTGCTGAAATATAAAAGAAGCTAGGAGGAAGATAAAACAGACTGGATAGAAGAAGAAGATTAATTGTGCTGAAACAGGAAATAATGATTGACTTTAAATATCATGCTGAAGAGCAGTTGGGAGCCAGAGCAGTGTAGGTAAATTAAGAGATGGTCCTTGTTCCTTCTGAGATCTTTACTTGCTTGAGTACAAACATGATGTATTCATTGCTCAGGTACTTAAAGGATTATAAATATTGGAGAAAAATAGAGAAAGCAGCGCCACTCGTTGTCTCTGAACTTTATGCAGAAGAAATAGAATAGACAAACAACAGAAAACAAAACTCCAGCATTTGTGTACACCAGTAAAATCTTTTCTTAGATCCTTTATCTGAAGGACAAATATAAGAATAGTAGTATTAAACTTGTATTTTCTTTATTTAATGGAATTATAGAATGGACTCACAAAAATAAATAAGTCTGGGTGTGAGTCTAAATGTCAGGTGGTCCAAGTCTCTTCTCACAATCTGGCCATTTTACATGAAATCATATTGCCCAGAAAGACTTCCAAAATTGGTGCAGTATATGCAGAATGAAACCAATATAAAAAGTATCTCAGCAGCTCATAACTGACAACTCATTTACAAAAACATGATGGTTTCACACATTAGTAAAAGTAGAAATAGCAGTATTAATAGAAAATCAAACATAATCTGTGTTTTGTATTAATTGATTGAATTCCCTATTTAATTTTCTTATTTAATAAGGTTTTTCTTTTCCTTTCAGTTATCTCTTCTATTAACCTACTCCTGAGCAGAATAAAGAATTTTGGCTTATACATTAACTCTACTGATATGGATATTCTGTGGTCACAAATGTAATATATTCATTATCGGGAATATACATAATAGTAAATGTGATGAAATTAGATCACATGAAGTGATGTACATGAAGTATGTACATTACATGAAACTACATAATAGGGCAAAAGGATCCACCTGAGAAGTAATATTGCTGCAAATTCAGAATATAGTAAATGCAATAAGGCATTTTTTCCCAGAGAACGAAAAAAGTAGCAATGGTATACATTTTTGTTCTTGAAATATATTTTAAATTTTTCTACAGTTTGGAAATACCTTTCTTCCAAAATATACTAGTTAGTTTGAAGAAATAAATACTTATGTATTCAATTGTTGCAAATTATACTGTTCTTTGAACTAAGCAGTGGACATTTCTATTTAGCAGCTAAGACTCTACTCTGTTCAGGAACTGAACATTTAGGAACACATGGACAACTTTTATGCAAGTATCACCTTTAGACTATGCTGATATTTACAGTTTCATAAGGTTTGGGTTAGAGGAGTGGTGTTTCCTGTTAGTTGATGTAGCTGGCATAATAAGCTCTCACTGGTATGGGAGCTAACTCTGCAGGGTATTCAGGATGGAATGAGATATTTCTCTCATCTCACAAGTATTCTGAGTAAGGCCTATTAACAATCCACGTTGTTAATCCCCTAAAATTTCTCACAGACAATATTTACTTTACCAGTATGTTTTTTGTTAACACATTACAGTACTGTCAAGGTCTTTGTAGGGTTGAAAGCAATAGCTTGACCTTCCTTTAATAATTGCTGAAATTAATAAAATTTGGCAGAACTCGTCAAGAATATTAGGTCCTGAGGAAAAAATGAGAGGCTTGAGAACAATGACAACTCTATTAGTGGTGCCAGTATATGCTAATGTAGAGGCTAAAAGTACAACAAATATTTCATCCCATCTTCTCCATAAGAAGTTTTGATGAAAACAAAATTGTGTTTTTTATTTTTGTCTAAACTCAAACTTCTTGGTACTTGTTTTGAAACTCTTTATTAGCAAAACACACTTTCAAATTAAGGTGATATTAACATACTCATTGCTATGTCAAGTATTTTTTGCTGGGGGAACAGGGAGTATATTTCTATAAATCAAGCAGAAAGTGTTAATTTTTTCTTATTTACTTTTTTTTTAATCAACATTTTTCTGGAAGGAAATAAGTCTTATGACAAGGATTTATCTATTTCTTGCTGATAAAATGCTAAGACAAGCCCAGAGACATGAGAAGCCACAGAATTCCAAAACTTAAACCGAGTCAGTTATTATCTCTCAGAGCTAAGATCTCATAGCCAAACAGGACAAAGGATGATGATACACCATGTTCTTTTGACCTTGAATGTGCAAACAAATAATTTTATATAGAATTTAGAAAAATTCTTCTGAACATTTCATTGACCCTCCCTATATATGAAGATTACTTTTACATCTTTCTTTAGTCTGCATTCACTATTAATTTTAGACATACTTGTACTCTGTTTCCAGGTAAAAAACTCAAAAAAACAGAAGTGCAGTATAAGAAAATTTGTAAGACTACAAAAGCATTGTTTTCCATCTAGGTATTAAATTACAAATTAACAAACAAGAAACCAAAGATGGTTTCTATTCAGAATTTCCAAAATTATTTTTTTTTCTTAAAATACAAGTTTCTTTTAAAAATTAAGATGAATTTCCTTATCCTTTTCAGCATGATGCATGTGCAAGCATCAGAAAAAATCCTATTATTACTACTTGTCAGATTGCTTTGTTTTCCCCTCAGGAGCACATAACACCAGATTTTCCTGTTGCATCCAAAGAAAAGATATTCTGAACAGCACTATTGTAGAGTATATATTTTTCTCACAGTGAATAAGCAAGAAAAAAATTAATAGAATTATAGTCAATTATTTTGACTATCAATTTTCTTGAGTATGGTTGAGCTGAGTGAGTAATTTGCAGTAAATCATTCATGGGATTAATTTCCCTCCCTTCTTACTTATGGAAAATCTATTGGCTATTCCTAATTTATTTGACTTTATTTCTATCTAGAACAGAATCCTTCTGAATCATGTGGAAGATTTGCACTGAAGATAAAAAATTTTCTGTCCATGGAGGAATACTTTAGAAACATATTCACCAGGCTTTCAAATCTATATGGATTTATCCCCTTCATCCAACATTTAGTCTCATATATTTTAAATTTACCAGTAATTTTATGCATATGAATAGTTATAGGTAAAATACAACAGAGTTACTCATATGCACTAAGTTGAATGTGTGCACAAAAACATGCAGTCTGAATGCTCACTGTCTGGGCCTTGCAGCACTGTTTCTCTCCTGATACAGCATTATTTCTCTCCTGATCCTTTGCAATCCACATTCCATCAGGAAAACCATCTTCATTTATGAAAATACCTTGCTCTGCATCATTAGGCAAATGCCTTTTTAATAAAGAGAATCCAGGTGTACAAGTAAAATACTATGATTGAATACCTTGAATGTCTCAGCTTCATTAGGCAATGACAGGCTGTCATGCTCTTTCTTATTTATTCTGGTTGAGTTGCCATCCCATTCCTGGCTATTAATGATGACAGATCATTTATTACTCTATAAGAATACAAATATGTTTTCATAACTGTCTTATACACTTTCCCAACCCCATAGTTTGTTATAAAACAATAATATTAATAATAATTATTATTGCTATTATTATATATTGTTATATTATTATTATTTTGTACTCTAATAATATATTACATATATTATTATTATTATTTATATCACACTTTTAACTGAAACTCAACTTAAACACATGCAAATGCAGAATTATTAAATATTTAACCAATACTTCCTTTTGAAATTATTTCAGTATTTGATAGATTCTCTACTGATAGTTCTAAACTAAACCTTCACATTTTTGTTCACATTAAGGTGCTTGGCTTTCCTACTCAAATGAATGTGAGTGTGAGAATAAGAATTCTTATTCCAATGAATATTTGTGAAAGGCAAAATAACTTTGGTCCTTTGTAGGGAATTGAAACTCTCCCCACAGTGTTTGCAAAGTTATTCATAAATCTCCATGGGTATTTTGTCAATAATTAGTGGCACATTTAGCATATGAAGACAATTTCAATTTGGAGGGAAATTATTTTTTTCTTTATATTAAGGATAATGTTAGCTTAGGATAATCTAAAACGTCTACTTCACTGCAGAGGAATTACTAACCCATAAATCAAAACTGTTGGTGAATTTCTGACAGATAATACAAGTTGCCTTGGAAGGCAAGGAACTGCCATTCCCACTTTCAGTGTTCTAGAGTAGTGAACACAATAAGTGGCCTCAGTCTACAGTGTCCTCCAAACAGCTCTACACAGAGAGCTGGGCCAAATGCATAATTCCTAAAGTCAGTGTTTGTAACTTTCTCAGAGTTTTCTCACTCAGAAGAACTGCTAATTATTTTTGTATGACATAGAATATGACGTACGATGTAATAAAGAAAGGTATCTTAATATACATAAATCTGGAGTGTTCCCAGCAGGTACTTCTCTACCTATTCTACATCCTTTGGATAAGAAGGTAAAATATAACCTAATGTGATGGTTAAATTTGATTTAGCAAGAATTGGTATGCTATTTCTGTTCAGTTATGGGATTTAATTTCCATCATTCAGAATGAGGCAATTGCTTGTTTTGAGTCTAAATATGATTTGTACCTAGAAACTTCAGTGTGAGGCTACATTGATTAGGCTGATAAACTGTGCTTTGTTTACTTACTGCAATCAAATTACTCTCACATGTGATGGTGACAGCAATCTTCACCTACAGAAGAAAAGGAAAATCACTGTGTGATGAACTTTGCTTTGGATAACCAAAGCAGGCACTGCTTGGAAGTCATTACCAATACCTCCTTCAGCTACCCTGCTCCCATTTATGGCTACTTGTATTAAGACCACAATTTCTAATGCATGGATAGGAAACCAGCCCAGCTCAAAACTTAATCCATCTGCCTGACAGGTGATGAGAAGCTGAATATCACTGCAATCAATTATTAGGATGATGTTTCAAACAAAGGAATGTATTAATTCTTCTGCTAGGAAATATCCTTCAAGTCCCTAAACTCTTCGGGGTTTATTTAAAACATCCTACATCACTGAATTTCTCAAAAAAAATTAATTCACTCCACTTGTACACACCTATCCTGAAGTCACCTTCAGAGAAATTCTGCATTGACCAAAAAATGTCCACATACCCTGAACATCTGTACTATAACTGATGATACAGTATATAGTCTAGTTACATTGTAGCTGGCACTTTATTTTAATATTAATTAATGAAGCACAACAATTTAATCTCTGTACCGCAACCTAATTACATACTCTTAATTCTAGTACCTGATACAATAATTGTTCTCTGGTCTTGTGAAAATAACTAATTTATGATGCAGGAGACTGTTGGAAACATTAAGGAACCAATTCATTGTCATGTATACAGATCTACCACTCCCTTAAAATGTACCTTGAATACTACATATCAGTAAAATCTACTTTTAAGAATTAGAAATAAAGTCCAACAAAACACAGTAACATATATTCCTCCAGTTTCTATATTTTTTATTAAATTAATGTGCATTGATGTCTATTAATGCACTTTTCATGTCCTGAACTTATGTTTTAAGAGGCTGGTGAGAAATTTTCTTCAGCAGAAAATTTACCATTTCAAATTGATGTTATTCTCAGAAAATAAGAATAATTTCTGCAGTTTCTCTTTTTCTGGAAAATCATCTTTCTCCTGATTCTGCATAATGGAAATTATGTTTTCATTCAATATTATGCTATTCCATTTCAGAAAAACAGAATATTTTTTATTAATTTTCTTTGAACCTGTAAAGATAAAAAGTAAAAAAATATAAGTTATTTAAAGGCACTACCAGATAAAATAGTAAAACCTCATATACCTAAAAAAGCTATATAAAATTAAGTAGTTTATGTGCTCAGTGTATTTTAGCAAAGTGTTTAGACAAAATTCTTCTCTTGCCTATTCTTCATTAATAAGTCATCACTAGGTAAACAAGAGGAGTACATTTTTTTATGTACTGTCATGTTCCTCCAGTACATGTGTGTCATTTCAGGTTTCCTGCTCCTCAATGGCATTTGGACAATTTCTGTACTACTTGTGAGCCATTATAAAATGGGTCTTCTTGAGCCTGCAGACACTGCTGTGAGTGACAAAGCTTGGAGTTGTATAAGTTTTCTAATTTCATAGGTTTCTTCATATAACTGAAGTGAAAAATAGAACATTTTGCTGCTTCAGGACTGCTCTGACTAGAGTCCCACATGGCCTTTTTCATTACCTTGTCTTTAGTGACAGGTGGTACAGGCAATTAAAAGGCTCTGAAAGCTCATCTGTGTTTACATTTGCTCATTAAACATACATACACACAGGAAAATAAAAAACCTAAAAAAACAACTAAACAACTAAATCTAACTAATCACCAAAAAAAACCCAACAAAACAACCAACAACAACAACAAAAGCAACAACAAAAAGAAACCACTGAAATCAAAGCAAACATGATGGTATAATAGATACACAGATTAATGGGGGAGAATAACCCACTGTGAACCTACTGGAGTTTGAGGACTTCACTACTGACAAGGGGTTTTTCCTGTGTCTCTTTGGTACTTATATGTCGTGACCAGATGGGGTAATGTTCCATACCTTCTGTGCGTTCCACTGCCTACAGGAAAGTGACTTTGCTCTGGAATAATAATCAAGTTATAGCTAAGCAGATTTTGGACATCATTTCCATGTGAAAAGAAATAAAAACTTGTCCATTTATTCTTTATTTGAACTGCTTTAAGTTTCATGTAATATTTCCTCATTTTTAACTAGTATTATCTAAAAATATATGTGATTTTAAGATTTTGTTTTTGAACCAATATAGTTAGAAGCACCTAAAATCAATTAATAAGTATTCATATTCTCTTAGGAAATTCAGAATACAAGATAACCTTCAGAGTATATGAGCTGGATGCATATAATTAAAATCTCAGAAACAAAGAACTTAATTTGCTTCATTAATTATAACTGTGAAAAATGGTAGCTAGTCCTGGCAGTCTAATTTCAGGGACATTTTGGTCACCAGTATAGAAATCCTATTGTTGGATATAGATAATATTCTCCAGAGAAAACAATTGATCTTCTCTAACTGAAATGAGCTTCTAGAGGGAATGCACAAAAGAGCAGGTGAAAGAAGGGCTAAACTGCGTTTCAAACACAAGCATGTTTGATATTTGAAAAGTAAGGAAAAGTTAATTTGTTCTAAAATAGTACTGATAAGCAAAAATGTCTATTTCCTATAATATGACTTCAAATTTAAACCATACGTAAATTTGCTATCAGAAGGGACAACAAGTGAAGAAAAAGCATGTACTATGAACATGACTGCATAAGATGCACAATAATTCTTGTTTTCCGGATTCTACACTGTGCAAATTAAATAATCATGTTTTTCTGTGTTGTTAAACAAATAAGTAATATACATTTGCTTTTCTTAAATTTCCTATTTCCCAGAACCATGATTCTAATTCAGACACAGAAACAGCCAATTAATTGACTGATGTTTCTTTCTGTTAGCGGATGGAGGAATTTAAAGAGTATGAATTAAAAATACTTTCATGCCCCATCGTGTTTGTTTTATGACACTTTCTGTGAGATGTTGAACATCCTTACTGAAATCAGCTGGGTTTTAGATGTTAAAATATTGAAAAGATAAGAATGTAGCCTTTTGAATAACTAAACTTTAAACCTGGAAAAAAACTAATTTTTATTGTCCCCTAATTCTTCCTTTTTTCCTGAAATATTTATTAAGTGCCTAATATTATTTCTCAATGTCTGATTTTTTCCCTGAAAATAATGTCTTTTATTATATAGAAATATTATTTGATATTCTTTTTGTCAGGTTGGTTGTCACAGGAAGAATCTACAATATTTAAAATTCTGCTAAGCCTGCCTATATCAATGTAAGGCAAAATCTAAGACCCTATTGCGCCCCACTTACCATTTGATTATCTGAACACCAGAATTCTAAGGCTAGGCAGTCTAAAAAGATTCCTAGGTGTCTCAATTCTACCTCAAAAATACAGATTTTCCCCAGCCTGAGGTGTGAAACATTTAACAAGCTATGATTTAGAGAGAAGAGGGAAACCCCTAAAGAGGCCTAGTCATTGTGTAGATTAAAATGTGTTCCTCATCTTCGACTAATGCAAAGAATTAGAACCTAAAACTTACACTTTCCAAGAGGAAGGTCCTAACTGCAGAGCATTAAGAAACCACTTTTGTCCGTACTTCTTATGATCATTGTAACTATATAACAAGAAAACCAGCAACAAAGGTTTCAAAATTGCTTTCTTCCCCCATAATATTTATCTGCTAGATGATGCTAAAGGACTCATCAAACACGAAAAAAGTGAAGGACCAAAGAGAAGTGTTGCAGTCTAGACACCAGAAGACACTGAAGAAAACAGGTATCAAAGGCCAAATAACTGTGTTAGGGAACTATGACAATTGTAGCATCATGGAAGGTCCGGAGGTTGGAATGGACCTTAAGTATTGTCTGGTCCCAGCCTGGCCTGTTAGGGCAGGGACACCTCCCATTGGACCAGTAGGTTGGTATAGTCCCAGTATATTCCCAGTGTGCCCAGGACATTTGTTGGGGAATCTCTCATAAGATTTATCTGGAGAGTGCACAACAGCAAATACATTACAACTTTAAACTTCAGGGTTAAGACAAAAATGGTCAGTGAATCTTGGCTTGATAGAAAATCACCCCATGGCCAGCATTTTGTACACATTGAAAATTAAGTTTTGTTCTTTATATTTGAGGAAAGATCTGGACGAGAGCTTTTGGGAATATATGTTGGCTTTTTTTTTCCCTCTTCTGACACCCAGTTCACTGGAATATAAAGTTTGTGTTTAAAGCAAAATGAGGCACTTTTTTTCCAACCAAAAAACGTGGATTCCTTGGAATTTTGAAGCAGTTATTCTCCCTCTTTTTTGATTACTCATTCCTTTTTCTTGCTATTTTATCTTTGCTTCTGACCTCCTTTCTTTTTCCTCTGTGATAGGCAACATTTTGACATTCCTTTAATTTCCATCTACATTATACAAAATGACTATATTGGAAGAAGAAAGCAGCAGAGATATAGCTCCAACATGGTTTGATCTTATGAGCTCTCTGTTAATGAATACTAGCCAAAAATCTAAACAGTGTCTCAAAAGTGTTGGAGCATTTCTGTTTAATAAATGTCCCAAAATTCTCTGTTTACAAAGGCAGTAAGTGAACATTGCTGATTTTCTTTTTCCAGCCAGAGCAGATGCTTCTTGCAGTAGACAATAAAGAGCTGCATTGCTATGGTGAATGCAAGAATTTACTTTTCTTAGTGAAAAGCAGAGTCCTTCAGAACTTCCACATGCCAGCACAACAAAAATCTGCATTGTGTACCGAATACTAACCACTTACAGAACATAGTTTCAGTCTGAAGATAGGTTAATAGGTATATGGCCAGATTTACTTGTATGTCTCAAATAATCATCCCTAGATAATCTTTCTTATAATTCCAATGAAGCTGATGTGATTTAAGCATCAAAAATAAATAACCTCTACAGTGATGGAATCCAACCTCTTATTTCTGCCTTAACTCTTTCAAGGTGGTACTGTGCATGGCATAACTACTTCCTGACAAATTGTTGCCCTGCTAGGAAGGTATCAACAACTTTATGCCCTAGAACAACTTATGCTGAAAGAATACATGGACTTTTCAACCAAGCTGAAATGAGAATTGTAAATGAAACATGATAATCAGTGTCATGCTTTTTAATGACTGTGACTGTATTTCCATGGACTTCTGCATTAGTCTTTGAAACCACAGCATTTTGTGCCTAGTGTGAGCTCCACTTGACTTACTTTAAAGTTGTAAAGTTGCTGTCCAGCTGAGAGCACACACTGAGTAGTTAAATGAGAATGGAAGCCAGTAAAAGCATTTAAGAAATTCCAGTGGTGTACAGTATTTATTTGTTATGGTTTAACTCCAACTGGCAACCAAGCACCACCCAGGCTCTCACTTAACACGCCTGGTGGGATGGGTGAACAAATTAGAAGAGTAAAATTGAGAAAACTCATGAACTTAGACGAAGACAGTGTAATGGATTAAGTAACAGCCACGTACACAGAGGACAAAACAAGGAATTCACTCATCACTTTCCATGGGCAGGCAGAGCTTCAATCTCATGATCTCTTCTCTGTGGTGAGTTGTGACAGGACCTGAAGGAATGGCCTGATGTTGTGTCAGGGGAGGTTTAGGTTGGATATTAGAAAAAGATTCTTCAGCCAGAGGGTGGCTTGGCACTGGAACAATCTCCCCAGGGAAGGGGTCACAGCACCAAGCCTGGCAGAGCTCAGAAAGAGTTTGGACAAAGTTCTTGGGTACATGGTGTTACTTTTGGGGATGGTGCTGTGCAGGGCTGGGAGTTGGATTTGAGGATCCTTCTGGCTGCCTTCAAACACAGCATATTCTGTTATTTTGTAATTTATGAAAAGTCAGGCTCTATCACTTTTAACAGGGTCTTGGGAAGCCATCACTCCAAACGTGCTCCCTTCCTCCTTCTTTCCCCAGCTTTATAATCTGAGCATGATGCCATATAATGTGGGATATCCCTTTGGTCACTTGGGGCTGTCTCTCAGCTGTATTCCCTCCCAATGCCTTGTGCACCCCCAGCCTGCTCGCTTGTAGGGCAGGGTAAGGAGCTCTGTGTAAGAACTACTCCGAAATAAATAAAACACCCCTGTGTTATCAATGCTGTTTCTAGCACAAATTGAAAACACAGGTCCATATTATCTTTTGTGAAGAAAATTAACTCTATACCAGACAAAACCAGAAAAATATGGTATCTTTCCTCCTCTCTAGGTTATAGCTTCTTGCCTCATATCTTAGCAAGATTTTGCAAGGGCTCATACTAGTCTGATGGACAGAAGTAATAAAAACTATTCTCATTTTTTGTAAACCATTTTGGCAGGATCCCTACTGTGCTACTCATCATGATATTCTGCATGTCAGATAGTAATATCTAAATTATTGTTTGATTCTCACAGGATCCAAAGAATATTCTTTCCTTTTGGATATGTCTCTCATTGTCCTGGAAACTGAATCAGAAAGTTTTGCAATAAGAATATCTTTATACTTTCCCTCAACTACCTGAAATTTGAAAGGAGGGGAAAAAAAAAGGTGGTTTTTTTCTTATTTATTACACATAATTAGAAGAAAGTCAACAGGTCGCAACATATCTTTAAAGAAATAAATGCTTAACCTTCTGCTATTTAAATTTATCTTTTACTGAAAATAGATCTGCCTCGTAGCATCAATTTTTTTTTCCTATTTCTGTCACGGATTAAGAAAACAGATGTAGTTCACCCTCCTTTTCTCAAAAAGGGAATGAAGTCCCCTAAGCCACAGGAAAAAAACCCAAACAATCATGAAGTCCAGTTTAGGGTTAGAAACACGTCCCTGCTTTTCTCTAGAGTTGTAAATAAACAGAATGGCCAGAGAGCTGTTTTTTGTTTATTGTTCCTGTATGAGGAATTTTTAATTATTATTCTATGACAGAAATTATCATCTATAAAATAGTTAATGTGAATTACATGACGGTGAAAGTTTCATACAACATAATTGTTGTTTCAAGATTCCTTTCCACAGACCAAGGGCACTCATCTATGCAGTCTTGTCTCCATATCTGCAAATGTAAAGACTAAAATGTAGTAGTTAAAGTAACTGAACTGCAAAACTGTGCAGGAAAATTGAAGGTTAAGTCTCGGGAAAATTTCAAAATTGTTGCATGACAACAAATAAAAGTAAATAATTTTTTGTTTTCTTCAGGCTCTGATGTTAAATTTTACTATGTAGAAAGTAGATAGTGATGGTAAGAAACTAGTTTTAAATAACAAAAATATATTCTTTGGTCAATGTAATTGTCAGAGGAAATTACACTGACAAACAGTGCTGTAGCAGGATTTCAAGTTCTTTAACAGCTGAAAATTCATTTTTTATTTCTGCTTGTAGTAGGGAAACATTTGGCTTAAATGAGATTCATTTCGCTTGACACTGACCTTTCACTGGACAATGTAGGGCATACATCTGCCAACCTATTCTCAAATCCCTGTATCACAGCTGAAACATACAGGTATAACCCCATAAATATTTCATAAGTCTGCATGGGAAAAAATGTTGCATTTGAATTAAAATTCATTACAATAACACCAGCAAATATTTTGACTTGGAAGAAGTATTGCCACTTACAACATGACAAAATCCATGCAAATTATTTGGTGATTCTCCAGAAATATGCTGTCACCAATGTTTTGGGGTTTTTTTTTCAAGCTGTATGCAAGTTTATTTCCATTCCTGACTCTTTCTTGAAATTTCTGTTTATGATAGAAAGAGATTTTCTAGACCCATGGAATGACAGTACACACCTAAATTAGTTTAATCTGATTTCTCAAATTATTTCTGTGGAGCACACAGAGTGCTCACTTTTATCCTACCATGTTGTAGGGGTGGGTGGATAAAAGGATGGACCAAAGGGCCCTTCTTCAAAACCTCTTTCTCCTGCCAGTGGTCATATGACCACTACCCCTCTGTCACTTCTCCCTACTTACTCTTGAAAGTTTTCCTTCCTTCACTTCCATTTTGTTATTTCTGGGTTGGAAGGAGACTAGTAAGCAAAAGGATTTCTTCTTTTGATGCAAAGAACTTTTAAAGCACATCTTCAAAATAGATCTTTGCAATTGCACGCTAGCTTTATCAGCACTGTGACAGGTGGTGTAACCCAGTCCCAGGCTATCTCTCAGGCACAGAAGCAAAAGGAGAAGCAAAAGGTAAATACAGCTATATGTTTTCTCACTGAACTGGTGAATATCTCTCAGTCCTAGCTGTATGCTGACTTAGTGTGCAACTTCACTAACATGCTACTCCTTAGTCATCTTATTTAAGCTTTTTTTCACTTGCTTTACTTAGAGAGGATTTTTTTTTTTGAATGGTTATAAAAGCTTCAGATGTGAAAGATCAGTATGTTGGACAATGGCTAGTACTTCTCAATGTCTTCCAGAAATCTTTTGCTCAAGAAATGAAAATTTATTTTTTTTAGCTATGTAGCATGGATTTCATACATGTTTGGGAGGGTTTTTTTGGTTGTTGAGTTTTTTTCCATTTTTTGTTGTTGTTTTTGTTTGTTTGTTTGTTTGTTGGTTTTGTTCTTGTTTGTTTTTGTTTTAGTTTTATTGTTATTTTTGGTTTTGCTTTTGGTTTTTGGGGATTTTTTTTTGTCCAATTTTGTCCAGGTTTGTCCAGTTCAGCCTTACTCTTCCTCATTTATTTTCAGCAGATGAATTCTGAAGTTATAAGGTAAAAAAGAGTTTTAGAGGTGTACCATCTTTTACTTTTAATGGCTTTATTTATTAACAATTGAAGAATTCCAGTCGTGAAGGTCACTCAGTTATTTCTGATTTTCTTTACTTAATAATTTTCTTCATCTTCTCATCAATATATTTTATTATCATTCACTCTTCAAGTTCCAGACATTTTTGAAAATATAATAGGAATTATGAAAACGGAATGATCATCAAGTAACCTATGCCTTCACAGATATTTCTACTTTCAATTTTATTTTCTACTCCTTCCTCTTTGATCAATTCCAACACCAGTTTACTGGTTCTGTACTAATTCCTATTTTGTGCATCATAAGTAAGCTCCTCTAATAGCACCATACTGAATACCTGAATGAATACTTTAGTGAGTTCCAAGTTGATTTTAATTAAAATCTCTTCTAGAAAATAACTCACTTTATCAAAATAAGATGTCAATTTATTTTAGTGTAATCTGTATGAGTCCATGTTGCATTTAAGCTTCTTTTACATATAGAAAAAATGTCTCAATATTATTTACTCTCATTGCAGACTCTCATTTCATATTTATATAGCCTTAAGATCATTCTACTGTGTTTTGTTTTTCTGTATTTCCCTCCCCTATCCTTCACCTCACTTTTTATTCAGAAGAAAAGCTGCACTGTTTCCAGTAGCAAAGTATCATAGTGCAGTTGATAGGTTTGTAAAAAAGAACCACTATCAGATCTGAGCTACCTTTGGCAGCTTTTGTCAGTTCTGGCGCTGTTTATTGAGGCTCCCTGCCATGGGTGTACTAAGCAATGTAAGCTTCGTTAGTTACCTCTTTTGTTTTTTTCTGTTTCCTTGCCCCTTTTCTCATAAGCCTTGCTGCCTTTCTCCCACATTCAGGATCATCATCTTGAAAAGGAAATTAAGCAAAATATTAATTCTAATTGGAAGATACCTTCAGCTTTTATCTGCACTCAATTCAACCCATTTTATTATTTGAAGAATCTTTTGATTCTGATCTTTGGGATTTTTTTTATTTTGTTTTGGTTTTGTTTTGTTTAGTTTGATGATATTCTTTGAATACCATGCCAATAGATAAAGTGGATTAAAAAGAAAAATTTCTTGTGGTCAGAACTACATTTAATTTCTTGTCTGTGATGGTAGCAATATGATCAGACTCTCAGAGAGCACTGAAAGGTCTTTTCTCCAGCCTTAATTTAACACTGAATGGAAACACAGAATGCGATTAAATAAATCTGTGCAAAATACAAAACCCCGAGCTCATGTGGATTCAACAGTCAGCTCACCACAAACATAGCATGAGTTTGAGGATAATTACTTTTCTGCAGAGAAGCATCTGCTCATTTTTGTGTACGTGGGGATGATGCTGCAAAAGATGTTAAGTGTTAAAAGCTGTTATCAGTTGAAGTTTTGTAATGCAGCCTTCTACCTCAGGCAGCCTTCCTCTTTTTTCATGCTAGCATCTATTTTCTTCCACAAAAGAACTTGTCAAGGCATTTTTAATTTAAATTAATCTTTAATTAGTGCTCATATTCTTCCCTTTCTTCTCATCTGTTCCTAGAGGAACTTAAAATGTACTGAATGCCCTAGAGTTATATTCCTTCATCCCAAGTGCTTCTTGACCCAACAGCTTTGAAATTATTGATGTTTCTCAGTTCTTAAAAAATAGTAATAATAATTAAAAAAAAAAAGAAACAACAAAAAACACTTATGTACGTTTGGGCAAACATTTTTTTGGAAAATTTTGAAATATTGTTAATAAAAGTTATCCATTCCAGTAATGAGAATATGCTAGCAAAGAATGAACAGAGTCACTAATAATTGGCAGGTAATGCACAACACAGGATAAAAACCGGGTTTTGTATTTTCAGATGAGTTTATACACTGTTATGAATATTTAAGCTGAACAAAACACAACAGCATTACTAAAGAAAAACTCTAAATGCAAACATTCTAACAAGGTGAATCTTGAAGTCTGTTATTTTAATTTGTGTGAAATAGATACAAAAAATAACCAGACATTTTAATATTATAAACATATAATATACTATAGCATAATATAATGCATATAATATTCAAGCCCCATGTTTGTTGCGTGCAAAAATAGTTCTATTGTTCATTTATTATTATTTCAGGCTTCACTTCATAAAGTGAGGTCATTTCAGAAGCAGACTGACCTTTTCTACCATAACACTAGGACAAAACTTGACTAAATTACATGGGATAATAGGAGATACCCAGACATGATAACTCAGAATTAATCTAGGTGCAGTTTATTTTCTTTCAGAGAGCAAATAGACAATACACAGTTTGAAGGACAGCAGGAAAAAGAAAGGGACATCTAAGACATAGTTTTTAAATACCCTTGTTTTTTCTTTTAAAAAAATATTAAGAAGGATGGGAAACATTCTACCATTAATCAGCTAGTGTAGATTAGGGGAGATGGCTAAGCTTCCCTGTCTACTATCTTTGAATCATCTCCCTGTTAATGTTACCTCATCACATTTTGCTCTTTAGATAACCTCCTGACATGAAGACCCCATGTGACATTGCAGAAACTCAAAAAGAGAACTTGCATAACACAGCTCTGTAAGTGGAAAACTGAAGCTTTTCCAAATAAAAAACATCCCTTGAAATATTTCAGTCCATCCTCATAAGAATTGCAAAACAATTAAACAGTAAACGAAGTCATACAAGTAGTAAGGACACATCCTCATTTAATGGATATATAGCAAATTTATAGCTGTAGCTCTGACGTCAAAAGTCTAGACGAGGAGAGCAGATGTATGTATAGTACCTACAAGGTGAATAAATAGAACTATGATGGTCTTTTATTAGTTTCTTCATTATAATCAACATATTAGAATCTAATAATCGTGGACTAAGAACAACAATTATTTTTTATTCCAAGAAACTATTTCAGTGTTGTGTAGGGATTCATTTTGACAATTGGAAAGCCCTTATTTCCTTTTTATGCTTCCGGTACAAACATACTGTAAAGCCAAAGATTTAGTGTCCATATATTTTAGAACATTTCAAAGCTAATAAGTTTTATATATAACTGCAGAAGTATTTTCACCAAATAGAGGTCTACATAATGTGTGTTTATAAAACAGTGTTAGAGTGGCTGCTATACAGTAGTCCAACAAACTCTTTAGTGTTTACTGAAAAGAAAAAATATCTCTAGTGTTTGTAGTGGTAACTTACTAAGTAGCCCTTAAAAACTACTATAAGCAGTGAAATTAACACAAGGGTCAATGCTAGAATTAATCTGTAAAGTCATCTTCACAAAGTTATTTGAGGAAAGTTTATACCATGCATTACAGTTTAGTGCTATTGTCACAATGACCACTATACAGATTCTTAGTAAGCTGTTAATTTTCCTCTGTTCCTCTTACAATTCAGTGAAGTACTAAAAGATTATGGAATTTGTGGGACTGCTGAATAGTGAATTTCTGGACTGCCTTGCAAAACTAAAATTTAATAATATCTGAGATGCTACCATTTCTCAGTGTTAATATCACAATCACAGATTTCCAATGTGAATCTGTTGTTTTAAAGCTCACTTCAGTTTTGGATGTCCAAAATAAATATCCAGGGGGGATCCCTTTATGAATCTGATGTTTATTAGTTGGTAATAAAGTGCTTCATATTCATATCACCTTGTGTGGAACTCTTGATTACAATACCTGAATCCTGCAAATTGAAAACCATGCTTTGGATCAGCATCCCATAGTGTTCCTGATCTATGTTTGCTATTTTCTCCTACCTTCTGTCATATTTGCAGATTCATGCCAGGGCACTTCAATTCTTTCCATGATCTTTTTATTTGATAACATGACACTGTCCTTAGAATGAATAAACATATCTCTGGAGAGCAAGAAGATAATTAGTACATGGTACAGAAAGTTCAACATGCATAAGGCAAAATTAGACATAATGGAAGCTCTTCCTTGGCTCACCTGTTCTCTGAAGACTATTGCTAACAGCAGAAGAAAAGCTCAAGTCTTAACAGGGAAAATGAGAAATCATCCATGATTAAAAGTAAGCCAAGGAAACTGTAAGAAGAGTCAGTCTATTTTCTGGTGTCCAGTGTTAGCCAAAGCCCCATCATCAGTGCACTAAAAATTACTTTTGCAACTTATTGTGCCTGGAGGACCACTGAAACTCCCATAAGACATCCCAAGATCTGGGGTCATGAGTGTGCCATCAGAAGAGTATGAAGCCATTCATCGATAAGGTTGAAGTACAAAGATGCCTCAAACAGTAAAATCAGTGGGGTTTTCTGGCATAGGATTCACATGGATGTGGTGGAGCCATCATCACTGGAGGAACTCAAGAATTGGCTGGACATGGCACTTAGAGATACAGCCTGATTGTCAAAGCAGTGATTGATCAAAGGTTGGACTCAAGGATCTTGGACTGCTTTTCCAATTTAAATGTTTTTATGATCCTATGCACAGGGAACACCAAGGACTTCCAAGTCCAAGACTGAGAGTGGTGTGAGGAAGAGGAACTATGCTTTCCTTAGTCATACACTTTAATGGGGGTTGACAGCAATCATGGAAAGACTGAATTTGATGGTTGCAATGTTTGAAGCATTCTACTTCCACAAGATTGAAGCTTACCATCTAGTTCAAGTACACTGAAATAGCCCCTCTGTCTCTAGGGACACATCCCATGTCTCTTCATGCTGTGGTAAATTGCCCTCTGATTTGTCTGAACCCAAACCTGCTGGACTGTACTGGTTTAACTCTGAACACAGTAATTGTCTAAAAATCAAAGGAAATTCAGATGTAAAATCCAGTAAAAAGTCTACTAACTACAGAGATCTCCTAAGAAGCTAGAATTAGAAATATTTATCCATACAGACATATGAGATACCATTTCTCTGTTGTTATCTGAAGCCAATTTGTGGATGACCAAAACTATTCTTTATAAATTATTCATACTAGATAATGCATCGTCTGTTGTTGTGCATTAAAAATTTACACAACTAGTACATTGCACAAGTAAAATCTTATCTACTTTTCCTACCAAGTCTATTGTCAGTGTGCTTCTTTGAAAGATAGGTATTAAATGATAAACAAATCACCTTGTGTTCAGTGTTTTTCAGTGTTTGAACTTTGATATGGGCACTAAAGTCTTTCTTACAAACTGTGATAGATAATGATAAATATGTCTTATTAGAAACAAATTTAATTAAAATTCAACTAAATCAGAGCCCTAATGCAGAAACATAGGCATAAACAAGACTATCCATTATACTACCACAAACTCACACCCATAAAACATTCTTGACAAGTCTGCAATTTAGGCCAATTTTCTGTCAACGATTTGTAAATCATTAGCTTATTTGGTAGCTCATTTATTAACCGTAGGAAACCTGGAATTGTTTCTGCAAACTTTATCAGGTACTATATTTTTCCTTTGCAAAGACTTTTTAAAGGTAGTATTTATTTTTAATTTACACATTAATATTTCATTTTCTTTCCTATTTATATTTTTTACCTACTGAAATTATTTTTATATTGATTAACATTCTAGACATTTTAGTGTGTTTTATTTATTTGACTATCTTGCTATAATGTTAATAAAGAAAGATTATGATGTACTTTTTCACTGTTGTTGGATCTTAATTTACACATCAGGAATATCTCAGCCAGATATTCATCTTACTCACTATATATGAAAAATTTACCAACATATGTGTTCTGCTTTAGTTATTATCTATTTAAGTATTAGCTTGGTCCATACTTGTGGTCTTCCAGTTTACACTGGGGAGCCAAGTATATAAGAGACTTCTCTCATATCAGTATGAGATTATCTGTGTAAAAAACCCAATTTGACATGGGAATAAAATACCCACAGCATGACCCACATTCAATGTGCAGAGTTTTGAAATCAATGAGAGAGTAGCACTTAATAGGACTTACTTCAGTAGCTTGAAATTGTTGTGGCAGAGCTCCACTGTCAGCACAGTCAGTGGCAGAGCTCCATTGACTTCACTAGAGTTCTTCCCAGATTATATCAACAGAAGATCTGGACCAGTGAGTAAAAGGGTGACAGAAGTAAATTCTTTACATTAGATCATAGGCACTGGAGCTTTTCAAATGAATCTTGCTTGGTTCTTGTGACAGATCAAATATTTCAAAGAGTCTGCAATGTACACATAACCATTTTTGTTCTGAACAGTGAACAGGAGTTATTTGACACATGTCATTCCTGTATTTCCATAGAGAGCAACAACAATAAGGAACTGATAAATATTAAATAAGCAACTCTTTCTCCAAGACTACCACCACAACAAAACAGATAGAAGAAATGTGACTTCTGAAAACTTTAAAGCATGGAGAAAATTATTGTGAAAGTAATTCCCTTTAAGTAGGAATGGGTTGGCTTTCATTTCCTTCATAGTGCTCTTGTGAAATAATATGTTTGTGGTATCATTCATCCCAGAAGATGACAAAAGGCATCTGTATAGATGTGGCCTTGGAAACGTAATTTTTTCATGTTTTCTAGACATTTTTGTGCAAATATTTTTGGAACAACTTATTACATATTCTCCTAAGCTGCATTAGGTCTGTTGGAAAACTAAACATTTAGAGCTAATCATAACAATTATGCAGAAACAAAGCTAGTTTGGCATGGCAAGAGAGACTAGTTATACGGAAAATGAAGGCTTTCCATGGATGGCAAAAAGAACTGCCTAGATAAAGACAACTGAAAACAAATCTTTCTTTGAACTTCCCCTCTTAAGACAACATTGGAAACACATATTGCCAGAAAAATGGGTGGGAAAAAGAGAAGGTTTTACTCTTTCAGTCTGGCTAACTGATGTAAATCTTTGAAATTTAAGACCATGGAATTTTGGTACTAAGCTATATTCATGACGCACAGGACCTGCCTGCATGCTCATTTTCTCTCTCTTTTCCACTCTACCCAACAGTTTAGTCATGTTTTCCAAGGATAAACAAAATAAATAGCTTATGTCTTACACAAGTTATTGATGAAAGCTAGTGGTTTGTTTTGGTGTTTTGTTTTTTTTTTTTGTTGTTTTTTGTTTTTTTTAATTGGTGACATAAAGTCTAGAGTCTGCAAAACACTGGGTGACAGTTTTGCCCACGTAAGTATGTGGTCAAGTCTTCTAAAGCTCACAGCGACTTCAGAACATTTTTCATTTTAGAAAGCTAGGAATTAAACAAAAAGGATAGAATTTCATCTTATATGGAGCTTCTTTTCCTCTGAAAAGAATGATTAAAATTACTGCGAGCCACTTTCTTCATAACTTTAAGCTACTTCCATTAGATTACATGCTAATCAAATGTTCATGTGCATTGACAAGAAAATAAAGAAGAAATAATGACTTAAGGTATAGTCACACTGCCAGCAGGACCATAAAAAGAAAGGAGAGGCAAATATCTCAAGGACAGTTCCCTGAGCACCCATGGGTTAGGTTTTTTAATTTGGTTGGTTTTTGTTTGTTTGTTTGGTTTTGTTTTGTTGTTATGTGTCCACGCTTCCTGATCAGAAATGTTAACATTATGCAGCTTGAGTTAGCAATCAAATTCATTGGTATTCCCTTTCGAACTTAGCCACATTTCTGAATGAATGAAATTGAAATAAATCGAAGTTCTCAAATTTGAAGCCTGATGTATGGGGACCTAAGTATGATAATAAATGCTAAAATGTCATTAAAACTCATGCCATGTGCAAACACCATAGCTATGAATGAGCAAAACCTTTCCATTTTATAATGTAATAGTTTAATCTCTTAGCTAAGATAGAAGCAATTTCCTACAGAACACTGTTTTTGTGGACATAAAATGGATGACTTTTCATTCAAGAAAGCTTATATTTCCACTTGAAGATTTTTTCAAAATTATAGCTTCACAAATTTTATTTAGTTTTTTACTGTCCTTTAGTTTTTATAATTTTATAATTTTAATTATAATGTTTTTATAATTTTAGAATTTTTATAATTTTATAATACAGAACACTGTTTTTGCGGACATAAAATGGATGACTTTTCCTTCAAGCAAGCTTATGTATCCACTTGAAGATTTTCTCAAAATGGTTGCCTCATGAATTTTATTTCATTTACTTTACTATAATTTTGTTTTTAGTTTGCTTTTTTTTACTATTAAAGATTCAGCTATGGTATTCGTCATTACTGGATTTAAATTATGCAGTCCTATGGAAATGGCAATAACTATGAATACTTTTACTACATTTCACTGCTTTATTCCAATAATAATATGTTAGAAAGAAGCAATGTAATGTCAGAACTTTCTATAGCCTCCTGAAAACATTTTGGTTTCTACCAGCTATTAGAAATTTAATGAACAGATGACAATTTCTCAGTCTTAATAGAAAATTGCTTTTTGAGGCCATCACTAGCTCAGCACTTTGTGTGACTGATGTACCAATGCCAAAACCCTGTGCAGTCTGGCAGGAAAATCACTCCATTTACACAGGAGCACCATTTTCTTGCCAAACTAGAAGAAAGCAAACACAAACCAATTTAGGGCTTTTTGTTCAAGTAGCATTTCCACAGTAACGTGAAGACACATATGGACGCAGATTGTTCCAAATAATTAAATTTCCAAAAAAACCTCTAAAGCATTCCAAGCTTAACTTTACCTATACTGATATTCTGAATTATTTATGTTAAAACAGAACATACCATAAGCTCTTCCACAATCTGTGACAGTTTCAAGCACTACTGCTCAGTTCTGAGAAGTCGAAAGGCAATTTCAGTTAGTGAGTTCATTTTTCTGAGGTGAGGTAGTTAGAAGGTATTTGTATTATCCTAAAAAAATTATTCTTTGTGTTTTGTCTTACAAAATAATTTTCTTGGGTCTTGTGTTTTTAAAGCATGTCTGTGATAACATGCAGGGATTTGTCACCAGCCATTGTCACCTATCTTCCTCAAGCAAAATATTTTGGTTCTCTAAACCAGGAACGGAGCCTATTCCAGGGCACTATTACAGCACTTGAAAGCAATTAGGCTTACTATAAAATCATTAATAACTTGTGGAGACAGATAAAAACTGTGTAAGAAACACATGAACACCTCCTTGCAAAACAAAATTGTTCCTCAAATAAGAATTTTGAAAATTGCTAAAAAAAATCCTAAAAATTACTATAGTTAGATTGTATGAATACTCCCTTTACTTAAAATGCCATACAAATATGATAATTTAAGGCTTGATTAAGGTATCAAATCTCCAGAAACTTCACTAAAATTTGAACCATCTTGGCATGTCTTAAACAAATTTACTATTCTAAAAAGTGCAGTCTTGTTCCTTTCATTTCCTTTCACAATACTTTTTTGAAGATTTTTCTCTTGGTTTATAAATGTTTCAGCTCTTTTAACCTGTTTTCAGTTTCATAGCCTACTCCTACTCTATCATCTTTCATCCATCACTGGGAGATTAACTTTCCCCTCAGTCAGCCTCAACTCCAGTCTCCTTTCACCTCCTCAGCAGATTTCTCATCCCACATCTTCATTCCTTCCCTCATGTGCCCCATCAGTATATTTGAAAACAACGTAATTGATACTCTACAGAAAATATTATCCATGAATTTGCTACATATTATGCATTGTTTTTCATCTCTTTCAATTCTTCTGATTTTTATGCCCAGATTTAAAGCTCCCTTAAGCTCTTACCACAATTTCTAGTTTTATTAGGATAGTACTGCAGCCAGTCTCACAAGTCAAACCTTTTAGCATTCCTGAAGTGCAAATAGAGATTGCAATAACAGTAATAATTAAAATATAATAATGCTAATAATAATATTTACATCAAATCTCTGCTGCTTAATATTAAGTTATATTGCTGTATATGCAAGGAAAATATCTTGCTTTACTCCACTTCATTACCTACACATAATGATTTTTCTTAATTACACACTACTATTTATCTGAATACTTTATAAAATAACATACTCTATTGAATATTATCAAAATGGAAGCTTTTGTGCTTGCATGACTTTTTGATATTAGAATGTATGATCCCTGGCAAATTGATGGATACATACAAGTTGCAGTGAAACACACATGGTAACAGATGGAAAAGCTGAATATTGTAACAGAATTGTTATGCTCCATGAGGTTCAGTGAAGGCACTGAATTTTCCCTTTACTGAATTTCTGCCTCAATCAAGCTCTCTACACCCTATAATTCCTATTCTCTGTCTTTTTTTTTGAATAGATTTCGCTGGATACTATCTGTCAAAACCAAGGAAACTCCCTCTGAATTACATTAAATTCAGAATCCTTACCAGATGGCACGAGATAATGTTGGCAAATGTAAACAAGGAATGTAAACAACAGAACTCACTACTTCACTTGAAAAAGATGCACAATTACTGCAATTTCAAAGCTCTTGTTAAGTAGGAAAACCTTGGCATAAACTCAAAATGCTGGAAGCAATAGTCTCTTTTTCCTCACAAAACATTCATCAGCATTTCATTCAACAAGAATATTTCTGTTGTGGCTTTTTTATTCTCAAAACTATTTCTGTGTTTTTCCTGATGATCCTAATTATTCATAAAGGTACAGATCTCACAATCACTGCATGGTAGTGTAAAGGACATTATTAAATTTGAATAGAAAAATTCATTGAAATAAACAGAAAATAATGAATCTTAGGGATCACTTGACTCCCTGATCTCTCATGTTCAAGGATATATGCTAAGAATGTTTAGCTGAGAGGAGTTTCTTCTTCAGGGTGACCTCCTCTTGAATCCAAATCTTGAGTAGATAAAAGTCAAGAAATACTATAAGGCATCTAATAGCAGTTTTTAGAAACTTTTTGATGTAATTTTGAACATGGTGCATGAGGGTGTATATGTGTATGTGTACACCCTGTGTAGTCTAACATAAGGTATAATTACATGTGTAAAAACTGGGATTTCTTAATGGGTCTAACTAAATACTCTTTTAATACAAATTGCACTTTTTGCCTTAATATGCTATCAATTTTCTCAGGATGGAGGGAGGTGCTTCTTTTTTGCAATGATCCCCAAGCCTTCAAACATAATTTAAATGTGTCATGGAAAAAGAAAAATTGAGATATGAAAAAAAGAAAAACAACCCCAAACCCAAAACAACCAAACAAAAAACCCATTAACTTCTACATTAAGATGGCACACACACTATAAAAATTTACATAGGGCACAATTTTCTTTTGTTGCAAATAATTTACTTCAGATATACTTATGAGTGAGGAATCCCATGAAACATGAGGAATACCAGTTTCAAGGCACCCTACAGTCAGATGTGACAAAAGTATCTTTAAAATAATGGCAAAGAACATCAGATCCAAAGAACCTGACAAAGCAACCATCGATTGTGTGACAGTTTAAAGTGCCAGTAAAATTTAATCGTCAGCATTAAGAAGTTTGGAAAAATCCATTCAGAAGTTATTGAGATGTTTTACTTTTTTATGCAGCATTAAGGTAAAACTCACTGTCACACTGATATTACAGAAAATGTTTCAAACACTCTAAATAAGACTGGCATGAATGCTTATATGAAATTTCTTTAGTGTTAAAATTATACTTGATTGAATTGTTCTCCATATCAGGTCTAAATAAGATATATTTGGGAAATACTAAGAATATTTTGTCAATCAGGGAAAAAGTGTTTTATTTAAACAGTGGGAACTTTCTAGTGTAGTAGTGTTGCTTTCTTTCCAATTCTTTGAAGGTGTGGTAAGAACAGTTACAGTAAAAACTATTTTTTATCACAGTCAAATTTCAGGATATGTTTTGAAGAAAAATACTGAATATTATTTTAGATTATTCATTATATAAATCCTGCTAATAGTGCTGATATTATCAATCAATGTGTTAGAAAAGTCTGCTGTGGCATGAAGTAGAAAGACAATATTTCTCTTCTCTGTCACATGGTGGGTGAGTCAGTTCTTCAAGACAGTGTTAGTGATCAGAAGAGTAAATACATGGTTTCTCTTTAGCCATCCACTAAGAGCATCTTTGAAAATCACCAGCGTAAGTGCCAAGGAAAATGGGATGCCATATTCATTTGACTGGGGGCATTTCTGTGGTATATAATAGACATTAAAGACCTCTTCCCATGGGTCCAAATTACTTGATTATGACCTGTGGCATAACAATTATGAATATGATAAATTTCTAGGAAAATGAGGGATTTCTGAAACTTAAAAACCCTTTGTAGACAGTAATCTTGTCACTGTCTAGAACCCACCCATAGTTTGCTAGTTTGGTGGGGTTTTTTTTTGCTTGTTTGTTTTGTTTATTTTATTTTGTTTTTAAATATAAGGACTTTTAAAATTGTTATGTAATAGAATGACTGTTTTTTTATTTCCTTTTACTTATGTAGCAACATATAGCATAAGGGATACTGACATTGCTAAAACAACAGAAGTCCACTTCTACAGCTCAAGAGCACTTTTCCTCCCTGTCATTTTAAAAGCTAATGAACTCTTTCCACAGGCATGAAATAGATTTGGAAGCAGTGCTACAGCCAAAGTTACAAAACAGTATTATTGATTTGATAGAGAAAAAGGTAGAAAGCAATAAAAGTGTACAACAACTTGTCTTTCCTGGTAATGGATCATTTAATGAAGCCAAAGCAAGAATAACACTCATGCCAGACACATCCATCCCACTGATAATCCCCAGCAGAGCTCTATCAACAATTCTGGGTTTAAGTTTCTGGGAAAAAAAATCACAGTAGTCAGTTTGTAATTCTTTACTGCAAGAAATAAATGGTGCCAGCATAAGAAAAGCATCCCTATATGAATGCAAAATATTCTGTTTCTTGTGTCTTCAGTAGTCAGAAATTTTAGAAAAAAATTGAATTGCTTTAAAAAATAATCCCTGAAAGAGAGTATTTAAAATACATTGACAATATCTTATAGCTGCCAGAAAGACTCAGCCTGTCTTACTGTCTGTAATACAGATTGACATTTGCACAGGAATATCGGAGGAAGCTGTTTATATATTTGATCATCATTCTTTCAATAATCCACCCTGCTATTGTACATTTGGAATCTAAAAATAGATATTGAGCATTTTCAAAATATGTCCTGGTTTCACCCACTGGGAAAAAAAAAAAAAAAAAAGAAAATGCTTATATTTAACATTAATGACCTGCCTTAAAACACATGTGGCTGACTTTCTCCTGTGGCTCAGTTCTGCTTTTGCAGACTCTTTAGCACAGAGACTGTATCAATTATAGTGTATGTCTGTCGCCCTGATTTTTAAGATTTTCTAAAGCCTTCTGAGTTTACATTCTTGTAGAAAACTTTCTCACACAACTTTCCGTAAACAACCTATTGTTTTGCGTTCCTTCGTGGAGGCGGAGAGGTTTGATGTACTGGTGGTTTGTCCAGTGTCATTGGAGATGTGGTATGTTCACCCTCCAACCCACTGTCACCTTTGGAAAAGTATAAATGTTGTAGTCAGAAATAAAACTTCCTCTTTTTACTTTTACAATAGCAGCAGCTTGTGTCGTGCTTTTGTGTGTTGTGTAATGACATATGTCCATCATTCTTACCTGTCAGGAGAGGGGGAACTTCACCCAAACCAGCAGACACCAAGTACTTGCACCATATATGTTTGAATTAGTCCCAAAGAGAGATCACAGTGAAATATGCACTAGCACACCTAACCCTCTAAGGAAGAAATTCTACAGCTCCCTCAGTGCCTATTGTGCAGTCATTATTTGCAAAAAAGTTTAATTTTCTGTCTCTCAGCTAGAAGGCTCTTCGAGCATGCACACACACACACACACACACACACATATCTTCAGTTTCCTTCATCTGTAATTTCATGCATTTTGAACAGGACAGTAATCTGGGTTATGTTTCTTCAGATGATAAAGAATGCTGTAGAGGAAAAGGAAAGCATGGTAAACAGTATAGAAAAGAAGGTAAACAGTACGTGTATGGGAGCATGCAATGCAATGCAATGCTCTTCTTGAGCAATGAGTATTTGAACTCTTTGCATTCAGCCTGCCTATTTGGAAACATAAAGGTTTAGCAACCACCTTCTCCTACTCTTGAACTGTGTTTGCATCAGTGGGTAAAGATCTGTTCAGAGAAAGCCTTTGTAACTTGATTTTGCATTCCTTTGCATATTAGTAATCCTTGAGATTTAAATACTTTTAATAAAAGTTAAGAGAACATTACTTTAAGACTGATAATAATTCAATCAGCCCTTTCTTTCAAGAGCATATTGCTGCATTCTGTTAAATGCTAGCTGTAGAGATTGCCATAAATAACAGCATAAATGCTAATGATATTGTCACATGTTTTCTAAATAAATTAATGTCTCTAGTATGTTCTAAGGGACTTCTGAGGGTTCCATGATATTCTCTACTTGAAATGAAACTCTGAAAAGAGAAATAAAAAGCTTTTAAGATAGTTTTCTATTATACTGCTTTCCAAAAATGACAGTTCTAAATTTGTAGTGCAGTTTGTATTAAAAATATGAACGGGTTTTCTACATTTTTGTTTCAAGGATCCACAAAATAAGTGAACATGAAGAAAAGTAATAAATAAATTCAATCATCAATTAAACAGTTTTCATATTTCAGTTTCCCAGAGTTAATGTCTTTCCAATTGTCTTCATTTAAGTTTTCCATCACTGTAACACAACAAAGCATAACTCTTCAAAATGACTGTAGATAACTCACTCAATGGAGCACACATAGAGATAAAAATGCATTGGATCTAACCTTATTAAAGGACAACAGAACATTACCATTCTCGCAGGCTGGAACAAAATATTGATCAGCAGCTTCAAATATTATCTTCTCTTTGGTATTTTCAAATTGTTCTCTCCATGACTGAGTAATTAAAGTCACAGGGTTTTTATTTCAGATCATGGCACCATTCTTCTGAAGATGTTTTAGCACTGTTCTTTTACAATCAAAACTGCAATGGTGAATTAAAGGACCGTTTCCTTTTAACTCCTTACAAGAATTTTCTGAGCAGTTTTTGATCACCTCAAATATTCTGTACACCAGAAAACAACGTTTTAGTCTGAGACCTGGGAACGGTAAACACGAGAAATAAGAGCTGGATGTTGTATTTGATTTCTGTAAGTGCTGAATGTGCTCCACTCACACTGGAAAGCTCTAGCAGTCTGTGAACAATCTATTTCAAAGAGCTAGGAATAAAAAAGAGTAAGTGCATCTGGAGGTGATTTTTGAATGTTCCGCAAGTGAAACATTCTGAAATTAAAAAAATAATAATAATATCATACCAGAAAGAAAACAAAGAATATCTGAAGATTCTTTAAAGCAAAAGAAGCCATAGAAAAATAATTTTAAAGATGCAACAATGCAGGGCCCTTACTGGACTGCATAAGATATGGTAGAAATACCTTTTAGGAATCATCACATATTTGACTTCTTAGAAGAACATAGCTTGAAAGCATGCACATTATTTTAACTGTAATGGACTTGCAAATAAATATTATGTTTAAGAGCTTTTTAATTTTGACTAAAAATTAAAGAAAAATTCCAAACCTTGGATCATCTATTTGAGCAGTTGGATCATCTGTTTGAATCCCATGACAGATTGTATAGTCAGTTTTCCAACTATATTTTATTTTCCCTTTTGTATATTTCAAGATGAATTTCCTTTTTTTTTAATTTAGAAAAACTAATCTGCAGTGGAACAAACCTCAGCTTTGCTAGATATAGCTGACCACTGTTGAAGATGTGCAGGTATTATTTTTATAACATTTATATGTATATATTATTTCCTGTGATCTGGAAAATGAATCATAAATGTACCTATTACATCAGCAAAGTGCTAATGTGGACTTTTTGCATTGGACACATTGATATACTATTTTATATATTTATACATATCTACATGTATGCAGAGCCCATACTTTGCTTACTAGTTTGAAGTAGTAGATTTAGTCTAGTTATAGTTGACTCAGTTCAACTTGATAAAACTTTTCATTAAGATAAATAGTTGTGCTTTGTCTGTAATGAGCTTTCAAAAAAACTTGATCATGAGTAATTATGCCAATATTCCATTTTACTGTACTTTACTAAATGATTTTTCAGAATATGTCAAAGACCAGATCCACAGGGTTTCCAGATATTCTTCATGGCTTTGAGGGCAGATCTTTATGCTTAGTCTTTTGGCAGATGTTAGCTTTTAAAAATCAGAGTAAAGGAAAGGCATATAGAAGAGCAAGAGACAAAGAAAGAATGGAAAGAGTGACAGTGGACTCAACAAAAGATAAAAAATATAGGCAGTTCTTGCATGGAGACCCTAGGTCATTCTGAAGGACACAAGGTACCCATCATCCTCTTAGACCCACACCAATGCTATTTTGTAGATGAGCGTCTTGGAAAGACTCTCCAAAGGTAGGAGAGAGGTTTGGATCCAGTGTCAGTTAGGTTTGAGTCCTCATCTCTTCCATATCTTCAGCTACTCCAGTAAAGAAATTTGTTTTACTCTTGCGAGGACAGGGGTCTTCCCACCAGCTCAGTACTATGCCTTTCTTCAGGAGATTTTATAGTCTATGAAATCACTTACCTGGAAACCCTCACTCTGCTCTGGTTTTCTTTGGGAAAGACTGAGGGAGGAATCTGGGCCAGATTTGGTTTTCAAGTTCAGCTAAAGAGACACACTGCCCACAACCTAGGGATGCTTTGGTGTGTGAATTGACACAGGCAGGCTGCTGGAACAACCGCAAAACCACAGCTGAAATGCAAAGAGTAAATTAGCTTAGCTAATTACCTTGCTAAGCAGAGGATCCCAAAACAACACCCGGCTCACTCAATGCTAGAAGGCAGCAGGCCTGATGTTTGCACCAATTTATCACAGACCTGCGCACTTGGAGTTTGCTAGCATGCTGAGATCCCTGTGCTTTTTATGACCTCTGAGCTTTGATCTTCTCTCTCCTAAAACAGGGAGCTCAAGCTTTTCCATGAGAGTGCCTCCAAGTCTCCCAAAACACTTACATTATCTCTACACAGAAATTCTACTTCTCAAAGCACAGGATAAACAGCAGTAGGCATAATATATGAGTTTCCCACACTGTTAATTTCCAGACCTTGGCATCCCCAGCTGCGTGGTCACTTGAGTGAATCTACCATCCTCCTTGCTATTCTTTTGCTTTTAACTCTTTCCTCCCAACACTCCATATTTGCCACAGGTTCAAGATTCTGGTGGGGATCAAGTGTGGGAGGCATGTCTAGGAAGAGTAGATGGTTTCATTTCTCTCAGATTTCACATTCTACCTACCACATTTCCTGTTGCTGTGGCTTGCTTTTAAGATGTTTCAAATTTTATTTGAGCTGAATCATACTTTTCAAGCTTTTTGCGACCTGCTGGTTTTGTGTGCCTTCTCTACAGCTTTTTTCAGTATTAATAAAATCGGTCAGAAAGTCATTTTGCTTTCTTTTTTTTTCAATATAATTAATGTCAAAACTGTATTTTTGGAGGGAAAATATATTTTAGTATGTTTTATATAGGAGCAGAGTACAATTAAACCCTTCAGGAAACATTTAGAATCTAAATAAAATAAATCTTTTATCAGATAATCCCAGAGAACTAATTCCTTTGGGCTATGGCCTTCACACAAAACCTTCTGTTTCAAATTAAGCTTTTGTTCATCAGTATTAATTAGATAATAACTACACTTAAGAATACTCTAGATCAAAAGGGATATTGGTATTCCTGTCAGCACTGAGAGATTAAAGATACTGGTGGTCTAAAGCAGGAACTTTCATCTGAGCTGTTAATAAAGGTATCTTTAGTCTGTCCATTTGTGATATTGCTGTGCTCTTTCTTACCTCATTACCAAGGCATCAGACTGCTTCAAAACCTACATACATTTATTCAGTCTCCATGGTTGTGAGGTAGGAAACTCAGTGGAGCAATTAAAAGAGGCTGAAACTGCTGTGTTAAAGATTTGTAGGCAGCTAAAGATGAAGATGAGTGCCTAGTGGGATTTTGAAAATGATTTATGGGTTAGGATTACAGCAGCACATTATGTCTGAGACACTAGATGTCTAGCTGTTACTTTAGGTACTGTTCTCCAAAAGCAACTTGAAAGCACACTGTTTATTCAAGTTTTTTAAAGCAGATGCAACTTTTCTTCTCTTTCTCTGGTCTTTTTCTTTTTTGGTTTAGTTGGCCTTTCCTCATACTGCCTTCCCTTCCAGAAGTAGTCTAATTTCTCCTCTCTTTGTTTCCTACTCTAACCGTTATTTCAGACAGAATAGTCCAACCAAGTGCTCCTCAGCAGCAGCAGTTCAATAAATTGTCTTCCGAGCGCTCTTCGATAGGTCAAATAATCATAGGGCCTATAGCTGTGGTGCTGATTCCATGTAAGTTGCTTACCCTGCATAAGCCTGAGCTAGATCCAATACTGGATGGTTCAGAACAATCTCATTCTTAAACCTGAAGCTTCAGATACTAAGTATTTGGCATCAGGCATCAGTAGGATTCCTGAAATTGTTTGAAAATTGCTTAGTTCATTCAAATTTCTAGCTATATTTTCCATGTATGTTTGCTTCAGGAAAATGCTGAATCATACAGGTAAAAATAAAGAGTAAAAATAATGCAAATATTCAAACAACATCAAGGTACATGTAGTTCTCTTGTGGTTTATTTAACCTGTTTCATTGCAATATTTATATGAAATTTTTTCCTGTTATATACAATTTTATTTTTTCCCTGCTTAGGTGAAGTTAAAATACCTTCCTTCTATCCTTGTCTGCCTGCTTGGAAGTGGATGGTGTTTGATAATGACTTAATTTAGGTGATAGTCGAATTAGTAATGCTAATTAGTAATGTGAATTCTCTGATCAGCTCATGGTACCTGTGAACCAAGTGATCACAGTCATTAGATTACTATTAATTTAAGAAAATTAATGACAGGTTCTGAAAGTAAAAATGCAGATTCATAGCCTGTGAATAAGGGGCTGATTAACCAATAAAAATGGGCTCACAGTTCCCTAAGAAAAAGCTATACAAATTGCTACTACAAGTACTAAATGATAAAATTATTATTTCTGGAATCAAAAGAAATAAAAATAAAATATAAAGTATTCACTTCTTTGTGTAGTATTACTGAGATATATACACCCCATAAAATGTTCTTACACTGAGAGAACGTTTATCATTAATTATACATTATACACACACAAAAATAGTCTTATTTAGAGAAATTCGCATAAGGCTGCAAAAGTAAATGCTCGAAGGTAAGGAAAAGCTTAATCAAGATTGCTGTGCAACACTCTATTTTAATAGTGTAAGTGTAATAACTGGAATGCATTAGAGAATTTTATTCCATGATAACTCTTAAATTTTGTCAGTTGGGTAATAATAACAAGAAAACAGTGGTAAGAAACTATATAATTAAAGCAAAAATTCTGCTGTAAAGAATTATTTTTGTGTGGTTAGATGCTTGCTTTTTTGTTTGCTTTTTTCTAATATTTGCTCTTCTAGAATTTAATAGCCAAACAAAACCAAATATTATAGAACTGTTCAGTGAAAAATTCGGGCTCCACTTGAGGATGAAGAACACTACTAATAAATACACTCTAGCTGGAGAAATTATCTTTAAGACATTCCTATTTATACATATGTCTAAGTAGTACATGCATTGCCAAGGACACACAATTGTCAGTTTGATCAATATTTTTTCTCAGACCTTTGCTCTAAAAAAAAAATCCTTAAAAAAAGAACACTGATGTCATCAAATAGGTTTCAAAGGTAATCAGAAGGGGAAAACCAGCTTTCTCCCTGTAAATAATTTTTTTTTTTTTTGCCTTTGAGAAATATATAAATGTGATCTTGGAAAAATAAAGGTTTAATTGTACCAAAAATGTCTTCAGATAGGTAAAAAGGCTGTTAAATGTATTATCAGGAATTTTACATCATATCTTATCACTATTGGTTGCACTGATGTTTGTTATGGTAAAAGAAAAGTCTCGTCCCATTACTGACTATCAAATCATATTAAAGAATTTCAGCTATCTTAACATAGTGCAAGACTAATAAGATATGATAGATGTTTTGATAAGACTTTCAAATCATATTAGGCAAGTAATACCACTGCTTTATGTTTTGCTTGCACTGAAAACTGCCACTCAGTATTCATTTTTTGTTACATTTTTCTATTGGATGGGAAAATAATCTTGAAAATCTAGTAATAATTTGGCTGGCAAGCAAGCACTCCCTCAGGATATCATGATCTATATACCCATAAACAGAAGAGTTTAAGGTAACAGAACTTGATTATTTCAAAGTCTACTCTCTATCTTTAATAATTTATACTCAAAATTCTGCTGTGGACACAAAGTTCCCTTTTCTCAGCAGGGTAAAATCTATGGTGTCTCAGAACCAATTTTTCAAAAGTCATCTATGACACAGGTGATGAAGAAAAAACATGCCAGAGAAGGATCTGTTCTAAATCTATTCTGTCCAACCTTCTGAGACATGTACCAAAGCAGAATGTACAATTCAAACACGTCCTTAAATTTCAGCATGAAGAATACTTATTATTATATTACTTTTGACACTGTCTCTCACAGCATCCTTGTACAACTCTGTAAGTGGGGGTTATATGAGTTGAGAGTGAGGTGTATTGAGGAATATCCCAGAGACTCATAATCATCAACACAGGGTCTAGTTTGAGGCCTGTCACTAATGGTGTTCCCAAAGGTTCAGCATTGTTTAACTTGTTGATCAATGACCTGGATGAAGGAGAAGATGCATCCTCAACAAGTTCAGTGACAACACAAAGCTGTGAGGAGTGGCCAATACCCCAGAGTGCTGTGCAGCCCTTCAGAAGGATCTCAACAGGCTAGAAGATGAGCAAAAAACAACTACTTAAAATTGATCAAGGACAAATGCAGAGTCCTGCACCTGGGCAGGGTTAACCTCATGGACCAGTACAGCCTGAGGCAACCTCCTGGAATGCAGCTCTGCATAGAGGGACCTGAGAGTCCTGGTGGACAACAAGAATTCATGAGCCAGCAGTATCCTTGTGACCAAGAAGGGCAATGGGATCCTGGAGGACATTAGAAAGAGCATTGCCAGCAAGGAGGTAATCCCACCCCTCTATTTGGCCCTGATAAGGCCACATCTGGAGTGCTGTGTGCATTTCTGGGTTTCTTAGTACAAGAGAGATGTGGAGCTCCAGGAGCAGGTCCACCAGAGAGCAACAGAGTTGGTTGAGGGACTGGAGCATCTCTCTTATGAGGAAAGGCTGAGCAATAGTGTGGAGACGAGATGATTGAGAGGGGCCTGGTGTCTAGCAGTATCTGAAGGGAGGGTGTCAGGAAGATGAAGTCAGGTTGTGCTTGGTAGTGCTCCACAATAGGATGAGGCAATGAGCCTGAATCACAAGAAGCTCCACCTGAATATGAAGAAGAACTTCTTTACTATGCGTGTACTGTGCTGGGACAGATTCTCAGAGAGGTTGTGGAGTCTTCCTCACTGAAAATATTGAAGAACCAGCTGGACACAATCCGATGCTATGAGGTCTGGGATGACCCTGCTTTAGTAGGAATGCTGGATCAGATAACCCCCTGTGGTCCCTTCAACCTGACCCATTCTGTGATTCTGTGATTAGAATATGACAGCTCACATGGTGATATCATTATCATCCTTTAAGTAACAATTTCAATATAAGACCCATTCAGACCTTAAAGGACACAGTCCATTATGTTCAACATGTTCTTATGGTCAAAAGGAAACACATCTTATAGATATTACTGTTAGTGTAACTGAAATCCTAGCAGTGTAATCAAAGAATCATTATTAATTCAGATGCAACTGTGCAATCTAAAAAGTAATAGAGTCTGACACATGTTATAAAACAAAGCTTTACTGAGGCAGTAGGAAAGATGTGCAACAAGAAACCCATACAGCAACTTACCTAATCATCAACAGCAAATGTGACATGATACAAGAGCTCTGCTGTCATGGACAGCCAGGGACACTTGATGTCCTGGGCATCTCAGCAACAGCCAGTCTGCAAAAATCTTTTCAGTATGGGTAAGCATTATGGCACTCTTTGGCTCCAGCAATGGTGGTGTGATTTGAGAGGATCCTATCTTGTATGAATAATATGGACAGCAACCTGCCTACACTGCCTATACTGGTACGGAGGCCAGGTGTTTGTTTATCCAGCCAGTGCTGGTCAAAAGAAGGGTCTGTGCTATCAGCAGTCTGTCTGTTCTGCTGATCTCGGTTAAGGGGCAGGGTATCAGGGGGCAAGGTGCTAAAATATTAAAAGAGAAACAAAGCAAAAAAGCCCCGCACCCTACTGCAGAAACAAAAGAAAGAAAAAATGGTCTTGGGGAATTTGAGGCAGTCAGAGGAATTTGTTGTGGGAAAATTGTTTAATATGGTAGTAGCAATATCTTCTGCCCATCCTGACCAACTCACTTGAAAGCAGAATGAACATGTTCCAAGAAATATGTTTGCAGCAAAAATATTATCTGCTAAATGGCTTAATTCTTCTTGGGAACTGGGAAAGAATAGAAAAAACAGTTTGAATAGAAATAAAAATGTTCAGGGTAAAGGGGTCATGCAGCCTGTAGAAGAGAACAGGAGAGTGGTTAAAATAATGTGTCTCATTGAAGTTTTTACCTCTGTAGCCCAGCAATTGACATTGCTATGTCCAGGACATCAGTGAGTATTTAAGGTATCAGGACTGAAATTTTTCAGGCTTACTTTGGCTAAACTTCTCTTGATCTGCTTGAAGCTTTGCTTTCTAATGTTTTTCTATTTTTGTTTGTTTGTCTGTTTCTTGTTTGTTTTGGTGTTTATTTTTTTTGGGTTTTTTTAATTTGTTTGTTTGGTGGTTTTTGTGTGGGTTTTTTTCTGATTACTAGGTTGCTATAAGGACTACATTTTTATAGTAGTCAAAAAAAATCAAAAAACAAATAAAGTAGATTTCAAATCAATGGAAATAAAAAGAAAGAAAAAGGCCGAAAAGCCAAAAAGCACTTTGGAAAACACATACAAATAAACTCTGGTAAACTGCCCCAGAAAAAGAGGAAAGGTGAAGAGGAATAAGGAAGCAGTAAAGAACCCAGAAAACTCACTGTTTGATCCAGCTATTGCTATGCTCACCAGGGAAAACTGTTACTGTTAGCTTTGTAATTGAAAGGGACATCAGAAGGGTGAGCATAACAGCTAAAAAAGGAGTAGATACTAAGAATAAGCCTCCACCTATCTTAAGTACATTACTATTACATTACTATAATGATGATGAATGATAAAATCTACTTTGGGCTTTTTATTCTAATAATTAAATCTGGACAAATAATAATTCTTGACTAGATTCCTGATATTTCAATTATACTGATAATAAATTCTTGTTTCTACTCTTAAATTGTGTCCCTTTTTGCTATTTTGAAGATTTTGAGTGCATCAGGTTAAATATAAGCTGAACAGCTTGTGAAAAATTGTGTCATGGGTGAAAGATGAAGAAGTTAGGTATTCCACCATACTGTCTTCTAAACACATCTATGTGCTGGCAGACTCAATCTGTTCTTAGTAGGACACCCTCATCTATTGGATCATATAAAGTGCTTGAAGCTACTTTTTGCCACTGACATTTTAACAGGAGCTCATTCATGGCACTACATGTATTCTGTGAAATCAAGATACCATGAAGAGTAAATGAACAGCATCTCAAACACTTCATAATAGCAAAATGGATATGCTGTACTTAGGCTACTGATTTTTTTAAGATAAATTGAATTCAATATTGTAATTGTCACTAAGTATGTATATTGTGCACTTTTTGTTGTACCTTTTTGGATTCTTCCTTAATTAATTCCTTCTTAAACAGAAAGAATTAATTAAAATCCTACAAAAACATTAGATGGAGCATTTTCAGTTTGAGACTTTAAGTTTGCAAACATTTACAGCACTGTCTCTCATGTCTATTAGATACTTATCCTCTACATAAAATATTTTGCATCTTCAAATTTTCAGTGGTGTTATTGAAAGCTATTATTGTAATTGGAAAACCACAGAGTGAAATGAATGCATTTTCTACTGATTTCCTTGGGAACCAGGAAATGCCATATGCATTTCTGAATGTTGACAAATATGGAACAAATGAATGTATTTGAATAATTGCCTAAATGTTAAAAAAATATATGACAGATAATGCCTGTATGTTTATTTACTGTGCAATGCTGTAGCTTTTTGATTAAGGGTGTTTTCTACTTCATACAGTTGCCATTACAGTGTTAAGAAATGTAAGTTAATTTTCCATAGTTGAAGGCTTATAAAACCACACAACTTATTGTTTGATTTCTTGCCCTGTTCCTTCCTGAGTGATCATCTCATTAAGATTATTTCTGCAGCCTGTAGTCATAAAGTTATTCTTAGTTCTAAATTTTTCTTTAAAGCTGCAAAAACTATGAAACATTTCTCATCTATCAAATTAATTATAGAAGTAGGATTGTAATAAGAGATACATAGTTTTGCTAGTTCCTTGTAGGATTTAGGTAATTTCTCCTGTTTATTTTGACTTTGGCAGCTGTTTATTTAGTGGTTTTAAAGCTCATTCATCATGCATTTGCTGCTTACTAGGGTGTGAACCAGTTCTGGGACTGCCAATCAAAACTTGGCTATTTTAAGTGTATCATGCCGAATAGATAGATTGAAAGAAATATCATGTAACTTCTAACTTTATCTGTTAACACCTTTTTTTTGCTGCTATTTACATATTGCTGTAGAAAGAAGTTAAAATAACCAACAACAACAACCACAACAACCAGAAATAAAATAAACTTTATTTCATGATTAATTTTCTCAAGTACTCAATGTTGGCACCAACTCTGCTGAATTGCTTGAACTTTACTGTAAATTATTGTAAATTAAAAATATTAATTAAATCAAATTTAAAAATGCTCATTTTGCTCCACAAAGATTCAGTATCTGCCTCTTAATTGAAGGAGATACCTGTTGAAGTCTTAACAGGAAAATTGTATTTTGTTCACTTCTAAATTGCATTTACACTTTGTTGTTGATAAATTTCTCAAAATAGCTGCTTTTCTGCATGCAAGCAATCAGGCATTTGCCAGTACAGAAACTGCTTACAGGATTCTGTTGTATTGGCCATTAATGCTCAGACAAACATTCGTTTTCCTGGTCAATCAAACCAATTAACCACTGCTACTGAGCTGTATAGCTACAAAAGTAAATTTAAAAATTTAGTTTCCTTTTACAGTGTTGGACAGAAGTTATCAGAATATTTATAGCAGTCTTGCAAACACTGGGCTCTCTTATTTGAAGAGAACTAGATGGTAACAAATTCTTTACCTCTCAGGAATACTATCTTACCTATTAAGTAAAGAAGAATAATTAAAACAATTTGATCTTGATCATATAAGCAATGAAAAATGTGGGTGCTGAATGCTGAAAAGTCAGGATAATTTTCCTCAGTATTCTGGCTTCATCCTTGCAGCCCAGCACTGATGAGCAGTTAGCTCTTATCATACTTGGCTCAGTGAGAACATGCTGTCCCAAGGGAGCGCCAGGTCCTTATCTAGGGCTGATTTTTATCCATGCAGTTCCTAGCTTATACCGAAGCACAGTTCTTGATACCTCAGGTGCAAAACGTTGAATTTCCTTTTTCTAGCCCTCATGAAATTGTTGTAGGTCCAATTATACATCTGAGTATTTCCTGTCGTTTTACTTCAGCTTGCAGAGGGTGCATTTTGGTTCATCACCTTGATACTAATGATGCCTTTAAATGGCATCATCCCTTCAGTGTCACTTGAGGAACTTTTTGTAACACGTGTCCATCTGGACTTTTCCTGTGGACTTCTACCTTTTCAGTATGATGATCTGTTTTTCAGTAACCAGTATATGTTGCCCTGATTTTTAAAAGTGTTAAGTTTTCTTTTATAGTTCTTTTGAAAGTTTTAAAGTTCTCATAAAACTTCTTTAGCCTTCTGATAATGTTTACATATTTGAGAGTCAGAGTTCCCACAAAATTTCATGTATAAATAGAATAGTTTACATATTTCTCTGTGGGTGGAGAGAAATGATTGATTGATCTTTGGACCAGTGTGGTTGGAGAGGTGGTAATTCCATCCTCCAATCCATGGTCACCTTTGGAATTCTGTAAATACCAGATGTTTGAATAAAACTTGGTCTTTTTCTCTTTTGAACTTATCAAGCTTCTGTATACTCATTTCGTGTCCAATAATGACAAGTAAACATCTCTGTAGCTTCACGACAAAGATGTTATGGGTAGAGCACATCAAAACCCTGTCTACCTCAGCTCTTTCTGCCCCAGCTCTTTGCAAGCTGTATGATCCCATGACACTCAATTAGATTGTCAAAGAGCTCTCCCCAGCATGTGTAGCCAGACCCCTCAGAGCAGGGACAGACAGAGCCAGTGGGTGCATTTACAGCTCTAATGTTCAGAATTGAGGTTTTTTTGAACAAGCTGGGGTTTTCTGAAAGCTAAGAAAGAACATCATGCCCAGTATATAAATTGGGGAAAGCTGGCCAGAAGGGACCATTCATTGTTCATATTCAGACAGGACTTCAGTCAGCAGATGGTGAGCAATTTTATTGTCTCTCACTTCTTTCTGTTGGGTTTTATTCCTCTCTCCTTTTAATTAATAATACTAATAATACTAATAATAATTTGCAATAATAATGACCATATAATATTAGTAGTAGTATATTTATTAGTAGCATATTTAGTTTCAACTGTAAAATTGTTCTTAACTCACATGGTTTACTTTTTATTTCTCATTCTTCCCACAGGGGAAATATCTGACACTGTTTGAAAAATGGGGTGGAACTTCATTTAGACATCTAATTAAACAGGGCTGCTGACAAGAGTAAAGAATCGAGGGCAACAATGAAGATAAAAGCTCAGGACAGCAAACTATTCCTATTGCATTTTCCTGAGGGCAGAAATTAAGGTCAGTTTGTTGTCTAACACTGTAGTCTAAAAGTGCTGTCAGGTATCACAATATCCCTAAGTGCCACATCCAAGTGCTCATCCTCTTGAGCACTTCCAGAGAAGGTGACGATACCACCTCCCTGGACAAGTTATTCCAGTGCCAAACATTCCTGATTGCTTGCATGCAGAAGGCTGACCTAGAGCAGAGGCTAGACAGAGCTAAAGAATAAAGTAGGTGTTTATTTAAAGGCCTCAATGGATACACTTTGGGCAGTGCAAGAGCCCAGCCAGGGCTACACCCAAAATGAACCCAAAATGGTCACAAAATGGATGACTGGTCATAAGGTCTCACACTTCCATAAGCTTTGGTCCACCAACAGACCAGAGCCAACCATCCAATAACAGTTCCAGGCTATGAAGTTCCATCCTGCCTGTTTTTCTCTCTTTAATTTACCACTGTCCACACTCTCTGGGCCTGGAGCTTTCAACAGCTGTCCTTGGACAGGAAAAAGATTGTTTTGTCTACCCACCTTGTGAAGAGATCTTGCCAACACCTAATATGAAGCTCAGAGCTAAAACAGCATAGAATCTGAAAAACATAAAAGCCACAACTTAAGGCATAATTTCCACTCTTTCAGTGATTTTCTTTTTTTCTAATATCTAATCTGAACCTTTTCTGGTGCAGTTTAAGGCCCAGGGTTAAAGCACTTCAAGAGAATCTCTCACTAGTGTATGATTTGCATTCATCTCTCAGACAACCCCCCAAAACTTGTGTTGGCATGGGGGTTGAGCTCTTGATAACTTAAGTCTTTGGAGTTTTGCCTCATCTGTCTGGACTCCTATATTGCCAAGTAAGACAGCTGCTTCTTAAGACCCTCATCCCATGAGAAGGCCAAGATAAGCAGCTAGAATATTTCTTAAGAGCAAAGGGTGAAGCTGTCTGCTGATTTAGCACGTCTGAATGCTGAAAACTGGGCTCCAAAATGCATATCTGCATGCATTCTCTTGCAGTATTGATGTAGGATTGTTATTTAAAATTGAGGGAACGTAACAGAGAGGCAATATCAAATGATCTAATTTGACAATTATTTATTGTTGGGGGATATCCTTGACAGCAGACTGGGAATATATGGGAATAATAAAGGGACAAGATGCACATACACACAAACACACACCCTGAGTTATTTATTGTGATATATTCTATTGGAATTCACATCAGGTCCATCACAATGGTAATCTGTAACACACAGTGTGCTGCTGGTGAAGCCCATGCCCAGAGGCTGCACCGATAGTCTTTGTTGCTCACTCACCCTGCTAATGTGAAAATGAGAACTGTGGGGTGAATCCTAATAGCTTCTGTCAGGCCTCTCAGGATGCGTGTTTGTATGACTGCATTGGCTTCTCATTTATCCTTGCTATCACTACCTATTCATTTTTCTCTTGGCTTTGAAGGTGAAATCCCTTATTCTCTTTCATCAGAGTTGACAGTAGCACCAAAGCTTTCCCTCCTGTGTTACAAAATTCTTCTTTCTAGAGCATGGAGAGATTTCATCAGGAAAAAGCATAAACCAAAACAAAACTGACTTTTTGTGTAGGAATGCCGTGAACACACAGTGTTTTTTCAAACTGATAAGGTATTTAATACTTTGGTTTTTTCTGCTGATTTGGCATGGACATAAGTGTTCACAATGTTTAGTTTATATGGAAAATTTAAAAAGTAAAAGAAATTACTTCCAGTTGATGGATTCTTATTTATTCAAAGCTAAAAAAAGTATTGATAACTGTGTTATCTTTTTTAAGTGTTCGTACTTTACACATTTTTAAGCACTGCCTTATTTCTAGGAAGACCTATGGCACGCCTAGCAGCCTGTAGGATACAAATGATCAGATTTAATGAAAACTGGAGTTCCATTTTGCCCTTTGGTTCTCTGAATCAATGAACTCTGTGAAGAATTGCTTACATTTCTGAGACACATAGTCTTCTGCTTGTCAACCTTGCAAAACTGGCTGTTTGATTCATGGAGCCTACAACATACACCCTTCCCAAACTTTGTTACACACCTTTCAGCTTGGCTGAAAATTTCTTGTTGAGTTTCTATGTTGCTCTTTGCGGCGCAGAGCTAGGCAAAATATTACGTGACCTACCAGTAATGCCTTATAACCTCTGAAAATGATAGAGAGCAGATGAAAATATTACTTAGTTGTTGAGCAAAGTTTATTTGTAATTACTTTGTCTCACTAGAGAGGCCTGCATCTAATGCAGTCAGTAAATGAGACTTTTTTACAAAGAAAACTATAAATGAAAAAATAAACAAAGCTTTCATTTTAAGGGTTCTACAAAGTGAGTAATATGAACATATTTTTGATATACAATATAAGAATTCAATGCAATACCACACCAATTACAAAAAAAAAAAATCCTGAGTTTTTTTAACACAGCCAAGAAGGATATGGAAAATCCCTATCCAAATAATTATTTTTGTGATGATTCCACTGATTAACTAAAGGCTTTTTTATTCAGGATATAAGCATAGCCAAAGACTTTATATTTGTGTTAACAAATTACTATCCAAGTTGCAACAAGTGCAGCTGTCCAAATTTCCACATTTACCACCAGCAATGGTGGCACATATTGTTACAGCAATCACATTCTTCAGTCCATTGATTTATTCCTACAGAAAAGGAAAGAATGCCCATACTGACACACACTGTGGACTGGGAAGAGTACAGACAGCTCTCCTGCATTCCTTGAGACTCAGAGTTCTTCAAAAGGAGAAGAGTGAGGCTATGAATTGAGCTAAAAAGTCTGAATTTCCCGACTCCAAAACTTCGAACTTGACTTCTGTGGCAGTTAAAATAGTCTGTCCTTTATATATTTCTATCATGCTGCAGTTGATGGGTGTTCATCAAAATTTTGTGCATAAAAATGCAGCAATGCTTAGAAGCAGGGACAGAAAGTTTACACCTTGGCTTTAACCATGCAAATAATCAGAATATATTATGAAAATCATAACTTTTTACTTCAAAACCAGGAGAAACTCTGACCATAAGAATAACAGTAATAACATATATTCTTTAACATTTACGGATGCCCTTCAGTTAATAATATTGTAATTGTATGTGCTCTCATGGACAGAATGGGAGCTTCAGACAAATTTATTAGAGAAACCCTCTGGATAAGTCACAAGGTGCAGAAAAGCCTCCCTTGCTTTCTAAACCACTTCTCAGAGAGGAGTCTAGGTGTGGCTGGATCCAATCTTAGCCCCAGACTTAGTAATTTATGTTTAAAAGATTATACTGGTGCAATTGAACCTCTAAACAACATTGTCCCAGAGGATTAAGGATGAAAAATTAAATATTATTATATAAATAGAATTATTTATTTAAATTGATTATGATAGTGACAATGTTTAAACAAAAAAAATAATTATAAGAATTATTTACTAAACAGTATGGATAGTTGTAACTACTGGTACAATGCAATACTTTTCAAGCAATATTGCAACAAATATATTAAAGAAATTATATTGAAGCAACTATATTAAAGCTAGTAAAACAATAAGTAGTGATTGATATTACTCACCTAGGTGAACAATGTGGATAAAATGCCTTTGCTTGGCCTCGAGAAGTAACCTTGAGGACTGTTCCCACTCAAGGGAATTATTTTCACACTCATTCGAGAGGTATGCTGGAAGTCCACACCATGAAACTGTGTTGTTTTATAGTATAGTGATTGAATGGCAGTCACATATATTTCAGGATTATGTGTTGTCAGGCTTATTCAGTAAAATATGCTTTGCTGCTGAAAAAAGTGTTATCAGCTATGGATTCTTTTGCTCAACATTTCTGACTCTCACTTCATATCAGGGATTGCACATCCCTTCTGGTTCCAGGCTCAGTCAGGGAGATCTGCCTTGCATGTCCTGTAGGTGGGCCTGATACTTTGGTCAAACTGGTCATACCATTCAACACAAAAGCAGGGGATCATTTTTTGCCATTTTATCACAGACCTTCCTTGCCCAAGCTATCACTGATAATTTGTAAACAAGACACAGTTTGGGCTGCTTAGGAAGTGTCCTAATATGATGCAACAAGATATTAATCCATTTATACAGTTAGAAATCACAGAAATCATAGAATCATATAATTACAGAGTCTGAGTTGCTTTGATTTGGAAGGGACATAAAGATCATCGAGTTCCAACCTGTCTGCTATGGGCAGACAATGAATAATTTAATTCAGTTTTCTATCAGAGTAACTTTCATATCCAACAAAAAATGGTATCCCTAAAATAGTATTTAGTCACAAAATTGTTTAAAAAGTTAGAGGCAGGAAAAACCTATTACAGTATTTAAGAAATTTTATTGCTACAGTAGAATTTTTTTTTCCTGATGGAATTGTATTTTTAATAAAGTGAAGGATTAAAAGTCTTCCTTATCTCATACATATCAGCAAGCACTATCTGGAAATAGCATTTGTTTTTCAGATTAAATGTTTTTTCTTCTTCACTTTATCTTCTAAAAGTTCTTTATACTTGTATATGTTAATAATTTATTCTCTGTTCAATGTGTCAGATTACAACTATGTTTCTCTTTTGCCTTTGCTTAAAACCCCAACACATTTAGGTTGAGCTGGAGCTTTTGAAAGATAGAGGTACATATCCACTGATCTTCAGAAGATTAATGAGATTTGGGCAAAGAGCATCCAGTCTTCATTCTCTACTTTTGAGTTAAAGTACTTTCAACATATTTAATCCATATTAACATTTCTCGCTGGAGTAATTACCTTTCAGCATTGTGCAATATGCAATTACAGTGACATTCCATGTTCATATGAATCATAATTATATTCTGATCTATTATCTCCCTATGACTATGTGCTTTTGCATATGCTTATCATCATTGGAAAGGATGAATTTTACTGTTATATGGGCATTTTAATATTGTGTCAGTATATCCATTAGGAGATATTTATAATTACTCCTACACTGAAGTAATTGCATTGATGCATTTTTAAATATTTCCTCAGAAGAAAAATCACATCTCTTTTACCAGATGAACCTTAATATGAACATACTCATTTGTTTTACCTCTCCAGAGTAAATTTCTCAAACAACATTAATCTTTTCCCTTTATTGCAGTGTAGTATTGGTTGCACACTACTAACTGCCTTTGCTTCTACATATTCACATACTTATTAAAAAACTTCTTATTTAATGTCAGTCCTTCTGCCATCATCTCTGGAACTCAGGTCAGACTTCACAGGAAGTTACAGAGCCATGGCCAGTATTGGGTGGGATAACAAGAAGGGCTTTTTTAAGTTTGATAATGTCAAGAGGGGCTCTAGATAAAACATTGGACCAATACTTGTTGAAGATGGTTATATAACAAATATGCACGGAGAAAATGTAGAGACCTTCAATGCGGGTTTCGGTTATTTTTTTTTTACCAGTCTTTAATAATACCAATGGAGCTTGAGGCACCTGGTCCTGGACTCGGTTCAAGGAAATGGATCAAACCCATGTCAGAGGAGGTTTAGACTGGGTGCCAGGAGCCATTTATTTACCTGCAGAGAAAAAAAGACTTCCTACAGAGATGGTCAATGTTCCAAACCTGTCAAAGTTTAAGAAGTATTCAGACAATGTCCTTAACAGCATGTTTAAACTGTTAGTCAGCCTGAATTGGTTAGGCTATTGGACTGGATGATTTAAGTTCTTTTCCAACTGAAATATTCTATAAGTATACTGTTTATGACTTAGTTCCATAATGTGATTCCCCACATTTACACAGGACTGTATGCATCATATTTCATAAGAAAAAAATCACTGTGAAATTCTCATATTTTCAGTATAGTTATTAAGGTTATATTCCTTATGCCACAGTTATCTCTTTCTAGAGACCATTCATCATTCATAAACAGTAGATAAAACAGATGTATTATTTAAAATATATATTCCAAAACCTTCTTCTAATAATTCTCATAATATTTTGTCTTTTCTCAATGTCTGCCCTATACCAGCTACTTAAACAATTCGTTGAACTACTTGGCTGGATGCAATCTCCTCATTTCTCAAAAAAGCATATTCTACAGTTTGAGAGTGGTTGATCTCATCATTATTTTGAAGCTTAATATCCTTGAAGATGTCTCAGCATAGATCATGAGAAATTCCTTGGGTTGCAAAGTTATATCCCTGAAAACGGTCTATATAACCCTGGAAGCTAGACCCTGTATTACGAATGAGGTGTGCAGTCCCTGTTTCCTGGCTGGTTCATTTTCTTTTATCACTAGTCTCTCTAGCCTCCTGATATCCTCTGTGATCTGTGAATATTTTTAAAGCTTCTTGCAGTGTTTATGCAAGGAGAGAAATAGATGATAATACACAGGTACTTGAAGAAAAAAAATCTGGAAAAGGGTCTACTAAAGGCAAGGATTTAACATGTAGATAGAGCAGAGAAGATGATTAGCTCTTCTGTCAAGTCATAACATTTTTTAGGCTTTTATCTACCAACAAAAGTCCAGCTGTATCTGTATGCCCAGTTAATGGGAAAGGTCACAGTCAGTGAGAACCAAAAAAATCTTTTTAACTTTCCAGAATTTTATGAAGACAGGAAATGTAAGTAGATTGTTTCGGTTTTTCTTTTATGTGGCAATCATCAGTTAGTGATGCCAACATCTTATTTCATGACCTCCTAGTCTTAACCTCCATATAACAAGATAAGCTAAGAAACATTACAGCTTTCTAGACAAAGAAGCAAACAAAATAAACTTCCATATATAAATTTGATACAGGTTATGAGAAGATATCTTTTGTTCTGAACCCTAACACCAAAACGGTTTTGCATCCTCTGCCCTATGGTACTTATATTCACAGCATAAGGAAGAAGTAGGTTTGATAAGTATGGCTTACCATTGGTAACCTGACTTTTTTCCTGATAATGACAGTATCTTCACAAATAACCTGAGATGTTTTTCAGTTCCTGGAGTAAGGTCAGTGGTATAAACATGAATAATAATGGGGATATTTCTAAAGAAGTAATTGCATTCCTATAGTTTACTATTCTGGGCTTTTCACAAAAGTTCTAAAGACTCTGTGTGAATCACTGACACAAACCTGCTTTCAAGTAAAAACATGCACTTCATGCTTGGGAAAAATTCTGTGTCTACTGATGTCATGTATTAGGAGCTTTGCAGAAGACGTTATATTTAAGGAGCATGTAAGAATGTGAGGATGTAAGGATATAAGGATGTACAGCAGGCCACAATAGCCATACTAGATTTTGTATTTAGGGCTTGAGAAACCCATATTTTATCATGAGTCACCACAGTATAACTCAATATATATCAGAGCACAAGAGATTGTGCTGAAATACTGTTACAAAATATAGCTTGTAGATGTGTACAGTTAAGATTACTGTAGTGGCCATTAAAAGATAATGTTCTTATCTGTCAAAATAAGATATGTGGTTTTGTTTGTTACAGCAGAGAAGTCACTGCATAGGGAAAATGACAATTCCCACGGATGGGTTCTGCTCATCATGCTATGGCTGTCTACCTGAAGTCCATCTGGTGCTGTATGAAAATATCTAAAGAGATGGAAGATATACTCATTATTTCTATTTCTTTCTTTTCTATATTGTATTGATAAAGTAATTATATTCTAATATTTGCTGTCATGCTTTTTCTTTTGGGTTCTGAAAATAATCCTGTGCTTTTGTCCTCCTGGTACAAGAAATGCTGGAAGATGTCAGGTACAAAATTACTGGATAAATGATGAAACAGTTGATGTTCATGAGACCTTTCATTATTCTTGCTGTGTACACACTGACTGACTCTTTCTTTATGTTACTGTGGCCATCAAAATTTTATCATGAGGGAAAAGATGCTTTTGTTTTACGAAACTTGTGGAAGAGCAATGGCAAAAAATAAGCTGAAATTGCCAGTTCAAATTTAGTGCCTAAGATTTTATTTAATTTGCTAAATAAAAAGCAGACAAATCTTGTCCATCTGGTATAAAGTTCCTTTATAAGTTGCAGTAAGTATTATTGTAGAATAATAGAATAGTGATTAGCATTCTGTTCATAACTGTTAGAAATGTTCAGTACTTCTGTTTAGGCAAAGCTTAATACTCTGTCAGACAGGTTGTGGTATCCTCTGCATAGTGCTTGTACAGGGACTTCACTATTTCAGAATGGACCATGATAATCTAATTAGCATATCATTAGGTCAGGTGCAGTTTGCCTGGTCCACTGTCCATTCATTTAAATAAATTACTAATAGTAGGGTCTCTCCTAAAACCAAGTACTCCAGTGCTACTTGTTGAAGAAAGTAACAAATTATAGGACTTTTAAGCGTTGCAACGTAAATATTTATTTTTTCTTTTTCTTCTCACTTTCCAAAATGCAAAGCTCACTGTAGAATAATTTTGTGAGTTTGTCAAATAAATTTACATTTTGTCCTAATGTCCATAGGTCCTAGTTTTTTGTCCTATATTAGATATCTCATTCTCACTTAACTAGTCTAAGTGATGAAGAAGAAGCTAATGAGCTACACTGTCATTCTGTCAGATGGAGAAATAAGCAAGAAACTATATGAAAAGCTGCTCAAGCATTAAACATTCTAAAGCTTGTATTGTCATTTATTTAGCTCTTAACAAACAATTTGATGTAGTTTGACATGACCTGAAAATTTGTTCTTTGCTAACTCTGAACACATAATCATTAATATATTATAGAACACAGATTACTTGCAAAGTCAAATGGCTTCCAAAAACACATTTCTTACACTGAAGTAGCAATTATCTTAATTTTGATTTATAGTTGTTCATTGTGTACTTATGTTCTGTTTCCTCATACTTACAGACGAATATATAATGTTAGAACGTGTGACACATGAGACACACTATTCTTCTCTTCAGCTGCATATACCAGAAAGCAGAGTAATTCTTTCAAAATTCTAAATTTGCAATTGAGTTTTGGCTTTCCTTTTTTTTTTTTTTTTTAAATGTTTTGTGTTTGGGTTTTTGTGTTTTGTTGGTTTGTTCCCTCCACAAATTTCTATAAAACAGAGTCTCAGACATTTCTTAGATAACATCACTTCTGAAATTTCATAGATTCACAGACTCATATAAAGTTTGGGTTGGAAGACACATTCCAAGGTCAGCTAGTCTAACCCTCCTGCAGAGAATAGGGACACACTTCATTTCAATGAGGTTGCACAGAGCCATATTCTACTTTATCTTGAATGTTTCTGGGGATGGGGGCATCCATGTCTCTGGGCAACCTGTGCCAGCGTTTCACCATCCTCTGTAAGAAAATTCCTCCTTATATCTAGTCTAAACCAAGCCTCCTTTATTTTAAAACCATCACCTAGACTAAATAATCTGTTCTCATCTTTCTTATAGACTCCCATCAAACACCGAAAAGTCCCAACTTGTCACAGTGAAAACTTAAAATAACCAATGTCATATTTTAAGAATCCCTTTCTTTAATTCTGATAATAGGATCTTTTTTTTTAGTGTTTTTAAAAATATTTTTTCTTTACTTTCTGCTTTTTTGGGTTTTTTTTTGTTGTTTTTCCTAGTAAATAAAACAAAGTTCAGAACGGTACTTGGAAGTTAACATAAACTGGAGGTTGTTCAATTCCTGCAATGTAAAAAGTTTTGTTCTCATCATATAGTGTGGTGACTGTGATAATTATACACAATTAGAATTTGAGGTACTCCCTATTGAAGGAACCACAATGGTGTTCCACATCTATGGAGACAGAAAGTAGAAAACTCTTTCTACTGATCATTCAGTGTATTCAACAAGTTCTAAAAAGTCACTTTTCATTAAAATGAAATTTATGACATTTTTTGAAACTACCTCATAAATAATGAAAACTTTCACCAATGAGAATATCTTATTGTCAGAAATTATTTGCATGGGAGGCAACCTAAAGTAGGCAATTTGTGTAGTGTGCAACACCAATTAAACAATATATTTGATTATACTGTATTAGAGAGTAAGAAAAAAACTATGGACATTTTCCTTTCCTACTTCAAATAAACCTATTTTTTTCTCCCACGTTTTTAACTTTTTCAAAGAACATTGTTGCTCAAAGAGTGGGCAATGACACTACTTTTAGATATATGGTATAATGTCCCTACAAAATCTTAAGCTTTAGCCAGGTAACTCACTTGAGGAAGAAGCATAATCATATAATACTTTGGGTTGGAAGGGCCCTTAACAATCATTTTAGTTCCAACTCCTGTGCTGTGCTCAGGTACCCCTCCCACTAGACCAGGTTGCTTCAAACGTCATCCAACCTGGCCTCGAACACTTGCAGGAATGGGCCACACACATCCCATGTCTCATTACCCTCACCATAAAGAATTTCTTCCTGATATCTAATCTTCCAGTTTGAAGACATTCGTCTTTATCCTATTAGTACACGCTCTTGTAAAAAAAAGTTTTTCAGCCTTTCGTGTAGTCTCCCTTCAGGTACTGTAAGGTCATAATTATGAACCGTAAAAGAGAAAGGTTGTAATGGTAAGATGATTAAAATTTATACCTAAAATTTCCACGTGGATATTGTACTACACTGGAAACCAGTGTAAACATTCAAATGCAATCTATCATTAATTCAAATGTGCATAAAGTTTAAACTGGAATTTTAAACCTCATAATGTCAGATGTATCTGAAACCAACTGCAGGTATTCAGTTTTTATGCAGTCCAAAATAAAGACCCTACAGAAAAAGAAAGACTAAAAAAATGCTGGTTCTCAAATGTTTTCCTCTAGGATATATATTTCACTTTTCATAATATTTTGGACTGGTACTGGCAAATTCCCATTGTCATGCTCATCAATGCTTCTGACTCATTCCATTACCCAAGAAGGATGGCCTAAATCCAAACCTAATCTCTGGTTTGAAAATCTGCATTTCTTCTTGAGAGAGGATGAGATTTCCTTCCTAGACTGTCAATCCCTATTGCAATCCCAATGTAATATATAATGGTAGTGCAGAATAGTTTGTAAATTAACCACAAAAGAAATTATGTAATCTAACTCTCTTCTGAACATCTGAAAAAAAAAAATGCTCCTACAATACACGTGATTAATTTGTCATCCTATGAACAATCACTAAATGGTATATTATGACTAAACCATAAAAGTCTCCAAGAAAGTTATGGAAGAATGCTTAATTCCCTCATAAAATGTGGATTGAGCTACAAAATGGACTGAAGACATAAGGGAAAGAGAATGCTAATAGTGGGAATTGCATAGTGAACAGTGTGATTTATCTCAGCTAAAATAGCAGAGATTTTGAGGAGAGAAGACTGACTGCTGTCCTACCTGCAGTCCCCCATTAGCCCTTTTAGTATAGTGAGTGAACCAACTCTCTAGGTATTCCTCTAAAACAGAGCAAACCCTGCAAATTTTCATTACAGCACTCTATCTGGAAATAGGCACAACACAAAAGACTCATCAGGTTAAATATCATGTTTCTCTCTAGAAACAACTGAACAGATAGAGTTTTACTAGTGAAAAAGAGCGTGATTAAATTAATGTTTTGGTGACTGTACTTCGAACATAGATACCTATTTGTCTCCTATAAACATTGATATTGAAAGCATCTGTTACCTCAGAATTATAGTCAATAAGTTAACATTTCAATGTTCCTCAATGTTCAATGTAATATACTACACTTACAATCAGAAACAATAATTGACCTGAGATATTTTTCTGCAACAAGTAATGTACATAACAGATTGATGTCTGACAAATTTTGATCACACAGCCTCTGATTTTCATTAGTGTTAGTGCCCTGTTACTTAGGTCCTATCCATTTTGACACATCTATAGATCTCAAAGAAAATACACCCTTACTTTCTTTATTGAAAGAAAATGGAAGTCAGATAAAAGACATTACAGCTATCGAATCTCAGGAGTTTGGCAGAAATTGCACAGCATCTTCTGAATACTAAGAGGCCAGTACAAATAACACTTCAAGGTAATTCTATTTGGAGGTCTAGGAGTGTCAGGTACTGAATATTGTAATTACTCTAGCTAATGTGGATGATTAAATGAAAGTTTCTCCAGAGTAGACTTCAAAAAATCTATTATGGCTTTGGTACAGTAGAGAAGAAGATTATGGGGGGATATCATATATATATGTGTTTTACAATATATTATATACATTCACATTTAACTTGATACTTTTCCCAAGGGATACTAAGGCACTTGTGGGAGGTTTTTGTCAAGTTTTCAGAAGTGTATATCACTTACTCAGCATTTATTTACAATGGCAATGATAGATATGCAGTTTAGAAATGTGCAAACTTGTAACATAAAACATTCACTTCCATCTGCATAATTGTAGAAGCCCAGAAGATTAGGGGCAAATGTGTGTCTCAAACACCAATAGCTGCGGAGTCAAGCAAGGAGTGTTGCATATATACATGCTATGGAAACAGGCAGGAAAGAACAGGATATGGCTGGAGAATGGGACCATATGGAGGTGGGGCAGCACTTTTCCTGCGGCAAGTGGCCTGTCCTGGCTCCTGGAGATAAGCACAACAAAGTATGTTGCATGATGAGGAAAGAGTCAAGTAGTGGGCAAGACCAGAGGAAACAAGAGAACCAAAGATCCTCAAAGTCCTTCTATCAGTTTCCAGAAAGGTCTAGAAAAATGGACAGTGCATGCTAACTCTTGCATAGCAAGTGAGAACCTAAACCCTGGGACAGGGAAAATTTATCCATAAAAACACATCCCCACAAACCCCCAGGACCCTGGACACCCTGTTGGCCAGATCAACATTGGACCCAGGCCTGATGATCTCCTTTCCTCTTTCTCTCTCTCTCTCTCTCCCCTTTCAATATATGTCTCTTATCTTTATACCTTGTATTTCTCTTACTATTAGATGGTGACTAACTTGTACCAATTTCAATGACAAGTGCATAATTTAATAAGTCAATTTGCAAGTTTTTTTGGGCTTCTGATATTTGTTGCTCCTCTTCTACTACGGGCCTTTATGAATCTTGGACGCTTTATTCCTCTTAGGAGAGGGATGTGACTATAATATTAAAAAAAAAGTCATTAATCTGAGGAATATTTGTCTCACTACAGGCACAAGACTGTAGAAATTTTGTTTGGTTGATTTTTTTTAATTAAATTTCCATAAATTCTGATTTTATTAACCTTTTCCCCCTCAAATCCCTACCCAAATCAATGGAAATCTTCAATGAAGGAATTGAACTTCTTTAATGCATTGAAGACTACACTAAACATTTATGCAACTTCTGAAGAAGCAATTTCATCATCAGAAAACACTGGAACATTGGAATTTGAAGACCATAAAGCTTCAACTGTGAAATAGTAAGTAATGTAATGGATTTTTTTATTTTCCCTGGCTCAGAAATCTCAGGGTAGGTACTATTTATTTTGAAGTGGAGTCAGATGCTGTATTATGGGTGCCTAACTGGTGTGTTGCAATTCTTAGGCAGCAGAGTCTGTCCTACTTGGCAAAGTTGTAGTTCTTGTAGCAGGCAGTAATGATGCCTTACACTCAGTAAGGAAAATTAGGTACCTCCAGGGAGCAATTCAGAAAACCTAGGCAAGTTATCAGTCTTTTTCTATCGGCAGCATAGAAAAATGCATTATTCTACAATGATTCAGTAATTCTGCACAGAGAATGAAGCCTCCCCAAAAGCAAAGCATTGCATTGGAAAAAAAAAAGTGCCTGTAATCTTTGAGTTTTATTCTGCAACATATAAAACTCTAAAGATAAAAAAGATGAAGATAGGATTTATTCTCCAGAATATATTTTCCCCAAGTGTAGTTCTTAATACCATCAAATAGTCTTAAACAAATAAAGATTTAATTAATGATCCATCGCTGATTAATCCTTCAATTAAAACTGTTCCATATTGTACTTACATAGAATGCCCCTCTGAATCTTAGGTGACACAAAGTGATTTGAAAAGATGGTAGATGAGCCATTTCTTTACAGTTGCACTCCACAAAGTCAACACAGGGATTTGTACCTCTAAAATAAGCCTATAGCATAAACAGTATATGTCATTAAATCAGGTGTAATAAAAAAGATTTCATATTCAAATGAGCCCTAGTGAAAGATATTGTTAGAAGGGATAAGCAACTCTTCTGCACACAAAGATGGAGTAGAAAAGGAACAGTGTCAGTGGGATAAATGAACTACTAACTTCTCCAGGCTGCTCTCAAGCTTATCAAAGGAGGACCACCAGACCATCAAAGTGCCATCTCCACAAGTGCAGGGGAACACACAGGCAGGATGAAAGGCAAAGAAACCCTAACTACAAAATCCTGAGAAGGAACACCTGGTCCATACTCCTCACAGGACTTTTCCAAAACCAGCAGATCCATTGTTCAGGTGTAAAAGCCTCCAAAATAATGAAAGCAGCCCCCTGCAACACCCTTTTGGACTAAGAGATGGTTATTGCCCTTAGTATTAGACACAATATAGGTTGCAAGAGAGCAGAATTTTGGTATTACATGAGTAATTATGAATTGTTATGGGATGTGTGTGGGAGAAACCAAAGGTGACATAATGGAGGGATCTACATGGTTTGTGGAAGGAACTATGGTGGGCAAATTAAGAGATAAGGAAATAAAAAGGTCCAGTCACATGTATGTAGGGTTTTTTTCTGTACAATCTAGAGACATCCTGCACCTGATCACTACAGTCTGTCCTATCTTCTCATTAGGTTCTACTTTCAGTTGTTTTTTCCAGTAATAGGCTCTTAAACCCATGTGTGTGTGCATGTGTATGTGTGTGTGTGTATGAGGGATCTGAGTGCCAGCAAGTGGAGTCAAAGCATTGGTCCAGATGACCTGTGTCTCCAACTGGACACTGGTTGCAGCAGCTGGAGAGACCTGAGTGAGTGAAATCTAGTGACAGGCACAGGGATCAAAGCCACATGTCTTTGTGATGCAGTACCTGGAGTGAATGAATGAAGGAAGGCACTGGTGAAGAGCAAGCCAGGTGAGCTGGTGAGTAGGTGAGGTGGCTTGGTTTCAAGAATTTTCTAAAGGTAAGATCACAAAGTTGGAGGTTGATGTTGGGTATGAGAGGAATCCCAGCCAGTGATGGCTGTGGGAGCATGTGATTTTGTGTGCTTGCAGATGTGGCAGGGTAAGACAGTCCTTATCAGCAAAGAGGGCGAAGTTTGTATGTCCCCCACATGCCATCCACTGTGGAGACTGGGTTGCAGGTGCAGCTACTGGGCATACCAGAAACCTAAGCCTAGCTGCTGGAGGGCTCTATACTATACAAACATATATATACAATACAAACATATATATGGACTATTTTTTCAGTCCTGAGCTGAGCAGTGTGAAGGTGCATTACTGACACTCCTTACTGGCCCCTCCTCCTGCTCAGCCAGAGAAGCTGGCACTGCTCCAGGTCAGATAGTCTCATCAGATCTTAATAAAGGTTAGAACTGCTTCTTTATAGTTTACTTCTGCAGTGGTACCAGACTGCAAGATTCAAATTAGAGAATCTCTACCCACAAATTACCATGACAGTTTCTGTAAGCAATGTAAACTGTACTCTTAGCTGTTAGGCAGGCAATGCAGAATAATCAGTTTGTTAGTTCATGCTATTTCTCTGAACTTCATGAACTCTTGTGGGGGGAATGAAGAAGTTCTCTTTCTGCTCCCTTACTAAGGCTTCAGAAATCTCCATGAAACTATGAACAGAATTTAGACTCAGAATTTTGCCACCACTCCTCCACATGCCCTTTCCCTTCCCTTCTTGTGCAGACCATGTGTGTATGACTGTCCATAACAAATACGGGGGAAAGAAATGCTGAATTTACCATGCTGAGAAGGAAGCAAAAATGTTAAACTCACTGCAGAACATCATTGCACTGTTTGTGCCAGCTGAACAGTAATGCTATAATATGGCTGATGACAGTGGAATTCAGAAAAAAAAATAGATGCAAAAGTAGTCAGAGATCTCATTTAGCTAAATAGATGTGCTAAAGAATTCTCTTTTGCATGCAGCAGTAGGAACAGTGAAATGCTTCATGTAAGTCAGAAAGAAGGGACACAAGTCAAAGCAGCTGAATCTGTGGTAGCACCCAGTCACTAGGAGTTTCCTGTTCAGACACTGGCCTGTGAACTCGATGAGGGAAATCCCAGGAAGCTGAAATTGGATCCTAGGCTGTAGGCAGGGTACAGACAGCCCCAAAGCCCAGCAGGACGGATAGTCCTGATAGTCAGGACTGGTGATGCCCTCAGAACCCTGACACTAGAGTAATATCATGACTGCTATGAAAAGTAACACATTATTAGCTAATTCATAAGTCATATAATTTATATGGAGAAATGAATGAAAATGATGTTTTCATCGAGATAAATCTGCATTTCTTCCCTATTAATTCTATTGTAATGAATAATGCAGCAGGAAAGATTCTAATTATAGAATGCCTTTAATTTGGATAGATTTCATACATTTTTTCCATCTTATTAACCCCAGCACTCTTTTCTTGATGTGGAAGGATAATATACACTCATTCTTTTGTTTAATTGTGCCACTTACACAACAGGTGCTCTCTGTAGTCGTTCATACCATGTGCAGATCAATGCTGTGCCACTGTAGAACACATCTATATTTAAATTCTTAATAATACATACTCCCTTGTTACATTAAAATGTAGGAAGTAAGAACTCTGCCTGCAAATTTGATAGGATTGGTCATGCAGTGTTCCCCTTTTTCCAGCGCATGAATAATCTTTAATTAGATATCATTTCAGGATGCACAAAATTTTAGGATTATGCCTGAGATAATAAGCACGAAACTACTTTATGTGCCTAGTCCAGAAGAACAATAGTTCCTCAAACCCTTGCAGCTTGTTTTCTCAAGGATGAAGTCAAGACAAATAATCTGGAAATAAATTTTGTTTTAGAGCACCAGAATTGTTGCAAATGAAGCATCCATTGCTCAGAGTTACTGCAGCCTTTGACTCTAATATTCCTTTTATCCATCCTGTCAATGCACCCTGCTGAAAATAGTCATATTGTTACTCTATGACACTAATTTGTGGTGCGAAGTTATTGCTTGACTTTGGCAGAGTTTGTCTACATTTTGTCAACTGTGCCAACAATAGTATAGGAGAATGTAAATAGCTAAGCAGGGGCACAGTGGTCCTAACCCAAACACTACTTTGCATCAAGGAGCCAATGATCCTCAGAACAGATGACCTGAATATGTGCAGGTCTGTGCTGTGTTGTACACACTTGTGGTCTGCCAGAAGAACTTCACTGATTAATTGTAACGTGAAATCCATATGCAGCTCCCTCTTGACCCCTGGCCTTTGTGCCACATCATTATCTTCTTATCTTGAGGGTAAGCAGAATGTTTACATAGAATGTTCCTCTGCTTGGCAATAGAAATGATGAATAGAGCTGGTTTTGCTTATGAGGAAATACTATAAAATGTCTAAGGGTAACAGTGCTGGCAAACAGCACAGAAAGTATCTGTGCAGAATGCCATGCTCTGACCACTGGGATACTGTTCAATCCTATAAAACTTGTGGTTCTCACCATTTGAAGGAGTGTAAGATTATGTGTCATCCCCTTTTTCCTTCTCCTGTAATGTCCAGTAAATGACATTTTAATCAATATCTGACAGAGCCGGATTGCCTTTCTTACTGGAATGCATAACAAGCCCTTGTATCAATGCATTACATTAAGCATTTGATGAATGTGCAAGTCCAGTACCAGTGTCAAAGGCTGGTTCTTTGTCAGCCCCCTTCTCCAATCTGTCAAAGTCATACTGAACAGTAACATGACCCTCTGGCATGTCAGCCACTCCTCACAGTTTGGTGTACATTCTGTCCCATCATCCAGATCATTAATGTTGATGTTAAACAGGGTTGGACCCAGTATTGACTCCTATACTGCTCGTCATTAGCCTCCAACTAGATGTACCAATTGATCATAAACCTCCAGACCCAGCCATGTAGCCACTTTTCAACCCACCTTCGCATCTTAACATCATCAGCTCCTCTATGGAAATCATGTCAAAAGCCTTACTGATTTCCAGGTAGGCAATATCCTCTCTTCTCCCCTCATCTACCAAGCCAGTCATTTTTTTTAATAGACAGCAGAAAAGCTTGTGAAGTATGACTCCTCTGTGGTGAATTCATGCTTTTTACTCTTCATCAATTTCTCATCTTTCATGTTCCTTTTATTTATTTATTCTGCCTTAGTACTTATTTACATATGGCCATTAATTATTTATTAGGCCAAAGTATATAAATTTTAAAATTTAACATGATAGCAATGATTTTATTCTTGCTTATTTTGATCACTGAGGGTACACAATAGTGCTGTTGGAAACACTGGGACAGGACCTCCTACATTATACCATAGCCCTGCAGTAGACAGAGGGAAATGAATAGTAAGAAAAAGTACCTGATCAAACATTCCAGCTCTGAACAAGGGTTAAGGCCTTTCTCCAAACATTCCTACACATGGTCACATGAAGGTTATCGTCACATTATCTTTTAGTTACTGTGTTTGCAACCAAAACTGAGCAGCACTTTTTTTATTTTTCACCCTTTTTAATCTAGGAAATTAAACCTGGGTTTTGACTAGGCCTATTAATAACCTTAAAAAATAGTGAAACATAAAAGATTTTACTCAAAATATACAAATAGCAATATTTGCTTTATCAACAATTTTTATATGAAACTAATATTTCATTAAGTTAGATTCTTTAAAGTACTATCAAAGGGAAACTATAATTCTCCTGTGTCATATGGGAAAAATATTCTGTCATTTTTAATTCAACACTAATTTATTAATGTTCAAAGAAATTGTCACCAAGAGGTTTTAACAAAGTCAGGATGATAATGAAAAATTAAAATAAAAGTCATTTGGAGGGAGATCTGGTAAAGCTATTTTCTCTTCTTCAGCAGCCCATTGATTTAAAAATCAGAATGTCAAAAGAACAGTCCAAGACTTTAATAGCCACAGCCACATGGTCAAGTTAATTATTAGTGGGTGCAACAACTGACAGCATACAGCGACGCTAATAGGGTAAGTTACTTCTAGGGAAGAATAAAAAAACGGAAGAGAGAGAGGAAAAGGAGGAAAAACTGGCAAAACCAAGGGCAAGGGAAGATGAAGGCTCACCAGTGGCTGGCCTGGAGAGGACTGGCATGGTCCCAGATGAGCATCCTCTAAAGGAGGAGCATCCTCTAAAGGAGGTTCTCCTCTGTGAAAGAAGTGATTAGGAGGAACATGGCAGCTCTGATGATTTCTTTGCCTTACCTTTAATCCCTAGAACTATATGATTTTGCCATGCTATAATTTGTTCCTGTTTGTGATGATGTTAGCAAAAGTTGACACATACCAATCATGTGTAATCATTAAATATTGATTATCTCTTAAAGCTTCTGTGCACAAGTATTTTTGGATGACAGTCAGATATTTAAGAGATAATTGTCTATTTTACTGTGTTTTTTTTTTCTCTGTATTTTTTGGAGAAAACTGGAAAAAACCCTTTAGACACCTAAAATCTGCCAATCAATAGGAAAGAATAGGCATGCAAAGAGAAGCCATTGCTATACCAGCCATAGCCACTTCCCACAATAACCCACCACACCAACACAGGTGCAGCTGCAAGCCCATGAGATCAACAGTAAGAGAATAACAGTATGGAAACAGAAAGAAAAATAAGACCAGAGAGGCTCAGTAAAGCACTGCTACAGCAGCACAGCTGAAAGGTTTCAGAGCTGCAAAGAGCATGCTCTTAATATTAGTATGACCAGTGTACCAGAGCACCTCAGGCACTGCAGTACATCACTATTATATTTTATAATGATGTATATGATTTCATTTGGTAGCAAAAAGGTCAGCTATTTACTTTGTCTTGTTAGTTTTTCTACTTTTTAGGATAAAAACTCACACTTAACTTTATTACAGCCATATTTTTGCAAGTTCTACATTAAAATATGGAAGAACAGAGGATTAGAACTATTCATTTCATTCAAAGACATAATTATAATTCAACCTCACATTCATGAAATCTAGGGAAGTGGTATCATCTCTACTTGCCCAGAATTAAATATTACTTAAGGACAGCATTTATGATACTGACTTTAGTTTTCCTTTTAAATTTGCTGTGGATTAAATCAGTACATTAACATGCTGAAATAAATATAAACATGACAACTGTTGCATTATACTAAATATTAATGGCAAAATAACCACGGTAACAAAACACCTTGCTCAAAGGCTTTGAAAAATGAGTTGCAAGGCAATTAATAAGGGAAAATTTAATGCTAAGTCTGAAGAAGAATACTTTAAAATGCAATGCTTGCGTAGGCAACTGTTACTTTTAATAAATTGATTGTGATTTTTCCTTCAAGTGTGTAATGAAAAAACATAAACATTTGCAGTTCAGTTGTTTGAGATCTTAAAAGAGTATACAAACAAGCAACTACAGTTTTAAAACTGCTTTCTTTTCTTTGTTTACCAGATCCATTATTAAGAACTGCTGTTTAGGCTTTCATTGCATCTCTGCTGATGTTCAAGATGATGAGAATGAATCTTAATTTCTGTGGTCAATGAAAGGTTTTATTTTAATTACCAAAGCCAGCAAATGTTTTAAACATATCTGATAATTCTCTGTGTAAAAATTTAGGTGAGATTTTTTGTTTACTTAGCAGAATTGTTATATACCGAATTTTCATTCTATATAATTCTGAATCTATGTATGCCTCACAAGCTTTCAGTTTGAAACCTGGGTAGTTTTTGTTTAAAACTGGCATTTAATGCCTATTGTTCATGTGTATGTGTGCTTTGTTGAGATATTCCTTTAATCACAAACAGTGGACATACAGACCTTATGAACTTTACGGTTGTTTTTTGAAGCACATGATAGCAAAATATTCTCTGAACTCTATAGAAACAGCTCTCATTAATTTACTCCCACTTGGTGTGAGTTTCCTTGATGGCAGAGTGCACTGGGCTATATCAAACACATTTAGGTTATGGTTAAGAACTTACAGGGCATTGCTGTCTCATTATATTGGATGATGATTTAGGTTTACATGCTATTTTGTGTTATTTTGTATTTTTAACTCATGTAACATGGGTTACATGTGTTATTTTAAGATACATAGAGGCTGGGTAGGTTTCACCAAAAGGTGTGTTTAAAGCAATTTTTTGCTTCCTTTTTTTTTATCCTCACCTTCCCATATGGTGAGTTAATATGGGGAATAAAAAGCTTTGCAAAAGAAGTTCACTCAAAACTGTTATAAAATCTACTCTTGTGCATAATTTTTATACCAGCATAAGGGATTGACAGAGTTGAGGGTTGAGTACCTTATAAGCCTTAGCCACCAGATCTAGGAATATATCATCTCAGATTTTAGTGCAGAGAAAAAAATTATTGTAGTCTTCAGAACTATAAATAAAAACATGAAGACAATAAGGAGCAAAACTAATAGAGGTCAAAATAGGGATTTTTAGAGAGGTGACTACTCTTTGTATCATATCAATGTCATAACCTAGAAGGTTACCCAGACTGTGGATGGTCCAAGATTGTGACTGTGCATTCATTGTATTCTGTAATACACAAGACTACAGAGGCTTTTGTCCCCTAAATTTCTCTGCTTTATTTCAGATTACAAAAAATGTCATACAATTCACCAGCAGCAAATATATTTTCACAGAAATTACCACTTGCAAGTTTAATTATGGTTAATGAAGTGAATATATATTTATCAAGCTATTATAAGTTACTATAAGCAATCAATAATAGAAACAATCAATTTTATACCAGTAATGCATGTAAAAGCAATGTCCAAGTACTGTAACCCAAGTACTGGGTTACTACGAACTTGTCAATTGTGAAGCAAGCTTATAGACAATAGAACTGTGGGTATACTTATGAGAGATGTACAATATCAGTGCCAAGAAAATTTGACAAATTTCAGAAAGGTCAAAACCATCTCAAGGAGAAAATTAACTCATTCCCAGAGGGCAAGACACAACCATCCCAGAAATGGGAGAACAAACTGAACTAATCCCAGAAGTATGGGTACAGGGCAGCACCAGTAGAGTAATACAGTCTCACTTCAGAGATGATCCACACCAAAGACTTTGGAGCAAATCACAAATTCCCAGCAGGAGTCCAAGATATCATAGAAAGTTTGTGAAGAGAGTTCAAGTGTCTGTGAAAGAACAAGGGAATGTTTCCAAGAGAGAACATCCATTTTGGGCAAAAAATAAGTATTTTTTTATCATAGACATATATGCATGCATTGGACATCAACACTTCAAGCAGCCAACAGGTTGTTGGCTGTTAAGTTTACCTGAGGCAGCATAGAAATTAAGTTGATTTTTCTTCTCAGAACAACTTTTGCTTTTCCATATTGTTTTCCTGTTCTAGCAATTAGAACAGCTCATGACAGCTTCCAGCTATCATCTTTTAAGATGTTTCCACCTCTTTCCAGACAATTTTTGGTTTTTTTTTTCTTCTAAGTTTTGATTACAGTTGTATTTTCAGTAATCAGTGATGTCTCAGGATGTCAGTGGTCTCCAAGTACCCATCTTTATTTCAAAGATGCCAGCTGCACTTCTCAAGGATGCTTCTAGTTCATCGGCCTAGACCGATAGCTCCCAGTCTGGCAGGTGTTTTCTCTGTGAGCATTTGAGCAGAAAAATTCTTCTTAGTAATTTTCCCTGTCTAACCAAGTCTCCTTTCTGGCTGCTCACAACAATTGCTGACTCCAAAGACCCTTTTCCTACAACCATTGTCTCTCTTCAGGCTGTGTGTGACTCTTACTGCAGCCCTGGTGATTTAACTAGTGACAGTAGAGTAGGATTGAACCATTTCATATGGCAATTCTTCAAACTTCTGTGTTTCATAATGGTCTTCCAAAATCAAAGATGTAACCACAGATAGAAATGTACCATTCCTGTGAAGCCCTTTTCTTCACCCCATCCAACCTCATTGCCTTCCTACAGAGGGAATAAATAAGGCAAGAATGGGAAAAGAGGAAAAAAAAAAAAAAAACACACCATTGCTTTCCAGTTGGAAAAATTCTGGACTAAAGGAAAGGCGTTTGGCAGCTTTCCTTTAAAAGGCATATGGCAGTACACCTCAGAATGGTCTAGGCAAGGTAGCTGAGTTGCCCTAGGGCTGAGAAATACAAGTGTTGCAGTTCGTGTCTATTTTATTAAGTCGATGGTTAAAGTGGTACGTTCTGTTATCCCCATGTTTTCCCTAAGCTGGTTTCTCCCTAAGTTGTACCCTCCTACCCAGCTGTGCCGCAAAGAATCTCCTCCCTTCCTTCCAGACCCTTCCCTGCCTATCGAGGCAACCCGGCCCCTTTGCCCTGTCTGTCAACCTAAACCCCACCCATTGTTCTAGAAAGTTCCCTGTCCCTCACCTCTGGGACCAATCCCAGATCGATTTTCAATGGTAAACGTTTGGCCAGCATTTCATGCCTTTTATAAGAAAATTTCTACAGAAGGCAATGTTTAAATTCTGTCATTTAAGCACATAAATGTCCAGAGTCCAGAGAAAGTGAAAAAAATCCCACAAGCCAAAGTCAGTGGATGAGCCTCTGCAGAGGTAGCCAATGATATTTGGAAGGACTTCTGAGGAATGAAAAGGATTCTGGAAGTGAGGCAAACAGAAATAAAAGGAATGTGTGATGCAAAGCCAATGCTATTGAATGACAAAGGTGCGTGTTTGGTGGACTCTTTGGCATCAAAAACATTCACAGCTGCTGGTACTTAAAATTCTCATTATAAGTCATGCCTTGCTTCTTTGGCAATTCACTCCTTCAGAACTCAAAGCAAAAAATCAAGAACAATATTTTAATTTATTTTGCCTTTCACCCTCTTCCTAATGGCAACTATTTTGCTTTATTTTCTAATTTGAGTGCTTATGATTGAATATTTCTTCAGCTAGTTTTCATGGTGTTTACTGAAAGAAAAGAATGTCATTGATATTGTATAATCTCTAAATGTCAATATTGGAACATTTATAATTTCAATTATGTGTAGTCATAAAGCTGTTATCTTGGAACATACAAATTGTACATGACAACTCATCTTTTAAGCTAGTAAATCAAATAATTTCCTTCACAATTTCATTTGGAAAAAAAATGTAATTGGTAGTCCAATGAAATCTAAATTAGCTTGTTCTAAATTCAATCCGGGAAATTAAAAAAAAAGAAAACAGCAAAACCGTGCTGCAAGAAATCACTTAATTATAATCTCAGCTACTCCAATAAGCCAGTGGCTGTTCTAAGCAAAACTCTACTGAAACAATAATCAGACAATTACTTATTCTGAAATTTCTCAGTTTTTATGCTAGCTAGTATTGGGGTTTATTATTTGTTTGTTAATAAGCAAATCTGCTTAATATAAGGATTTTAAAAATTTATTCTTTTGTAAGAGTGAACGCCTCACACAGACACATGGAACTAAAAGCAATCTCCATTATAGAACTTTTGGTCATGGGAATTACTTTCTTTAAATCTGTATAGGTGCTTGACAATGGAAATATAAAAGAGATAGGAAAACAGGTGTATAGAAAAACACTTAAATCCTTTTCTAAAGACTTAAACTCAGATTTGTATGACCTCAACCTATTTTTGGAATTTAAAGCTGAAAACACCGCTTGCAGCTACTCCACTTCCATTTAATTCAGTCTTGACTTTATTTTCTCTACAACTGACTGCTATTTAATCTCTCTGTTATACCGACACACATGTAGGACTCCCTTCTTCACTACATGAATTCATAAAAGCACATCCACATAATGTGTCTAACTGAATTCTTTCTCCAGATTTAGTGCAGCAGTGCCTACCAGAATATAATAAAGAAGGACTTTTAAACATTTACTTCAACTTGATGGTTTTATTTTTCTTTAATCTTTTATTGTTGACTACATAATTTGTTCCTCAAATGTCTTTATAGGAATAATCATTATTCTACTCCTTTTTTTCTTCAAATGTTTTTTGTATTTCTTCTTCATTTTATTCCTCTACAACTCCCTGTTACTCCAGGGGGAGGGTGGGTAAAGAAAGGAAAAAAAAGGAATTCCTTACATTGAGAATATAGTATATTAAGGATCAAAAACATACTGCTTTGATGGGCAATGGTTCAATGGCTGAAACTACTAAGTGAAATGGAATATTTTACAATGTAGTTACCAATCCTTTTAAATATATGCTATTAATTAAAATGTGCAAAACTTTTTCTTTCTTCACAGCTGTGGATAGATACAGTATACTTAAAAGGCAATTTGACTACTTTCTTTTTAATACGATGATGTACAAGACAAATATGAATACTTGTTTATGTTCCCAAGATGAAAGCCAACATACAAGATACAGAAGAGCTTTGTCAAAATTGTCAGGGTTTATTTTCTTCATTGGGTTTGTTTTTTTCTTTGTTTGTTTTTTTTTTTTTGTATTTCATAAAACAAAAGTAATAAGAAACTTAATTATAGTTATCCAGTTTATCAAGAATTAATCAAATTCTCTGTATGGATATCTATTTTTTTTAGTTCAACTGGTCTATACAATATTTCAAAACTTTCATGTCAGCAGATCTAAGTGACGTAAAAATTTGGATGGGATCATAAATTAGCTCTGAGCAGACAGCAAGGTAAATTCTTTAAAGAGCTTCAATAAAGCAAGAGCAAGTGCTTTGAACTAAGGTTGTTTAGACTAGGCCATTTTTTTTTGATCACTGTTGTGTCAGTTGGCTTGAGGTTGTTCTTTAGGAAGCTTTGGGGCCTGGAAGACAGATTTTATCTAGCCAACAATCTACCTCTAGTAAACAGAAATCAGTGGTGAATATATGTCCTAAAAAAGCAAGAAACTTGAAGAATTTTTTTAACTTTGATTTCTCAAATGCAAAAGTGAGACTACTATTTAAAATAATGACAAATTAGGTGAGAGAAATTAACAAAATATTTTTCTATATTTTTTGTCAAAGAAAAATATTGTACAAACAATACAATCTGTACATATATTTAAACAGTATTGAAGGAATTCTATTAGCAAGATAAGTAAATACATTCTAACTTTGACTCTTTTAAGAATTCTGAAGATGCCTGTTGTGGTTAATGCTGTCTCATAGAATGCTAATGGATTTGAAAAATCACAGCTGAGAGAGAACTGCCAAAGACAAACTGCAGTGCTTATGCAGTAATCTTAGTAGTTCATGTCAGATTACTGTTCAGAAGTTTGACATTAAGCTTTTACTTTGATGTCATGAACTGCTGATCAATTAGAAAGCAAGCTTTAAAAGTACAATATGTTTTGAGAAAAATCAATAACTCTACTTTGTCCTATTTTAAATATAAGATTAAAATTTGCAACCGTCAATGCACATTATTTTTACTAGAAGTGGGAAATACAAAGACATACTAAATGGCTACTTGTGGTTAATCATGCACAATAAAAGGTTTAACTCAGACCTTCTCACCTACTTTGACAGACAACCATTGCAAAACAAAGACCTTAGTATTGATAAAAGTTTGACTTGGCATCATAAATAGATATATTCATAGTTACACCAGAGCCTATGCACTCCACACCTTAAAAATATAAATCTAATGCACAGTGCTGTATGCTACAGCAGAGGCCAGAATCTAGGAAACAGAAAGACAGTTTTTAAGGTTTTCTACAATACTGGGGAAATCCCAGTCGGACTTCAGTTATCTTTGTGGGTCCTTTCCTACTAAGGGCATTATATGATTCTATTATTCAATCCCTCAGTTACATGCTTTAATTCCAGTGGCATGGATTTTCATTCATTTTCAGTAGAAATCAATTTATATTGGCCCTGTGTTGCTCCTAAGTGCTGAGAACTGTCATCTTTGACCAAAGTGTATCATACAACTAGCTGAGATAAGGTCAGGCGATATATTAATGTTACACTCAGAGTTAATTGACTTCTATATTTATAATTTTTTTCTTAGTTATTTCATTCTAAAAAACACTGGATTAAGAAATACTATTACCTGTATTTCTTTTCTAGTACTTGGCAGAGATAAGCATTACAACGGTGAAAAATTAGCATCTGTGAAACTCTTTTATACTTTTGCTAATAACATTCACATTTTCTCTTTTCTCATTTCTTCTGAAAAATTTTAGAGAACTGAAAATATTCCTCAGTCTATGGCTATCCACCATCAAAACCATAGCAACAAAGTTTTAAATATGTAAAGAAAATAAAAAAGGATGGACAAGTCAATCAAAATCCCTTGTGACCTTAAAGATTCCTTCCTTAGTTTGGGAAACTACCTGGAAAAAAATTTCATATAAATCAGTGTGAAAAATCAGTTGTGTACTTTTGGCTTGGTTCTCTCAGACTCATGGACCAGTGTGATGGCAGTGACAAACCAGACCTTAAAACTGAAGGTCTATCACAATTTAAAGACTGTGCTTGTAACACACATAGCTGTCCTATGCATCCATAGTTGAGGTAGCATTTAGCAAAGAAGTAATGGTGGTGAAGTCAACTGACAAATTCAGATGTAACAACTTGTTCCAATTCCATGGATCCTGAACCACTTCATATTCTACTTAGGGGGTCTTTCTGAAAAGAATGAAGTCAACTACCTGCTGTCACCCTCTAGGTGATCAGAAGTTGTTGTTTTTAGAATTAAAAAACAAAACAAAACAAAACAAAACAAAAACCTTTCAGGCATAATTAGCCAGCCAAATATTGTCTTGACATGTATTTGATCCTTAAATGATGTTAAAAAAATCAAAGCAGCCAGCAATATCACACTGTTAAAATTATGATATAGAGGGACTAGAGTATCTAGAACTCCAAATGTATAACCACCCATTCCTTGAAAGCAGGTCAATTCAAGGAATTTGCTTTTTGCCCTAATGTAACTCTATTTCTTTTATGATGCCCCCTGGAAACAAACAGGAGCATGAGGACTGAAACTTTTCAAGGAGTAAAGATATTTTATCTCTGTTATCTGTAAAATAGGTTCTATATAACAACCCTATCTGTATGACAAAATCCTTGACTTTACATCCACAGAGAATACCATACTTTGATTGTTTAAATATAAAGGTCGACAACTAATAAGCTGCAGCTACTGTAAAAATATAAATTTTATGTTAAAGCCTCTGGGTATGCTTTATTCTCTTCATGTATACTAATATTAATCTAATTTTATATTAAATACTCTTCAAAATATTACTGAAATGCTGCTGTGACATTTATACTCCATTTTCCTGCATTTTATCCTTTACAAGAGCATGAACATCTGACATTTAAGAGACTTATAAAAGCCTATATATGTCAAGAGAACTAAAGTGAGTGCTATTCTACACAAATGCTCAGAGAAAAATATGTTAAAAAATAAAATTTAGAAAAATTGAAATAGTGAAGAACTCAGACAAGAAAATGGAACATCATACTGGATTTCTGCAAAGCTTTAAACTGTTCAAATTCACTGATACATTCAGGGAATATCTATAGTTACGTATATATTATCATGATGTCTTACACCTAACATGTAAATATGGACAAGGAAATATTTCCATTAACATTGTAGCTCATATTTAATTTTACTTAAAAATATGGAGATCATACAGAGTGAAAAATCAAATAAAAACCTATCTATTCATATGGGACATAAATACTCTTCAATGAAATCAACATGGTCTCTTGCTATGGACCAACTCATATAAAAACTTTGAGTCATTTATTTCAAAGTACTCTGACTGAAAATTAAAAATATACTAAGAGTCTGGAAATTCACTCATAAGAAATTAGATGTCTCTATCTAACACTGAATTTGACATGTTAAACATCACAAGTTTAATTTCTTTTAAAATAAAAGACTCATAGGAAATAGACTGGTAAATCATTACATAGTGGTAAGCAATTGACAAAAAGCACCAAGCAGGTAAGTGTGAAAACAATTAATGAATAGAATAGAATAGAATAGAATAGAATAGAATAGAATAGAATAGAATAGAATAGAATAGAATATTTCCAGGTGGAAGGGACCTACAACAATCTTCTAGTCCAACTGTCTGACCAATTCATGGCTGATCAAATGTTAAAGCATGTTACTAAGTGCATTGACCAAATGTCTCTTACTTCCAAGAGAATGCTTGTTTTCATTCAGGCTGCTTTATATTCAAGAATGTAATATTTCTGAATACAGAAGACAATCTGACAATGAGAAAACTCCCTCAGCTAGAAGGTGAGAGTCATATGATATGCCTACATGGGTAATTTAAATGTACTCTGGGCTGTTCTCTGGCACTTAGGTCAGCTGACGTGGAACGGCAGCCTTCCACACTGTTAAATCCTCAGGCTCTCTGAAGCAAGGTGACTGACTGCAGACCAAGAAATGTTTTGTTCAGCTCCAGAATATGCTGTGCTACCTTGGACTGGGCATTCTCTGCGGTGGAAAAAAAATGTGGATTAATCATTCTTGAATACTGGTAGGGATGTTGTACTCTGAAGCCTGAGAATTGGGTGATTCAATGTCTCCTCAAAGCTGCAGCCAAAAATGGAGCCCAGAAAGTGAAAACAGCAGAAAAGTGCTTTGCTTCACTTAAGGAAAAAAAAAAATTGTTGGAATATTTCTAAAGAATTACAGTGAAGAAGGCAAGATCTGAAGCAGTTATTTGCAAAAACTATTTTGAAGCCTATCTTAAAAACTAAGGCCTACTCTGTTTTAAAGTGTTTCACAGGAAACAAGAATTAAAATTCTGGATAACAACAAAAGATAAAAGTAGACTAGATATTTTATAAATCGTCTTTGTATTTTCATTTGTCAAAAATTAATTTCTTTTATTTTTGTTGCTTGTAGACTCTCCAAACCTGTGAATATTTTGAAGAACTCATAATGCATTTTCTGTGTGCATTTCACACAAGAAAATTTTGCTTTAATCATTTTTTCTTTCATCCTAAAATAGAAGGTAAGAACAAAAGTCAGGGAACAGAAACAACCGAAACCTTGCTAGTCAAAAAAATATATACACGATGAGGAAAGAAACAAAAAGGAAACAAAGACATCTTCGCAGAAACTATAAATAGAGATATTAAAGAAAAAGAGATCAGTATAAAAACCAATGCCCTATTTGAAAATACAAGGAAATAGAGCTTCTTAATGACAGTGCTCTGATTTTTTTCCATGACTTTTAAATATTACTGACAAATATTTTGATCTTCCTACTAACAGGATAGGAGTGGATTGGAATGGATAGGAAGAGGATAGGAATGGATGTCAACACAATTCCATTGTGTTGACCAAAAGAGATTAACAAATTCAGATAGAAGAAAAAAAACTACATGCAGAAATCAAGTATCTTTGTTTTAGAAGGACAAACTTCACATCCTCTTGGGCTGCCTTTGGCTAGAGGATGTATAGAATATATGAAATATTGCCTGAAACTATAGTTTTTGAATAAGTTTTTAATAAATGTTCTTTTAAACTGGTGACCAAAATTGAATTTAAAGGGATCATGTAAATTTTGCTTGTAGGAAGCAACATTTAAAATTACATGAGAAGGACAAACATATTTTTGCTGCAACATAGCACAAACACTTTGAAATAGGTTTGGTTGTCAGAAAATATAATTTGAGCTCTTGACCCCTTCTCTGATCACTAAGATGATTTAATACAGTTACATAAAAAAAGACCAAAATTTAAAGACCAAGTGATAAATAATATTCACGTTTATTTCAGCCGTCCTTTGTACAGGGTAAAATAATGGCCTCAAGTTGCACCAAGCAAGATTTAGACACAATATTAGGGAAAAACTTCACAATAAGGGTAGTAAATAATTTCAGCAATTTACCCAGGTAAGTGGTGGAGTTACCATCCCTGGATGCATTCAAAAAATGTGTTGATATGGCACTTGAGGACATGATTTAATGGTGATGGTGCTAGGTGGTGGTTGGACTTGGTGATCTTAATGATTCTGTGCTCTATGATTCTGTGATAGTAATCTTATTCAACCAATTTACTAGACAACTGAGACATAATCATGTCTTTAAATGCTTTCACTATTCAGTGATAGTGGATTTAAAACCAAGCACAATAATTTTTCTTTATGTAGCAAACTCAAATGCAATTTGAAAAATTGAAAAACAATTTACTATAAAATATATGCATATAGTAGGCAGAAACCTTTATAATTATTTTCAAAATAGCTATGTTTTAAATTCTTCAACTATTATCAAAATCTCTCTTTGATACAATCCAAATGATATCAGTTCTTACTAGTCTACTAATCTGTTTTTCTTCCATGTTCCTAATGAAAATTTTTATGGCATTTTTATAGCCAAAATTTTTTTTAAACAAATATTTTTCTTCCAACTAATTTTTGATGAAACTAATAGATTTCTCTTTATTCACCACAATTTTCTAACTTCCAAAGCATGAGCAGGCAATCCTCTGGCAAATTTCCCCTGAAAATAGATGTTGCAGGAGTTTGTTACCAGTGTTCTGCTTCAGAGGTTAAATTAAATTAAAGAAATATGACCAGCTTAAAATTTGAAATAAACTAAATATGCCCAGATTCATGAAATGTAAAGGCCAAAAGGGCACACCAATCTGATATGGAGCAAATTGATGTGGTGCACTTAGACTGTTAACATAAAATTGTTCACTTTATTGAAGACATTTTAAAGTATTAGAAGTATTCACATACCTGCAGTGAGTTAACTCAAAAAGAATGCACACTGACTAACTTCTCACCCAGATTAAATGAACAGGTTTTGGTAATTCCACTGTTTCATATTCTGGGACTAAATATTAAATCTGAAGATTCTATTATTCAATGATGATTGAAGTTACAATGAAATTAGCATCAAGCCTGCCTACTTAATTCATGGGCTTTTCCAAATTCTTTCCTAAAAAAGAAAACTAGAAATCAATATTTATCCAGTTTGTGATGCCAGTATTGGAACATTAATATGAATATATTAAGAATTTTATATGTATGTTATATGTTAGATAACTGTATATATTAATTACATAAATAATTTTCATTTTGTGGTTCAAGGAATAAATTTGATTTTACCTGAACACTTGGATTTCACCAAATAAAAGAACTAATCCCATCATATACATTAGAGTGGTTTAAGTAACCACTTTTTGTACGGCAAGATATTTCAACTGTTTTCTTTCTTACAGCTTGACCTTTCTGGTTTAAAAGAGTTAGGTGCTTCATATTTGACACACCATACTTTAAACTTCACTTTATTTTTTCCACCTAATGCTCTGCTGCACAGTCTTCTTAAACTTTAGATAAAACAATATCTAATTCATTTAAGTAAAACATACTCTTGCAAATAGATCCCTATGAACCAAGAAAAAGCTTTGAAAACAGGAGGGGGCAGAAGAGCACAAAGAGGGGGAATCAAAGAAAATTAAATATCTTGGTGTACTTTACGACACATTTTCAGTGGTTCAGCTATGAAAGGATAGAGTTTCACAGATTGTTTCATGAGTAAAATTTGAGATGTCAACAGTTATTCTGAACCAGATAAGGAGTAAAGTCATAAGTTCTGTACTAAGCATTTACCTTTTTGCTATAGATTTGAAGAATATTTCAGGTAGAAATGTTCTTCTGTTTCTCAATCTCTTCTTTAAAAGTTGTGTTTAAATGGCCTTCTCACACCTACTACAGCCACCTCAGGATACTTTACAGATGTCTCAGTAACCAAACATACCTTCTTCTTCAGATGTACAATTCAGAAATTATTCATTCCAAACTTGCCAAGTCTCTCAAATTCAGGAAAAAAAAAAGCAAGGGAAAATATCATCAACTTTCCAAAGAGCAAAGCAAAATTTTAGCTAGTATTTGGGGACAGAAAGCCCCTCACATAATAGCATATTCAGGTGCATTCAGTAATGCATTTTTGTAGGATTTTATAGCCATAGAGATTAAATAACTACAGTGACTATGATTTATTGAATTTTAGAATTCAGTGATCAATTTTCCAGCTCTTTTAGCTGAAGTTATCTCTATTTTTAACTTTATCCGAGTCAGCCAGGTGCATAGCACAGAGGCAAACACTTGCTCATTCTGTGCTGCTGGATCCTTCATTCACTCTTGATATTGGAGCTTCTGCAATCCATGCAAATGCAGAAAGAGAAGAAGAAAATTTTTCCAGACTCAAACCACTATATTACACTACTAATATAAATGTACTTCATAAAAGTATTTGTTTCACTTGGTTACAACAGCCCATGGATGACACACAATACGTGACAGAAAAATTTGATTAGCAAATTTTCTGTGCTCCTTAGAGCACTGAAAACATGTCCTCTTACAGTGTATAGATGGAAACACATCTAGCACATTTTGTAGAATAACAAAAGGCTGTTCGACTAAACCTAAGCAAGCAGAAATGCTGATGCCATCTGCTGTCAACCTAAGTTCACAATGGACTCAGGAGTCTGACTTGAGTAAAGCCACACATGAACTAGTGACGCTGAATCTACATTTCTATATCTGATCTTCATATTAGATCTGCTCACAAACTCTCTCTATAAATACATACCTTCCATATAAATAGATAGTATCTCATGGATCTTCTCTTAAGACAACAGAAGGAATTTTTTTTTTTAATCTTGTATAGACTGTTGATTAAAAATAAAGGATTCTTGCAGTTATGTGTGAAGGAAAAGCGTTTTTAAAAGTAATTTCAAAAGCACTCTATTGTGTTCCTTAATTTATCTTTTTGGTTTAGTTTTAATCTGAAAAATTAATACAAAGGGGGAAAAAATAAAACAGCATAAGGAATAAAGCAGTTACCTGTTTAGATTCACTGAAGTTCTTCTGCAGAGGATGTTCAAAACAGTGAATAAAATTCCAAATTGTTATTATTATTAGTAGAAGTTATTCAGTATATCTGAGAAGTGGTTGGATCCTCATTTGTTGAGAAAACATGAACTACATAATCAGAAAATACAACAAAGTATCATGTGTAATTCGGGTAAATTAAAATGCAGGCATATGGTCACATTGATCAGAGAAATATGTTAATGCTGTTATCAAAAGGAAAATAACAAGCAACCAATAGTGTTACAACAACTGCTAACAGTAAAGAAGTAGAGCAATTTCACAGTCATAGAATACAGCAGAGTTTTATCCCATTTAGGATTTGATCTTAGCCTCCACTTTCAGCCTTGAGCACAGAATTTTTGACTACAAGCAGAGTGTTGCATACAGTCAAAATCTAAAGATTTAAAGGTTGTATATTTTTTTTTTTATTTCCAGCCCAAGAGGATTGCTTGCAAACTAAGGATAGCCCAGATTATTGAATCTGTATGTCCCACTCCACTGAAGAAAGATGCCTAGGAAATAGCAGAGAGCTATTAAGTTGTGAACAAGATTCCTTTGTCTTTGTGAATCAGGATATTTATGAAAACTGTCTGCTGCACAGACTTTAAACTCTGGTGTCAGACAAGCTGGGTGGTGTAACCTCACCTGTGAAAGTTGGCTGCTATAGTACATTTCCTTCTGAAATGTGAATGATTGATGAGGTATGAAAATTTTATTTTTACATAACGAAAGATATGCCATCAGCCTTCATGGATGAAACAGTCAATGATGTCTTTTCTTCAGGTAATAAAAAAGTGTTTAATTTTTCAGTGAATGCTTTTAGAGATGGGAAAACCTCAATTTTCTTACTGTAGAAGATGGTGATATTTAGTGAAAACTTGGTCATAGTCTTAAGAATGAAATTATAAAATGCTATAAATAAAGACTACTTTTATATCTGATGTATGAGGATATCATCAGCCAGACTAGTGCAAGACTGAGACTGGAAAAGATTTTGGGGTGCATGTGCATGGGGGAAGGGGAAGGTTGGACCTTGCCCTGATAAGGCAGTAAACTCTCCCACATCCTCCAACCCCCGAGAGTTGATATCCCAGCCTGGCAGTGGCTGCCAATTACTGGCACAGAAGGTAATGCTCCACACCTGCCCCAGACCCCTAACCCAGCTCCTGAATGGCCAAATTGCCAGAAGTCCCAACTGAGGAAAGGTCCCAGGAATGCCAAGGGGTATTTAAGGCCCAACATGCATCAAGCACAGATCTTGACCCTACCTCCTCTTGGGATTTCTATCAGTTGAATATCACTGGAACCCAGGAGTTGGTATATATCCTTTTCTCTATTTCTTTTTTCTCTTTCTTCCTCTTCTAATTCCCTCTTCTTGGGATTATTGAGTAGCTAAAACTGAACAGGCTTAGAGTTTGCCAAATAGAATGGACTATGTTAATGTGTTGAGAGTTTTTTATGTTGATTGAATGTTGCTCTAAACTTTTTGCCAAAGTTCTTTGATTTGCCATTAAGATCTTTTTTGTTGTCTTGACCTCTTGAGATTCTCGTTAGTCTTTCTTCTGTACATCTAACCCAGAGTACATGAACAACGATAAGCCCTTTCAAAAGTCTCATCAAGTAAGTTTTTTGGGCCTTAAAACACTTTTGAAGTTGATATCATTTTTGGATATTCATAAAGAGTATTAACTACACTGATGATTTTGTGGCTTAGTCTTTTATTTTTTTTTAATCAGTTGTCTCACTGCTCTCAAAGTTTTCTCCCACTTTATGATATTTTAGGAAGAGTAGTAGCCTTTTGTTTAACTAAGATTGTTGCTCAAAAATCTACCAAGTTTCTAGTTTCTTTCCATGCTTTCTAGTTTCTTCTTTTATCTTCTTTATCTAAAGAAATTCTGAGCACATCTTTCCAACTAATTAATCTCAGAATTTAACAGTTCATTTAATTGTGTGTCTTTCATTCAAATGGATATGACTCCTTGCCAATAAAACTTGAATGCATTGATATTATATTTAGTTCACTGGCCTTAGAAAAATCCCTTAATGGATGGTATTTCTTAAAACTTTGAACTTGCTTCTTGATTTTTAAATGCTTATTGCGCTATAAATCATCTTACATGAGAGACTATTAGACAAAAGGAAGTACATATTCCACTTAACATTTCTGAGTGCAGCTTTTCTGTTCAGCTCTCTTCCTTCTCTATTTAAAAGAAAAGGCAAACAGAAAACATTTCTGAGCCTCTCATTATCCTAACTTAAGGGAAAACCTCCATCAGGCTCAATTTATAAGGTTTCGCAATGCACAGTAGAGGCAATATAATTCTATTATAATAATTCTCTTCTAATAGAAGCAATATAATTAGTGTTCAGGCAAGTTTTGCAAGTACTGATCATCTAAACCTGAGGTTTTTGCAGCACAACTGAAAATATGTGCTGGTTTTGAAGAAATCTGGCAATACAATGCAAGATTTTTAAAAGCAGGTCAAGAAGCTGTTTGGCCCAATAACTGTTTTCCTAGGGAGACTTGATTAATTTTTTGTGCAGATGAAGAGCTGTTACTCAGGGTTCCTCAGTAAACTTGCTCACAGGTCATACCTTTCTGTTCCTCATGCTCCATCACTTAGTGTAGGAATATCAATAGCTGGAAATGACTGGGTTAGCAAACTATTGGGAAATGCACTGTTCTGTATACCCTATTGGAATCTAATTTCTTCTTTTTTCCTTTTCCCCCCCACTATCTTTATATGTGCTCAAATAAACCAAGAGTATCTCTTTTATATAAAGTTGATTTTCCTTCCAAGTTACTTCCTGTAGGTATCTTGGACTTCCTCCTACAGCAGTTGCACATTCTGAACAAGACTCACTAAAGACATGTATATCTGTCGGGATGGGGTGGGAAGGGGCAGGAAGGAGAGACATGGAAACAGAAAGTGCTGATAACAGAAAGAGAAGGATCTATCATATTTATCCTACTTTTGTCAAGAAAAACATAACACCTCTTAAAGGAAAAATGGTGAGACAATGCTTAGCAATGACTGATGAATTAAGGGTTGTTCTCTTACCTTCAATTACTTATACTCACAGTTTATTATTGTTATACCTCAGGAAACCAGACCCCGCTCTTATAAACATATTTGTTTGACAGCATACAGTGACTCTTATAGAGTATATTGTTTTTTGGAATGCAGTGGAAAAAATGCTGTAAAAAAAATTGAAAATACAAAAACCACTACAAATTTATTCTTTATTTTTAACCACTCCAGGAGTGATGAAAAATCACAAAACTTAGTTAAAATCACAAAAAAAAAATGCAAGTGGAAAAGGTGAATGAGATTCAAACTTGGAACCATAAACAGCATAAAAGAAACCTGTCTTTTAACATGAAAACCTTGCATTTCCATCAAAGCATATTAAATATCTAATGATGCATAATAATATCACATGCACTGGATAAATGCTAGGCCATTGCCTTTCCTTCCTGTTTCATTTTTCGAAGTTGATGAATTAAATGTATTAAAGTTGATGTATTTTGAAGTTGATGTATTACAGTTTCTCATGTTCCTAAGTAATAAATCTGTTTCCTACAAATAATAACTCTGTTTCCTATGACCAGGGTAACCACAAATTGCCAATATGTTTGGACATCTTTTGTTAATACAAGAGAGCAGAGCAATGGAGTGTACACTGTCAGTGTCTAATTAAACCACAGCTTTTATTTCTTTCTTTTCAAAGAATAAATCTTGGCTTACTGCCACAGATCTTCCTGTAAAGTGAGTTAGTAGAGCAATGGACAAAGTTTTGTTGGTCTTCTGCAGGTCAGAATTGCACTGGAAGACCTAAGTTTTTCGGGGTTATTTTTGTGGGTTTGTTTTGTTTTGTTTTGTTTTTCCTCATGACTATAACTCTTTTTCCTAGAAAATAACAGATCAAAATGTAAGCTTCCCCCCAAGCATTGTGCACAGTTTGCAAAAACATATTACCATTCATTTGGATAAAGGAGAATTGACCCCAGTGTTACTATCTCTATGATTTCTAAGCAATTCAGAGAGTAGGAGTCAAAGAAGATATCCGTGGACCTAAAAGTGAGAACACCTCAATGGAAACACCGAAATCTTGTGAAATGAGACCTCTGTACTTTTAAATTTCAACAAAGAGAGAGGTTTGGTTTTGTGATAAGATGATTAATGCCACATAAATTCCAGGAAAATACAAAAGTCAAATTATGATTTCCTGCAGTTAAAAATAGAAAGGACTTGTGAGACAGACCTCAAATGGAATGTATTTCTGTGAAGTTGAAAGGAACCAGTTTATAAAAGGGAGACAAGTGTAGTGCAAAGCCAGTGTTCAGTGGTAAACAAGCATATGGGTTTGATTTTGCACCAAATAATATTCTAAGTATTTTAAATTTATATGTTTCACCCTCAGGAGTTCTGAATATAAAGGAAATTCTAAGACAAAAAGACCTAGAAATGTCTTCTCTATTACCTTTTCCCAATGAAACTAGATGAGATTGATGTCTGAATATTCCTTAGGATGTGGTAACTACAATGATAGTATTTTCATTTAGCATTTGCTGGTGCTCTAAATTTTATTTCAACTAATTTATTGCAATTCACATGCAATTAAAGAAGTAATTTTTAATTTTTTTTTTTTATTAAGTCAACAGAATTTACTTGTATATTCTCAGTTAAAGAAGAGGAAAAATGAAACAATATAGAATAAATGAAAACAAACAAACAAAAGGAACTGGGTAGACCTATCTGGGCAAGAAGTAGAACAATTAAATCATTAATTGTTCATCATTGACTAATCATACGCAGATGATTAGTATCATTATAGATATTTGGCTATAAAGTGTATGAGAGCTATACTAACGTGTCTGAATGGCTTTGAAGTCAGATTAATTCCTTAATGTTCTTAAATATGTTTGTCCATCAATGGAAGTGCATTTCAATTAAATGCATGCACGCACATGCATCTCCAGATACAGCTATTTAATCTTTCACCTTGTTTAATTTGAGATGATGCACCTCAGAAAAGATTATTCTTTTCTTTAACATGTATTTTTGAATACTATCATCACAAACAAGTTTTAGCAACTTAGTTATATTTAAAAAACAATTTGCCATTATATATTTTTAGAATATCTGCGAGTACTTTAGAAGATCAGTAGACCTTAATTTCTAGTTAGAAAAACAGAACCCAAACTTCTGAGTCATAAAATGACATTTGTTCACTGATCCCAAATGTGTTCCTTCCATGATTTACACACTACCACTGGAACCTTGCAACTCAGATCCCATCTCAACATAGTCCATGAAAAATCTCAAAGAATCAACATAAGAAAAAAGAATGCTAGGCAAAATCAGAAACCATAGAGGACAACATCCAGCTGAAAAGTGAATAGTGTTTTCCACAGGTAGAGAGGTGAAACAACTTCCCAAATGTAAACTGGAGAACAGTAGATGTATATTATCAGATGTCTTTTCAGTGGGAAAAACGTGGTAAAAACAATTTTTTTTTTTTGTATTACTGGAAAATCACTAGTATTCTAAGTGATGACTGTGGTCTTTAATTTAGCATGATACCTTGCACCTTACTGTAATTTGGCCAATATAAGCACTCAGATTAAGTCTTTAGTTACCTTGTCACTTGGTATTTTTACACAGATTGCACCTCTGTAAATGCACCAAGTATTTGTCAGGATACCAAAACTGAACTGTGAAATAAACTAGGATCTTCGTTTCAACTGCTGCAGAAATTGGATTTTGTGTAGTGGATGAACTAAGAATGGCAGAAGGAAAAATGATCTTTGCCCGGGTAATGCAGATAAGCACCAGTCTGGTGCTTTCAGTTCTGTCTCTGTGATGACAGACAAGTCATGTAAATGAACATTTTCTGAGAGGCACACTAACTATATTTTTCATGTTCTGAATACCACTGAGAACTGCGAATGAAATTAGCAGGCATACTGAATGCTTAGTAGCAACAAATGCCATTTAGTAGGGAATACTTTGGGAAGGAAAAGTGCTAAAAGAATAAATTAAAAATCAGAACACAGATATTTAAGCTTACTGAACATTAGCTTTGGTGCTAATGTTTTTGAGTCTTTATATTCATTAATCCTATCTCCACAAGCATTGCGAAAACTTAAGTAAATGGCTATGAAGATCTGAAATTCCACAGTGACATCATGGTAGAAAATACCATGAGATAATTATTAACTTTATAGCTAATATCTGAACAGTATGAAATAAAATAGGATAAGAGCCATACACAGAGTAAGAAAAATGCAAAGTGGCTTGGAATAAGTCCTTTGAGATATATTCCTACAGGAATAATGTGGAATCTTTAATGAAAGTAAAATCTGAAATTAGACTTCCTTGAATACACTTTGTATACAATTCCATGTTTCAAACTATAACAATCTTCAGTGACAGCTTGTGTGAGTCTAATTTTACATTCCAAGATATAAGTTTTAATCCATTTTTGTGGAGTTCCATCATCCTATTAATAATGGCCAAGTTGTACTGTCAAGCATTTTCCATGTTCAGGATGGATAACTGAGGAGCAGGGAAGAAGGATGTCAAAAGGCCTCGTGTTCTGCTTCATTATGAAAAAAAGACAAGACAACACTGCAAGTATTCCACTCACCACTGACAAATATTATGGACTAAATTTTCTAGAAAGTCTGCAGCCTTAGTGAGCATTTGTGTGTTTGTCATTGCCATTCCAACCTTAATAAGATCACAATTAACCTTTAAAGCAGCACTACAATACTTTGCATAAGCTTGGATTAAATTACCCTTGTAAAACACAACCAAAGCTGTTAATCAGTTTTATGCCAGACACCAATGAGTCAACATTTCAAATGCTGCATTATTCTTGTTACTGGCATATGTTAATACAAGAAGCAGTTCTGTGTGTCTTAGGTGTTTGAGTCTGGGTATCCTTCATGAATACTTAAAAAATAAAAGGATATTCTATCTAATCTACTGGATAAAATGTAGCTGTTGAAAGTGTTGTGGTAATAGGGTGTTTAATCATAATTCTGAGTGTATGAGCATCAAGAATTCCCACTACAAAGATTCTACTAATTTCATGATGTTCAGCTTTGATGTTGATGAAATTTCCTTATTAATCTTGGATAATTTTAACAGTATAGGGAATTTAGCATAAATCAAAATAAACTGATACCACCATCAAAGTTTTCACCTGCAGTTTTGGTAGAATCCAAAATCTAGACTAAGAATAAAAGCACTAACTGTGCTTTAAAGTGAAAGCACAAAAGAACATATTTGTGAAATAGCTGTCTCACCTCAAATCCAATGGAGATACACACTTCAACTCCAGTTGCCTCATCTGTAGGTCATACTATTTCCAATGCTATTTTCATGCTATTTCCAATGCTCTGCACTACCTTGCCAGCCTCCAGTTGCTGCCCTGGAGGACATGGATTCCTTGTAAACAATATGCTGCATCTGAACACTCCATGCCTCCTACGCCTGCACATTTATATATATAAAAATATTTATAAACCAATGCAACTTCCAGCAAGAGACAAATATTTACCCTACTTGTCTAAAAAGTACATATATAAAGAGATTTATACAGTTGCCAGATAGTTGGGATACATCATAAAGGTCTCCTTCATCTCTGCTGAGCAATCTCCTCTTGATTTTTTTCTTGTTTGTTCTTTGAAACTGAGCCCTTTATTGCAAGCTGTTTGTCATGAAACAGTTCTGCATAGGTCTGACCCCTGCAAAAAGTAAATCTTTAGTGACTTTTTCTTTACTGGCTACCTTTGTTATTTATATGATCAAGTAAAGTTCATAGCATTTGTTTTTAAGGAATCTTCCAACCCTAAATATTTCCTAGGCGGTGTACATAAAGAAGTCAGTAAATTCATCATAAATAGTGAAGCTTTGAGTTATATATTTTATACCAAACCCATAGCAATAAAATCTTTATACTGCAGAACTGTATATTCTGTTGAAAAATTCCACGTTTTGCAAAGTAAAGCTATTACAGAAATGCTTTAGAGAGTTTTGCTTGGAATACAGTCATCTGTAAAACTTGTCTGCTTCACACAAAATTTATCCACATCTACAAGCCTCCGAGGGAAAAAAAAAAACAACATGAATTAGCTTTTCTGTACACCATGATGTTCAAATCTCTTGAGTTTAAATGTATTAATTTTGTGGGCATAGACCAAACTTCTCTGCATCCTTTTAAAGGGCAACCTTGCATCCTATTCAAGGACAACCTTGATGTGGCTGAATGTTCATCTTCTACTCTGTGCTTTGTGCTCTGCCCAATAGTCTTGTGTCAGGCCAGTTGTCTGACAGGCCAGAAAAGGGTAGGAGTGCAAAAAAGAACTGGAACTAAGGAGGAAGGCATACTTATTAAACACTGCACAGCAACAATTTTGTTTTACTTTTTCTCCAGAAACTTGAAAGGAAGTTATGCTACTGCACCACAGGCCCAAATAATACAGTTGACCATGGCAGGTAGATGAGGTTTATAGAGAGATCTTACACTTCCTTTATCTCTGTCTCCTTGGAAATGAGGTAAAAAAAGTCAGTTTTAGTGAGTGTATGTAAGGGGAATTTTGAAATGCACAATCTTCTCTTCAGGCATTACTGGTGGCGTTGATTTTATTTCTGCATTGTATGTAAGCAAGGCACAGCTATTTTGTCATATGCATGTTGGTTTGTTTTTTTTTTTTCCACAGAAAGTTGTATCAAGTTCTGGGCAAGTATAAAGCAAGTAAATTACAGATTAAAAACCACTTATATAAAATTTAATTAAAATATTTGGTAACGCTCTTATGTTCTTGTGCTCCTTTTAAAACTCAATGGGAAAATTAAATCCACTCATATCACCCCCTTTAGATAGTAAAGGAAATCTAGTAGAATAGATTATAAATTGGAGTCATAATATACTGAAGAAGTCTTGATAAACACAATAGTATTAATAAAAGATTGAACAAGAGAGAGGATGGTTTACCCATAAAAAATGTGTTCAATTGTGAAGGCTGACCTAGAACAGAGGCTAGACAGAGCTAAAGAATAAAGTAGGTATTTATTAAGTGGCCTCAGTAGATCCACCTTGGGCACAGGACCCCAGCCAGGGCTACACCCCAGGTGAACCCAAAATGGTAACAAAATGGGTGACTGGTTGCAGATCTCACACTTTTATAAGTTTTGGTCCATTAGCATATTAGAGCTAATTGTCCAGTTACAGCTTTAGCCCATGAAGTCCAATGCTTCTTGTTTTCTCTCTTTGGTCCACGGTTGTTTATGCTTTTTCAGCTAAGATCTAGATCAGCTGTCCTTGGGTGCGCAGCTAGACAAGAAATTGTTTTGTCTACCTACTCTGTAAAGAGATGTCACTATCCCCTTACATGAAGACCAGACCCACACACTAAAGCATGTACATGTGATTGTTGTTCAAGTTAAATTTCAGTTGCGAGACAAAAATAAATCCACATTAAGTTTTATAAATCAGATTGACTCTGAAAGTCAGAGAGGGGAAGTATGGTTTTCCCTCTCAAATCTCATGTTTATATATAAACCTAAATCAAAAATCACAAGTTAAGGCTTCTTTGCTGATGACCTTTTACACAAAGTAATTGGTTTAGACAGGTACATAAAAAAGACAGAGCTCAAATTTGTTACACAGGATTGTGCGCCTACAACATTTTTCAAAGATTGTGATCTTTAGGACTGACTTCATATAACAGATGACCTTATATGAACTTCCATTGCAATCCATTGTTAGTTTAGAAAGCAGTGCTGAAGTGACTTGATTATAAACCAGAGGTTAAAATAATTCATGTGAGCCATATTTCTGAAAGAATTTTTTTGACTGTCAAAACGGGTCCCTCAGGGAACTATGATGCAGGTGTTAATATTAATATTAATAGCACTATGCCTACCATACAGCACATACCCTTCTGGGTTATGTGCTAGCTGAAATATCAAGGTCCTACTGCAACCTTAGGAATGGTTGTAGTGGAATGAGAAATACGTGTAGTTATGCAAAACACTGTGACACATAAAGACTCAAAAGAAAGATGAGGCACAACTCAAAATAAGGTCTGACAGAAATAATAGTGGTTAGAATTGATCTATAACATTTCTTCACCATTTATTAAAGAGGCCTGCCCTTCAGCTGTCAGAGTGGCCCTGAGAGTCCTTAACATCATCTCACAAACCTGTTTGGGAGCCAGAGGCTAAAAACAAACCAAAAAGCAAGCAAACAAAAAAAACCCAACAAAAATAATAAATAGTATTATTTCCATCTGTCATCAAACAGTGACTCTATTGAAGTCTTAAAATCAATCTGCAAATGGGAAATAGTGAACTACAGAAGACTTTGTCAGAAGGTTTACTCACTTGTCCAGTCCTTCACACCTCCAGAGCAAATAATTTAGTCCACACTAGTTATACCAGAAAAACTTATTCTGACTCTTAAACTTTCTAGTAAAATTCTGTCGTCTGTAAGGTGTAGATGCACATTTTAGGCAATCAAATGCCCTCTTTATCTTCAGAGTTTTTGAAATTTATCTATAATGACTAGTATCTGTGGCCAAGATATATGTGATTACTAAAATGAACTACACTAAGAGATGTGACCTGTGGCTACCTTAGATCAGAGGATGTTAGCCACTCACAACTCAATGTTTTCTGAGGAGACAATTCTGTTAAAATTCACACCACTCACAAGGATAAGAATGGAGAGACTTGAGAAGTCTTAATCCTGTAAACCATTGGGACAACAATATTTACAAGATACACAGTGTGCTTCTGAATAGCAGTCTTCTAATAAGGTAAACCAACAATTAAATATATTATTTTTCCCTATTAATGTAGAAGTCTGGCTCAGTTTATGTTAGTTTCTTTAATTTTTACCCAATTTCCTTTTCCTTTTAATTACAAATTTTACTTCCAATTTAGAGTAATATGTCTTCTCTCATTTTTTTCTTTTTTTCCTTTAAGGAGTGATTTTAAAGAATTTGTTTAAATTGCAAATTAGCTCTCTTCTTGTCTTGGAAATGGCTGTAATCTATCACTATGACTGTTTGTTTATCCTGCAATAGCAATTACACCTTTATTCAATACTCCATCTCTTCCAAGTATCCTTTAGGAGAGATTACAAAAATCTACCCAGACTGGTCCTTAGGCTCATGGAAGAAAGAGCCAAAACTCATGGGTTTCTTTACATCTTTGAGTAAGAGGGAGTTTCTCCCTGCAACTGGAACTGTTTTCTGTTTTCATGCTGACTATGGAGTTATAGTTCTCCCTTAACAACAGAGAAAATATTAATTTATCTGGAGGAAGCAAGTGAAAGAGTCATGATCAAGTTTTCTGCTATTTCATTCCACAAGAATTTCTTCCTTCAGCATCTTGAGAATGGATTGGAGAAAAAGCATCATCTTCCAATACATAAATGTTGGACAAAGCTATCCTGAGCTACTGTGTCTTCAGATTTTTTTGTAGTAAAATATAGGTAAGGTCTACTATAGTCATCAAAGTTCAAAAGAACTTTGAATGTGACACTTTCTGCCTCGGGACAGAGGCAGTCCTGTATTTAAATATGTTAGCAATAGCTTAAAAAGGGTGGGAGATGTCCACCATCAATGTTTTCCTAGGATAATTGGCTTTCATACTCCTTAAAAGGTACTTGGAAAAAAACAGTCACATTGCAACAACAATTCAGTAAGAATAAATACTGAACATGAGTTATTTCCACTATTCATTATCACTATTTCAATATTTACTTCTTAGTGGAAGGATTCACAGTCAAAATTCAAAAGGAAGACAAGCAAAATTCAGCAAATAAAATGAGGCACAAGCTAGTATACCAAAAACTGATTAAAGATTTCTTCCTTCAGTAAAAAATTCACTTTGACTGTAATTTATTCATGAAAAGACTCAGCAGTCAACTTTGGTCATCTGTGTTTATATTTTTCTTGTGAGATGTTTCTTCCATTTGATTATCTGCTCATTCAACCAACATACCTAAGCATGCCTGGGAGATATTCTCTGCTCAAAACTTTGCATCTTGAGAAAGTGGATATTTCATCCTTTTTCTCTGAAAATATAATAGAAAAAAATCATCTATAAATCAAAGATTGTTAACATTAAGCGCAATCTATCTACATTGCAGAAATTCTCTACAGCTTTGTATTTTTTTCATATGCCTGATTAGTTATGTTTTTTTTTTCTTTTATGTATTCATCTCTTTTAACCAGTCCCTCATATTGTAACCCAAGATGATATATCTAAAAGAGGATTCACTTTGGCCTTTTTCTCTGCTAGCCCGGCATCCATTCATGAAAGCAACCTTAAAGGGGAAAATCAGGAAGAGTGGAAAGAAATGAGTTGAGGATACATCCTTTTTTCATAGTTTGGTAGAATGATAACACAGGAAAATCCTATAATGTGGACAGGAAGGCTAAATATGTGAGTACATCTTCAGCACAAGGCCCCATAAGCTGAAGTTTAGGGAGTATTCTTCAGGAACAGCTTCTTCTGTACAAGAGAAATGCACAACTTCCAGTTAAGAAACTGTTTTGCCATGCAAAGGAGCAGTACAGAGGAGCAGATCTAGATGTTAATTTACAGGCATTACAGAAGTGAATCCTAATCTTTTCTGCTCAGGTTGAGTGTTACATTTTTTTTCTGTGCATCTCTGTGCACAGTTCAAAAACAATAATGTTTTTTCATTTCTTCTTCTAAGTTTCATAAGTATACTTATGAAGTTTACTTTACTAAATATACTTCTATGAATTGCCTAATGATTATGATGTCTGGCTTGGAAGCTGGTGCAATACAGCTTCTCCTTCCTGCTGCTCTGGTGACTAGTGCCCAGTCTAATGCAAAATAAAACAGGGAAACTTCTCCCTCCTTGAGATGTAATGTTCCCTGGAATTTCACTGTTGTTGTGTTTTCCATTTGAACCTTCAGTGCCTGATGGCTCTGGTTTAAGCTGCTATAAAAAATTGAAATCTTATTCACCCTTCTTTCCTCATTGTTTTTGAAAGGACTCCATCTGTTACCATTTCAGAGGTAAAATATTCATTTTGATGGCTTTAGATAGCAGACAATATGGATCTGAAGAGTACTAAAATATAAAGGGACCAGCTTTTTTCTGTGCTTCATGTTCTGTTGTCCAGATAATTTGTAATTTTTGGTAGATTTGAAGAAAAAAAAAAAGATGGACAAAACTTATTGCATAGAAATAACACAGAGCATAATACATTTGTATGTGAAGAAATAACATTTTAGACAGCTGAGAATAACATAATGTACTTCATTGTTTGGCCAGACAGAAATAAAAAAGAAGACTCTTCAATCTTTCTAGCTATACAAATATCAGACTAATAACAATTCCTTCAGATAGGAATTTGATATCTTACTCTGTTAATTTATGGAATACAAGACTCCAAAATACCATGGCTGATTATTAGGACACATTTTTGCATGAGAATTGTTTCAATGACACTGAAGCTGTTTCTCTGAAAAATTCAGTGCATATATATATATATATATATATATATATATATGCATGTATATACACATATACATACATATATATATATATGCATGTATATACACATATACATACATAATTCTTGATCCAATACTCTGTGTCCATAAGTAAAAACATAATAAAAGATACAGAGTTGTTTCAGAAGTTTAACAATCATTTATGCAAGTACCAGAAAAAAACACAGTATTAAATTAGCCAAGTATGAGTAATGTTTTGAACTATTAGAACTAAAATATAGTAGGTTTCAAAATTCAATAATAATAGTAATAATAATACAATAACACAACTATTTTCACAACTGAAACCGGTTTTCTGCCTAATGAAACAAATATCTCCCTGTTATCGGCCTAATATATTCCTGTTGCTGCTTAAAAAATTTGCATATACCATGGATTAACATGAGAAATATTAATAATTCACAAATCAACTGTATATAACATAAAATTTTGAAGTAAATCAGAAAAAAAAGGTTAATTTGTTATTGTTTTCCTGTCAGAGCTTCTTTAATATCTCTAAGTGCTTGATATAGTAAAAGTGTAAATATTATTGCTGTGTTTCAGACATACATTCTGCCTGAAACAGAGGACAGTAATTTCTTGATATCTATCTTATTTTTCTTTGATTTTTAACTATTATATATTCTACATACAGCAGCACCACTTGCTGTCCAGAACATTAAATACTATTAGAAAAGTTGGGTATTTTTTCACCTTTTTTTCACCCTCTTAGTTTATATTCAAGTGCTATGAGAAATCCTATCAGAAAAGGAAAACTGAAACAGGCCTATTCAATATATTTTGAAAAATACATTTTTGTAGTATTCTACTTGTAATGTGAAGAGAGTAAAAAGGAAAAACAGGTTTTAGTTTTCAGTTAAGCATACATTTTCAAACTGGTTTTAGTAAACGCATATGTAATTTTTTAGAAAAAAAAAGGGTGTTTAAAAAGTGTTGCACGGTAATAATATGGAGTAAAATGTCTAACCTTTAAGCTCTTAGCCTTAAATAGAGATTTATCTCCACATAAACAACTCCACTGATAACACTTGGTTTTGTTTACAAGAAAATTGCTCTTTTATCCAGGAAGTCATACATTTGCCAATTTATTAGTTTTTCCAATATTGAGTCAAAGACTTGATAAAAGTTTAAAGAGCAGCTGTAAAGCATATCTTCAAAAAAGTTGTTCATTTCTACAGGTAGAAAATCTAACATATCCCACCCTGCATTTCAGTCCAGCAACTAAATGCAATTTTCTTTTCTTTTTTGCTTTGGTGTGAAAATAAAAACCAGGAAACTTAAGGGAATTTTTGGGGAGAGGTTTTAAAGTCTGCTTTAGTTTTATGAGTGGAAAACAAGGTCTGATAAAACAGAAAGTCCTTAAGTAATTTCTAACTCTGGCTGTATTTGCATTATGGCAGAACATAGGATTAGATTTGTAGGTAAACACCTTCTTGAGGGTCGTCTGCTGTGCGAGTGTTTGGAGTACTTGTAGACTGGGCAAGCTCTAGGCTGGATGTGTGCTCATTACCATCTGGCACACTTACTGCACTCCCAGCACAAATCCACATCCCTTCATCCATCCACATGCAGCCTGAGATGGCCCTGAGGCGTAATCCAAAGCACAGCGATGGAGGCAGAATCAAGAGACCTACTTTAAAACTTCCCCCTATAAAGCAAACTAAACATTAATGTGGACTCAAAATCTCTGAAATTTTCCTGGCCTAGTTGCTCAGCACAAATATTTTTGCATTTTTCAAGAAAGGGCAACAAAGCTCATGAAGGGTCTTAAAGTACAAATCTTACGAAGAGCAGCCAAGGGAGGTGGGATCCAAAAGGGTCATCAAGTACTGGAGCAGGCTTCCAAGGGAAGTGGTTGACTCCTCGTTCCTAGACATCTTCAAATGATGTGGTACTTTGTGACACAGTTTACTGGAGGACTTGGCAGTGCTGGGTTAACAGGAGTGAAGATCCTAGAGATATTTTTCAATTGAAATGATTCTATCCTTCTATGACTTTTAAAGACAGCCAAACTGAATACTATAATTCACAGTCATTAATGTTAGGTTGTTTTTGTTTTTTTTTAGTCAACTGTATCACCCTTCCCCCTTTTAAAAATTCTAGCATTGTCTTGTGAAATAGTGATATAACTCACACAAATCTGATATCTCACAGCTGTATTTACTATTCTATTTCTGCTATTTACACAATTACTAGTACAAACAGTACATTTTTGTTACTACTTTAAAACATTAAGTTCAGGCAGCTGGGCTTTTTCCATCATTCCACTGGTATGGTTTGTGTGTTTTCCTTCCAGTGCATTTTGCTCAGTAGTGATTTATATTTATTACCAATTAATGGATAAAAATGTTGAACAGAACTATATCCAGTACAAAACTTTGTTGAACAAATGATAGAGAACAAACAGAGTAATAACTACCCTGTCAGGCTACTTGTATGATACCTTTCATGACAATTTCAACTCGTTACCAAATCTATAATCTTATGAAGGCTGACAATGAAATCAGATTTGCTTTGCAAGATTTATATTCCAATAAATCATGTTGACTACTAATAATTATATTCTCTCTATTCAATTAATTATGGTTTAGATTTTGTATCTATTTGTCTCCAGTATTGTCCAGAACTTATTCCAAGACCTTTCCACAAAATTGCAGTGCTCTTGTATGTATCTGGTCCTAATTTGCTGGTGCGATTTTTTAAATAGGTTGTGCTTTTACACTCAAAGTTTGCTAAATAAAAAGATTTGGTGAAAGAGCAGCAAAAGGTCAATTATTACAAAAGAAAGTTAGCAGAGGAATGTGCTGCTGACTGATCATTCCAGAGTTTTATTCTCCTATTAACTACTAGCTGCTCTGTATCTCAGAGTGGAAAAAGATTTCAGGACTACTGTAATGCAAAGACCAGTTAGATATTTTGATCATTTAGAGTATTTCAAGAAACAGACATTTCAACTGTCTACAAATGGCTGTTGTTGTAAACACCATTTTCCTCAGAGATCTAGCTGGGGAAGATATAGATCACAATCAATATTTCTTAGAAAAAGTTCCATTTATTAAACTGCTATTAGAAATAAAATCCAGGTGTTTCTAAATCATAATTACTAATGTAAGAATCTAATTGAATCAGCTGAAAAGAAAATACTAACAAAATTTCCCTGGATATACAATTTAAATACACTGCCAGAACCAGATGTAACACTGCCAAGTCTTTGCCTTAGATCTATATAGACTTCCACAGGCACAAGCCGCTCTAATGCAGCACTGTTCTAAGCAATACTACCACATGCAATAAAACCAAGCAAAACAGAGAGCTTTTTCATCAGGATCAAAAGGTCTGTTTTTTAAATAGACCACACGAGGAACATCTCATCAGCAGGAAGTCATGCACCCTAAACAACCGAAAGATGAAAGCAAGGTTATAGTACATAACGTTACTCTATCAGGAAAATAAACTATAGCCAGATATATGTACAGATTCTAAACTTACATGGAGAAATAAAAAGCAAGAAACAAACCCTAACAATAACAACCTTGACTACGGTTTATGGAGGCTGGAGTAACATACTGAAGGAAAGGACTGCCCAATAACATCTGTCCACTTTTGCAGGGTATTTAAAATTCTGTAAAAGAAAAAACAACAACTTTATTTTTGTCAGTCTAGAAGAATCCAATACAACCCTATTAAATACACATAAGTATTCCTGGACAGGCAATGTGGACATGCATAGCTTGATGATCTTGACTATGTAGGTGGGAAAATATGTATGTGAATTAACAAAATCCATGTGAGAATGAGTGTGATAGCTGAAATTAGCTCCCCTAAAAAAAATTTAAATAAATATTAGCTTTATATGGTCTAAAATATCAGACTAGATTTTTGTACTTTTATTAAAGGTGTTTTGAATTTATTTAGTTTTTTTATTAATTTGAAGTTGATATGAAAATCTTTGATTCAAAATCAGTATGGGGTAACCTGAAATTAACATGACTTTAATGTCTTTCTTGCCATGCATTGGCCATGTGGATATTAAGGAAAGTAGACAGGTAAATAAGATGGTTGTTACAGAGGGACACTTTAAAAGAATAAGAGGATCAAGAGCAAGTACCCTGCTGCTGAAGAGGAGACCACCTGAGTGGTGGCTTCCGAGTGAGCAAGTGTGCTAATCATCTTGTGTGTCAGTCTATTTTGTTATGTCTTACTGTGTTTCTATAAAATATATGCTCATTAATAAATTTTATTTGTGTCCCAGCATATATTTTTCACTAATTTTTTGATCCTGTAAATAACTCTTGTTTTAAAAGTCTACACACAGTCTCTTCTTATACAGGTAATTATCTTCTGACTTGTTTTTAGAATACCTTTTGCGAGTTCTTTATTATCTTCTCCAGGTACTAGTCAAACACTGAAGTATCTTTATTAATGCCCTATATTAAATTGATCTATGAATCATACCTCTCAGGCACTATGTAGAACATTTTATTATTCAAATATTCTCATGGTACATTGTGCTTCACATGGGAGATGTGAGAACATACACAACTTGGTGTGATACAACTAGGCTGAACTTCATTTCAGTTACCTCAACACTCCATAACTCAGTTGCAAACAGTTATTTTTATGCAACTACTCAGCCCTTTTCCACAATGTACCTGACATTAACTTTCTTACACAATAAGATCTGACCTGAGGAGTTCAGACTTTCTTGTCTTAACACTTCTTGTGTTAAAAACTAATGCACAACTTTGAGACTGAACTTTTACCCTCACTGTACCATTTTACCAGTGGAAGGAAAGGAAGGAAAAAATACTGTACTTCCAATTATAACACTTAGTTGTTTATTATTGCAATCAAACAGAGATTAAATGTGATGTGGGTAATATTAAACATCTGGCTGTCATTTCTTATCTTTATGCATTGTGAAATTAGTGAATGCTTTAGGATATTTCTGCAAATAGCTACATTATTCAAACTGTATTGATGAGAAAATTTTGTCAGTAAGGCCAAAAAAATGGACCGTGACTGCAGAACAAGCCTATAATTGAATGACAAAAGAGCTGTTTCTGACAGAAGGTCTTTTGACCTTTAGTAGGAAGATAAAACTCCTGTATATCAAATGACCTTCTAGTTGATCAAAAATTTTCACAGAAGCTCATTTAATGCATATGTCTATATTACATGTTGGAGTTTTTCTTTAACTTTTTCTCTTCATCTTTTAAACCTTTATGTGTATAAAATCACTTTTTTAGACATGGCAACAAGGACATTAGTGACTGAAACACAAACATAGGTTTTACATATGTTGTAGATGAGAAAATGAATTACTGCTCAGTGAACAAATTTGAGCTACATCAAAATACATGCAAATTGCCAAGTTACTGCCAGACAGGCCAAATCCCAAAACTATAATATTATAGTTATAATGTGTGTCTGCGTGTGTACTTAGAGGCCTTCCCAGGCTTGTCAGTTACAACACAGGTGTTAGAAGCGCTTAAATGTTCTAACACAACCAGGCTCAGTGCTTGTATGCTTCCATAAGGGCATAGATGAAAGCTGATGCTAGATGAGAAAAATGAGCTTAAAAATAAGCTAGCAAAACAGTTTCATTTCTGCTTTAGACTGGAGACATTTCTAAATACACACATAAATTTTCAGGCTCCTAGTGTTTTTCCACTTTTGCTTAGGTAGATGAACAGTCTATAAGGAGCATTTTTAAATTTCTATGCTATTTATTTACTAACATGCTGCTTTTAAAATTTTAATTTAAATACCAAAGGTTGAGCTAACTGGAATATATTAAGACTGGAGAAAAACGTTAAAAGATATTGTCAAGGTTATATACCAACCTCACTAAGCAGACTTTTATCTGTATTAACAAAGAAAACCCATGCAAGGTTAACACTGAAAACTTAATTAGGTGCCCACATGAAGGAACTTCTCATTGAAGACTGATTAGCTTGGTATTGTAAACCAATTTTCCTAGATTCTGCTGAACTTTGTGCCTCCTTTAGCCTATCTAATTCACAAATTGCCTTCTTTTCATGTGCCTTTTTTATGGCACAAAAGGCCATAAAACTTTGAGTCTTTCAACATCACAAGGATGACAAAACCATTTCAGAAAACTCTACCAGACAGTGCAATGTCCAATACTCCATCCATTCATGCCAAAATAAGATTACAACTATGTAAATACCGATTTTGTCTATTTCTAGCACAACATAAAGAAAGCATTGGGACGTGTATATTTACTTTCAAGAATGTTCTACTTTGGGCTGAAGGATGATATCCATCAATGCTGAAGAATTTAGGTAGTGGTATTTTAAAATAATTTTTGGGAACACCGGTACTTTAAAATGTTACCATTCTATCCTATATCATGTTATAACAAATTTTAATAATTAAATAAGAATGAGACTTCTTGTTATTTAATGTCATAGTATTATCTCTCAGGTATCTGATCACCCTGAAAAATTGTTTATTTTAGGGCACGTTACCCTGTCATTATAATTAGATCTTCACTGACTTGCCTAGCGAGAGTGCAAAGATAAAGTCAGAGGAAATAGGTAATTTAAATTTTAATTGCAGAAATGTTTTATATGGTTATTAAACAACTCTATTTATAGATTGTGGCCTTTTATGTGTGTGTTTGAACCTTTTTTTCATGATGAATGAGGTTTTAATCTATCACACAGAACCACAAAAAAGACCTCATATCCAGTCAGGGATGCAGTAGCTGTTTGATTGTATGTGTTCACTTTTTTGATGTAAGGGCTATAGATGAAGAGAAGTGGTGGCAGTCACTGTATAAAAAATAAAATAGAAATAAAGCCGTATCTTAAGGAGCACAGGCCAATGAGAGCTGTGGCAACTGATCATATCAGCTCAACCCTATTCATCTTCTGCTTAACAACATACAAATCCATTTATGCAGAATGTTTATCTAGAATTTTTATATAGCTTTATGCATACAAATTCATTTGTATGCAAAATAAATTAACCATGTCTATACAGTCTTGAATATAATAGATGAATAGAAATGTAATCAGTTCATCTTGAAATGACCTCTCGTGTGTAATCAGAAAATCATTAAAAAGCTCCCAGGTGAATATCTGAAATTCAGAAACTATTTCTTTACCTGAAATTGACAGATAACATTGACTGATTTCTTTTGAAATGCCCATGTACAAATTAAAATTTAGCTTTTACATTAATGAATTATTCTAAATAATGCTTTTGCTTTAAAAGAATGATGCTATATTTTAGGTGCTTGGGATTTTTACTTCTAGTTGCAATGGTGTGTTCAATGAAAAATCGAACAGTTTACCATGGGGGAGCAAAATATCCTGCAGTAATCTCTAAGAAAGAGGCACTTAAACCCCTTTTAAAGGGCACAGAAATCAATTAACACTTCAAAAAGCCAGTGAGCTTTGGATAAGAGCATACAAATAAAATTTTGATCAGCCTAGTCACTACAACCCTTCCAATTGATTCTCCTTGATATTCTACCATCTCAAGTGTGACCACATTTATATTTTCTATTGTGTCTGTAGCATAGAAAATAGGTTATAACAGAAAAGGTGTTGGGCCACAGTGTTTAATGAGAGTCTTAAAGAGTCATCTGTATTTTGAATGGCATCCTGAATCAGACTTACTGTATTGTGCAAAGTTTCAAGTGTAGAAAATTTTCATAATTGTTTTTTTACATTACAATTTTTACATAATTGTTTGAGTTTTTTTGATAAAATTTCTTTTACACAAATCTGAAGTCCTTTTAGTTCTCCAATAATGCTATACAGAAATCATGTGTTGCAGAAAACTACTGTTCTCATATTCCTTGTCTTTAGAAAAAGAGCTTGACTTTCGGCAGGAAGTTAATTTATTATACTGAAAATCTGTGGAAATCTACACAAATCTAGCAAATCTACAAAGCCTTGAAAATCAAAATTTCATTTTGCTTAATGATCATTTGCTTAATGAATGTTTACTTAAAGTCACTCATACATTTGAAAAAGTTTATTCACACTTATAGGTTTCACTGTTTGTCTAAGCACAACATTTAGTGATCTAGTCTTAAAGATCCAATGGCAGACAAATGTAAAAAAAATAAATGTTCCTACCATGTTTTGTGAGCTGTCATTCTTTCATCAGTATATGGAGAAGAAGAGGCTATTGACTTGAATAACAAGATGACAAGATGCAGGTCAGAAAGCAAATAAACAAATACAAAAGTAAGAGAGTACTCGGCATGAAAATATAAAACATGCTTCTTAAATGCTGAGAACAGCTGGACAAAGAAGATAAATTTGAATGAAGGCAAATTGATAAGTTTCTTGGGGAATGAAGATAGATTCTGGGAAAAAAATCAGAAAGACTGAAAACACTGAAAATTATGAAAGGTAAAAGCAAAAGTTAATTGAAAGAGAATAGAGATGATGATGCATAAAAAGAAAAGATGACAGCATGACAGCATAACTGGCAATAACTAAGGAGATTTAAAAACAATACTTTGAAAAATCTAAGGAAAGATGTAGAGATTAAAGAGGAATCTAAATATTAGACTATGAGGTAGCAAAAAATAAAAAAGGCATTTGGAGGTAATGTCAGGTAGATACCAGGAGGGAAATAATGGATTTGAATGGTAACTTAGAAAATGGGAATGACATCAGAGATTAGTCATTTATAGAACACTAGTACAGGAGGGGCAAAGAGCCAACCACTAAGGTAAAAAAGGAATGCAAAGCTGATTGTGTAAAGATTATGAGGGAGAAAGTTTTAAAAAGAGGAGATACTGAATTTGCATCCACGTTGTCTGAAAGGAAGGCATATGTAATTTGCCATCAGTGGTATCACATGATGACATAACATGTCTGGTTGAGTCCAACACTGAATTTAAGTAATCGATAGAGATTGTCTACTGTACTATATAGGTTAGGTATAAAACTATGGGGATTTTTCTGAAAGAAAGATATTTATGTCAATGTCAAGATGTGGTACACTGAATAGTTTTGACACTGAAGTGAGTACATTGTGACTGACATAATTTGCTTAAAAATTGGTGTCTATGGCATCTGAGGTGCCATCAGGTATACACTGGTCCAACAGACAGGACACAGCACTTACGTGAAGCTTGTTCTGACTCTGAAACAGAAGCTGAAGACCAGTCAAAGTACTCTGGAATGTGTTAACTGGAACCTATCACAAGTCTTTGACATGTACCATATCTCAGCTTGAATACCTAGTTTTACTGGTATTCAAGCTGAGATATGCAAATGTTCAAATAAAAAAAAATAAAGCAAATGTTCAAATAAATGTAATTAAATCAATTAACAATTTGAATACAGAACCCATTACATATTGTTTTATCATCTTATAGAATAAAAACTAATTCTGTGAAACAGGTAAAGGTACTAATTCTGGGCACTGCAATAAAATGGTCTTAAGCAAAGTGCCAAGGGCTAATTTTTTTTTTTTATTTTTTGTTTCAGTGATAATCAGTAAGTATTGAGAAAATACATGGAACAGTCAGGAAAAAAATTGAATTTGAACAGCTGCTGACTAGTGACTACTAACATTTCTAGCCACCACATGGGGCAGATCCCATGTAAATGTGCAAGTAAGACAGACATGAAATAAAGAGACGTGAGTCCCCACTGCACAGACAAGATGGTTTCTGATATCTCATATTTTTAAGTTGATTTGTTTTTGATTTTGTTAAAGATAATGGGGTTTCATTTCATTCTGGATTATTTTATAATGTTACATATACTTAGGGCTCCCTTTGACCACTACAATGAGAAAAGCAGCAGGAATTTTTCTAAGGCCAAGATGGAATGGGGAAGAGTATTGTGTAAAATTCACCTTATCTAGCTGGTTTCTTCTGTGGCAAAGAAACACACTGTTCTCCTACGCTATCCAAGAACAAAGATGTCACTCAAATATATTGAGCTTGGTTTAGTCCTTTCTTACCACATCAAAAGAAGAAACCCATTTATTTAGTTTCATTGTGAATTGAGAAAACATGTTTCCAGGACTTAAGAACTATAGAGAAAAACAAAACAACAAAGTAAACAAAACAACAACAAAACCCACCAAGAATATAGAGGCTTCAAGAAGTAGCTTTCTGGCAAAAAGAAGAGAAGAACAAGTAACAATGAGCACCTACTTGATCTAGGCAGACACTACAAGTCTGCCAGGAAGAAGGAGATGTGCATGAACTGCTAAAATACACAGACTCAAGACAATGAACTGCTGTAGCTATATTCCATCAAATGTGCTGACATAATGATGCTTGAATAACTAAATATACAAATTTGACTTCAGTCGAAGGCTTCCCTCTTCTCTGAAAAAAAGTGCATTTATCTCCGTAATTACATGTTTTAAAACTTATACAGGTTTTTTCATTCTTCAAAAAGCTTTAATCAGGAGCTAACTGGCAACTACTTTTGTAACTGTGAGAAAGTTAAGGGAAGTATGTGAAGAGCATGCCTATAGTTCTCGAGTAGTAGAACTACTAAATGCACACAGGATTGCAGCATTATTTTTCAGGCTCAGGAGTTCACAAAGAGCAAAGACAGGTAAATATGAAACAGGGTTCATTTAAATGAAGAATTTCTCATCCTATTTATCCAAGGCTTGTTGACTTTGAATTTATATCCAGATGTGAAAGATCTTAGCAGTTTCCTACTGCTTGTTGGCATCGTGATTAAATGCAACTCATTTTGCAGAAAGAAGGTTTCAAATGGGTGTAGCAGGTCAAATTCCTCTCAAGGAAGGACACAGATCACTTGGTAAGTTGGTTACAAACAAATATTCTTTGGTCTAATACAAGGGGAAAAAATCCTATATCTTCAGTCATAGACTCAAGTGTACTTAGAACCTGGAGGAAATCATCTCGTAAGCAGTGCCTCTGAACAGGATTTTGTGGGCTGGGGTGGATAATGCCATTCACATAAACAGAAAAGAGATTTCTGAGGAAAAATTTAGGTTACTTACTGCTGCCTTTGTGCTAGTGTCCTATGAATAGAACATCTAAGCCTTTATCTCATTTCAAGACATGAAGGAGAATTGTGATCACACATGGATCAGGTTGTAGGCAAAAAAACAGCAGAAAAAAATGATAGTGAGAACTGACCACAGAACAAGACCAGAGCGTCTTAGGTTAATGCCAAGATGATACCTTTTCTTTTATATACCTTTTATATAACTTTCATGTATCCTCAGTATTCTTAGCATACATACTTGTAATTCCTTAAGTCTGATAACTTAGCATAGTGCTAGTATTTTGTCAGGCAGGAAAGAAAACATCCTAAAGGCCTCATAGTAGGAGGCCGGAAAGCCCTACACTATCTTGAAAAACCAAGGTCCTCTCTAGAACATATCCTGTATTTTTGTCCATGCAGGGGGTAATTCCTCAGATGATGCAATATCATGCCATTCATCCAGGGCTCCCACTGGGTCTCCCATTAGATATGCTAATTAGTAAGGTCTATAAATTACATACACAACCTATCGTCTGTGTGCATTCAGTGCAACCCACCTTGGTGAAGTGGTGGACCAATAAGGATCCTTATTAAAATGCTGAGGTAAAAAATCCTAATCCCTTAACCGTGTCTGGCTCTCAATTTTTTAAGACCAGGAAAAGGCATCAAGGTAACCACAAAACATTTAACTTAGTACTTAAGTACATCCACTTTGTAGTACAGCTGTTAATGAAAGGTTTTGCTAACAATTACAGAGTAAGACATAAGCTATTTTCCTGGAAAAATGTTATGTCACAGAGCTGAATCTTGAGGTCCTAAGAGGTCAGCCACTTATAAATATTTCTTAGTATCTAAAAAATTAAGACAGTATAATTCTTCAGATTCTTCTGTTTCAATTATGTTTACAAGGCTATACTACTTCGGTAATTTTTTTCAGTTACATCACTCTGAACAATTTCTAGAATTCTATTGCTTCTACTTTCAGTAGAGTAATTTTAAAATCAATTCTCTGCTAATTCTTTGATTTTATGGAATCAAGGATTTGGCCTGGTATTTTTATCAGCTCATATCTTGGGGTCAACATCATGTTCTTACTTTAAATCACTTTTCTAATTGGAATTAATATTTTAAAGCTATAAATTTAATTAAAGGCTGCACTCCTAAAATAGTATCATTGTGAATTAAAAATTGATTTTTTATTCTTATGGTGATAACTTCAGTAATTCTAAAAGTTAACCTCCATTTTTTCAAGTATTGCTATGGACACAAAAATCAGGTCTCTTAAAACCAGTCAAAAGAAAGAAGCAAAAATTAACCTTTCTTCCAAATCCCATCTTTGCATGAATACACCCGAGATGGGTCTCCACAGTCATGAAAAATTTCCTTGCTTGCACAATTTCAGCTGACTTGAATAGTAAAACTTATCTATTGCTTTCTCCTCTCCAGTAACTTTAATTTGCAAAAGGGTTGACCTTGCCTGTAGTTTGGTTACAGCCCATTGCATTTGTGACACAGCCTCTGTTCAGGATTTGCATAGGCTAATTGCATCCCCAGATTTCCACCCTCCCAGGTATCCTCTTTCTGAAATTTGTAAAACCAAGCTTTTGCTCTAGTCCTGGATTTCTGTAATTTAGTAACTACTTAAAAATGTGCCTGATTCCAAAATTAACATAATATTTACATAATTATTTAACCCATGCAGCTGACAGCACTTGTACCACATCAGATGTTCTGTCTTGCATATACTTCACCCTCAAGCTCCTCAAAGGAAGCTTCTGTTAGCAGCAAGGAAGGTTTGAGGAGATGTTGGAACTAAGGGAATTTTCAAATCCCAATTTTCTTTTTTCATCAGGTTATTTTCTCAGAGTTGTTTTAGTGTTGGTTTAATCATCTGTTTCATTTGTTCTCGTATGCCAGGTGGCTTGAGTTCATAAGAAATGCATTTTTTTTCTTGCTGTTGAACTCTTCACATCTTTGAATATTCTCAGAACAGCTGTCAGATTCAATCTTCACTATCTAGAGAGAAAAAAGACTTTTCCACCATGTCTAGAGTTGTGGCTTGCTTAACAGTCCACTGCAAAAGAAATGTTATCTCCTTACTTCAGAGTACTGAGGGAGAAAACCTACTGTTACATGTAGAAATTATTCCTTTAGAGATTTCTATCAGTGGACCCAAAAAATAATTTTGAAAACATTCTGTCATTCTTCCTATCCTGGAGAACCTGAGGGGACTTTTTCATTAGATTTGATAGTTTTCTTGGAGAATATTCAGGCATACCTTTGCACATTTACTTTTCAAGCCAGAAGCCCAAGACAGAAAGCTTTAGGAAAGTCTTTTCTTCGGTTCCCTCCACTGAAGATCTCACCAGTGTAATATCACATTTCCTTTCTAAACTCAGTTGATATATATATATATATATATATATATATATAAACCTTATTTCCTTCAAATAACAGTAACTCAAACATTATTTTACTTAAGGATCATTTTTACCAGGTCTTTTCACTCTCAACTATTACTTTCAAAGATACAAGGAGATGTTTAAATTATTTTATCTTTAAAATTAATTGCTTCACTTTGATGTTCATTCATGAGAGTTGCTAACAATATATCTGCTTCAATAGATTTTTAATTTCTGTTTAAAGTTTACCTAATTCCTTGTTTTACTAGCTGATCTAGTATCTATTTTGAGTACAGGCCCAGAAACTTTTAACTTTTTCACCATGAAATGTTTCTTCCATTTAGTAATGTCACAAATACACTGCAACAAAAGAATAAATGTATTGACTCACAAGACGTGTGCTCATGAGCATCCTGTGTTGATAAGAATTGTAAAAGTGAACTGCATTTCTAAGTACAATCTGAAAACAAAGTAAGCATTCAGTTGTAACGAAAATTTTCTATGGTGAGCTGAGCATGGGGCAGCTGAATAGCATATGTTTCATAGGCTTCCAGGTGTTTGGGTGATTGTCAAATCCTGTATGCCTTTTCATGAATGCAATAACTGGAGCTACTATAAAACATCAGTTTTCAGCCCATCTGTGTGTGAAGGTAATGCCTGAAAGTACCAGTTCACTCTTCTCCATCTTTTATTTCCTAGCAAAAACTGCATGGCTCTCTGGGTGTTATGCTACATAGTGTGATTTGGACTGCTCAGAAATGCAAAATATTTGATTATAATTAGAAATTGTTCCTTCCTGTGGTGGTGCATTCCTTCCTTTCCACCTTGGGTTGCCCTGTGATCTCAGAAATTCTCATTTAGGCCTCATCTTTGATCAAAAACACCTAGACTAAGCTTCTCTTGAGTTTATCAGAAACACTGTCTGCTCCTAAGAACTTAGGCTATCTAAAAATCTCCTGTTTTTTTTTTTAACAGACAGCTTTGGAAGCATTTTTCTTCCCTGAATAAAAACCCAAATGGAATCATTTGCTATTGAACTTTAAAAGAAAATTACCAACCCGAATTGCATCTAGAATGAAAAATTATTATGAGTAAAGTCAGCTTTAATGATCTATTTAACAAGTCCCTAAATGTGATCCTAAGTGAGATTCTTTGAGCTCTCCTGGAGAGCTGCAGATGCAACGAGTGATTTCCTTCTGAGTGGGACATCTCTCAGAGCCAGCAAACTCTCAAGTTTGCTACACTTGAAGGATCACTGCTGAATGCTAACAGAGCCTGGGCTGATACCTCCACTCCTAGAGGTTCAATCATTGAGAAGGTGCAAAGGCATCCAAAAGGAGTACTTCACTGAATTTAGGGGAAATTTTTCACAGGTATAATTTTTCCATACTCATTTAGGTCTGTGAGTGTGGATAAGCTATAGCAAAAGTACTATGAATGCTGCTCTCTTAGATTATTTTGTATGTCAGAGTTGTAAGATAAACTTATCAATGAGTTACTGTTGTGATATAGTAAATGCTTTCAGAATTTTTGTTAATTTTTTTAAATTAGGTTATTGATCAGGTATTGTTAAAACCTTTAGTCCTAATTTGTTGGTCAAAGCCACAGTGAACCTTATGCCTCAATGGGAGGGTCTCCCTTATTTCTAAACATCCTTACCCTTTCCTATCCTTAGCCTTTTCCTGGTCACCATTCACCCCAGCCTCCATGTAATAATTTTTGTGTTGATTTTAGTTTTAGATTGATTTATTTATGATTTTAGGCTTTTTTTTTTCTCTGTGTGCTTTAACTGTCTAGTAAGTAGTAGAATGAATGTTGCCAACAAATTTTGTTCTACTTTAATTTTTGTACTAAATCTGCTTTTTTTTTTTTTTTTTTGGTTGGGGATTCTTTAAGTGTCCTAAACCAGTAATTTAGACTACCTGTGTGACTCTCCTTACCACACCATTTAAACTGCTGTTTCTGTAATCAGAGGCTCCTCTGAGACAGTGACACTGGGAATTAATTCTTGATAGTACCATTTAGCATCCAAAAATAAAGTACTGGTGATTGAATGAGAGTTGTTTCACCATGGTTTCATAATGGCACAATTCTCATCCTACCACAATTATATTATTTTTTATCTTTGACTATCTGTACACTTCTGTTTTACAGGATTGATATTCTGGCCATATTTAGAACTGTAGAATCATAGAATCATTGAGGTTGGGAAACACCTTTAAGTGTGTTGCCCAAACACCATCATGCAAATTAACCATAGCAGTAGGTGGCATGCCCAGTCTTTTCTTGAATTCCCTGTGGGATGGTGACTTCACCACTTCTTTGGGCAGCTCATTCCAATGCCTGACCACCCTTTCAGTGAAGAAATTCTTCCTGATGGCCAACCTGAACCTACTCTGGCATAGGTGAAGGCTATCTTCTTTTGTCTTGTCACTGCTTGGCTGGGAGAAAAGGCTGACGCCCATCCCCACTGCAGCTAACTTCTGGAACAGCCCACTTTTGCATGCACATGCAAAAGAACACCCTCACATATGCACCCACACTCTGCACACTGTGGGTCCCTCTGGTGCTGCCCCCTGCTCCACAGCCCTAGCCCCACAATCAGGCAGGTTCTCAGCCCTCCCACTCCTCAGGGAGCCTTTGTGTAGAAAAAACATTCAGAAAGGTGTTTAATGATGAGGCAGGAGATGCTGTGCTGTCCACTGCACACATGGACTGACAGGCCCTGCTCGCACCCCAACAATCCCTTTCATCCTCTTTTTCTCTGCTGCTCTGTTTCACTTCTTGCTCTTCAAATCATCTTGATGTCTCCTTTTCTGCCTTCCATTCCTTACCCTGAACATTCACAATGACACAGGGTGCCCCCTTTCTTACAAACACCACTGGTACACAGCAGCACCATGACACCACTTGCTTCTTTTTGGCATCTCAGTGTTTGCCCAGCACATTTCACGCTCGTGTCTCTGCCTTTCATACTCCTCTCCTTGGTGCCTCTCTGTAAGCATCCTACATGAACACTGAGCACATGCTGAGAAACTGAAGCAAGCAATATTTCTTCTCAGAATTTTATACAGTACGGTTTTGGAGCTGTTGTAGAATCTCAGTAGCGGGGACAAAAGTTTAAAACGACTGTGAGAGAGAAAATTCAACACTGCCCTTGCAGAGATGTAGGTGTGATGGATTGGTATAGTTCTCTAGGAGACCACTAGCCCTTAGGGAATGTAAGCTTTTGTGGAAAATTACAAAACTTACTTCATTGATGGCATCACTGTGCACAATTATTCACTAGAGCTCCCTTATTCTCTGAAGTAATACTTGTGTCTGGTTCAGATTATTTGAGCAACTGTTAGGATTAAAGACCTAAGAGAGTAGTAAATTTCCTTTCTCATGTTGATAGTACTTCTGCAGCAAGGGCTCTTAATTTCAGATTCTTAAGGGTTAGAGAACCATAAATTTTATTATGCCAGTGACTCTTCAGTGTGGAAAAGGAAGTTAAGTACTTAATCAGGAGTAGTTATTCCTTTTCCTTTTTGTGAGAGTTGTTAACAAATAAGCTAATATACTCAGAATTTCCAGGGGACCCAGACAAATCATTGAAATTCCACATATATAATCAATGGCTGATATTTGGGTGTTAATATTTTTTGTCTTTACAATGGGTTTTTAAAGGCCTTAATGTTAAAGAGCAGGGTAAAAGCTCAGCAAATGCTGATGAACTGTCAAAGCAAACTAATCAGAGCATGAGTATCAAAAATAACATGAAAACTGGGACAAGGTTTTTAACAAGTACCACTTGTACAGCTATCAGATTATTTTTCTTCATAGGCTCTGCACTTCAGTCTGAACATCTTAAATCTGGATACCAGTTATAAATGCAACTGGAGGCTTAACAATTCTGTTAGAGGAATGAAGCTGATGAATAGGACTCATCCTCTAAGTACTGCAATCAGACAAATTATTCTGTGATGAGGAAACGTCTTTTAAGATTAAAGGAATGAGGAAAAGGAAGGATGTTAAGACTACAGATGTGATGGGTCTTTGTCTATCAGCTAGGAAATGCTGGTGTCATCTGATAAGAGTGCCTAGATTGTAAATAGCACCTTAACAAGCTATATGAGTGCTACAAGCATCATGTAAAGATCACATTATAGCACTGATTGGTTGTGAATGCTAAAGTAGGTTGAAATGTGCTGAGTGTCTCTAAAACAGCAGCATCTGCAGCAGAATGCAGTGCCTCTCACTGTTGAGTTTGCTCTATTGCAAATGCTGGGTAACTGTGGGGAAGAAGTATCCCACATAATAATTTACCTCAGTTTTAACATGCTGTGTTGGAGCTGGCAAATCAGATAACACCTCTGTGGGTGAACTTTAGGCACTGGTAAATTTTTGGAGCAAGGAGGGCTTGTTTCTGTGAGGTAGCCTTAGGCTGCTGTGCTCTGCAGAGTGGCATAATATTTTGTAACTTTAACATATGTTAGACAAATCTTGTTAAAAAAAAGCATCAACTTCTTCATTTGTTGAAAATGCAATAGCTTTGGGGGTAAGCTTAAAATACGTAGTTCTCCCATGGTTCAGCCCTTTCTGGTTACTATGAGTTTGCAAGAATTGGTGATGCAGCTTGTGAATCAAAGAATTTTAGTCAATTAACATGCATTCCTTTGCAAGGTCTGCATTTTCCAAGGGTTTTGTGCTCTACTGCTGTGCTTCCAGTATGTGGCAAATATATTTCCCCGTATTTCAATGGCTTAAAGCCTGGGTTGTTGCAGTTGTTGGCAGTGATATGACAATCAACAAAGGGACAAATGCTATCATTGCAAGGTCTTCAAAAATAAAAGAAAAACCACTAACAATTGAATTTTATATTCTGGGAAGACACAACAGAGGAAGATAGAGGAGAGCATAGGGAAATTTATAATACAAAAATAATATACAATCAATAATACAAAAAAACCTCTGCCAATACTACAACTGTGCTGTACTGAAGATGTAGAAGGTTATCTCAGGAATTATGTGAGTATAACTTATTTCATTACTTAGCATAAGAAAAGAAACTAAAATCTCAGAAAGCAGCAAAACAAGAAAAGTAGATCATTAATAGCTGAAGCACAGTACAAGAGAGGACTGCCTAAAACTTGTATTCAATACCAAATGCATTTGGTCATGTAATGCAGCTGCTAAATAACTTATGAATACTCTCAGTAAATATAACAAACATGTATTAAAACATCCATACCCACAACTCTCAATTCTCAAAATCACTTAAAGGAACCAGAAGAAATTTTCTGGAAAAGACAATGTTGTAAAGATTTTGCCTTAGATCAAAACATACTGATGTCTAACTCATTATTTTCTATGTTTAGTGGAATTTGCTTTGCATTGACTTTTTATTTTTTACATTAAAAAAAAAAAGTCTATTGCAAAGACTTCTTTTGAATAGAACTGAACAAATGAGGAATTATAGCTCTCAATTAAAAGCACTGCAGATTAGTTCTCACAAGGATAGGTTCCTTGTGGGAAACCAGACAAAAGCTAGCAACAGGCAATGTCACCTTGGGAAGCAATCAAAAAAAAGTTAATCTTTAGCACCCTTTTATCTCACAATAACCATTTTATAGTAGTAGAATGAATTACAGCTATACATGAGACATGTACATGATGGACAAGCTGGGACACAGGTTTGCTGAAAAGTGCATGGAGTCCCCAGCATATGTGAGACTGAACATGAGCCATCAGTGAGCTTTGTCAGGGAAGGTGACCAACAGTATCTGAGGATGCATTAAATGAAATTCACCATTCCTCATCAGCAAATATAGATACTGCCTGCAGCGTTGGGCACCCCAACAGAGTTCCAAGGACTTTTCTGCATTTCTCCTCACCCTGCTGAGTAAGAGGGGTAGGGTTTTACACAAGGAGCTGGGAGGGGACATAGCTGGGACAGCTGACCCCAACTAACCAGAGGGATATCCCACGCCGTGCAACAACATGATCAGCAGATAGAGCTGAGGGAAGAAGGAGGAAGTGGGGGATGTTCAAAGTGGTGCTGTTTGTCCTCCCAACCTTCTGTTACATGTTCTGGAGCCCAGATTTACTGGAGATGGCTGAACACCTGCTTGACAATGAGAAGTGGTTAATTAATTCCTTGGTTTTGCTTTGCTTATGTGAATGGCTTTTTCTTCACTTATCAAACTGTCTTTATCTCAATCCAAGAATTTTCTGTTTTTTTACCTTTTTTATCCTCTCCCCCACTGGGAGAGGAAGTGAACAAACAGCTATATGGGGCTGAATTGCCCAATGAATGCAGAATATGAGCTGCCATATAAAGAACTCAGAATTCTATTCCTTACTCTAATTTCGCTAATTAGTCTTCATGAGCTCTTTTCCATTAACTAGTTTTTCTTCAATAATTCAGGTTAAAATTATCTATTTTTATTTCATATAAATTAGTACTTTATAAAAGAGTGCATATGAGAAGTAGCAAGTTATTTTGTCTACTCAGAAGGGTGTCTGGTCTCAATCACATTCAAGACCTGAAACTTGCTAAGATTTCTTATCAAATCCTACAGTTAAAGGACTTTTTTGCCATGAAGTTGAGTCTTCTTTTCTTGAGGCTTTACAGTTTCTCTACTGTTTAAACTCTTACTTTCCTATTAATATGAAGCAGAAATACCAAAACATAAAGATAACACTAGCAGGAGAAAGACAAGGGGTAACCTGATCTTTTTCCAGAAGTACTTGTGCACTAAAAGCAAAAAAAAAATGGAAAATGGAGGATATTTATTTTAATAGTTAAACATGTAATGTACTAGGATTTACTATTCAACAAAGTTTGACTACATTTAAAATTTCTGGGCTTTTTTTTTTTTTGATCACAGTAAGTAACCACCAGAATTAAATACAAAATACTATGGCAGTTTTACTGGATTTTTTTTTCAATGAAGGATGTTTTTATTTTATTTTTTTTACTATAAGAGAAAATTTCTAATTTAAATAGGATTTAATTATGGATGTCTAATATATTATACTCTGGTGGAAGTCTTACAATGAGGGAAGCAATCTGTTTGTAACTAAATTTTATTCTTCGGCTGTAGTAATGCCTTATAGCAAATGTATATTATTAATGATGTCCCAGAGGTCTGTGAACCATTGTCTTGTAAACACAAAATAAACTTCACTTTTACAAATACTTGTCATAGTCAGTGAAAAACGGCCTTAACATGTAGCCGTCTTCAAACTCCTTCAGGCAGGTTTAGCAAGACAGCTGCATTTTTTGCAGTCAAGGGAAAAATCTCTGTACTTATAAAGAGTATCAAGCTGTCCTTGTCTCCATATGCTGAATGAAGTGCTTCACTAAAGTAGCAGTTTCTTTTTCAATTGCCATAAAATATAAGTTGCATAAAGAAAGGCTACCTGAGCAGAGTGTTTTGAACTGCTATCAGTTCAGTCAAACTGGTCACAGAAATCCATTTCCTGAACCACTACATGTCCTAAAAGAATTCTTTTCAGTTCCTCTCTGGGAGGAGCTGCCTATCCACAGCCTTCTCATTCTCTGAGGTCAACACTGCAAATGTCTTCTGGTCTTGTCAAAAAACATAAGACATCTGCTTTAAACACAATTTTTTGACCCAGTAACTTTTGTTATTTTTGTACCCAGGTCTGATAGAATCAGTCTGTTCTGGTTTTCTCTTCAGTTGGTTGGTTGGTTTTGATTTTTTTCTTTTTAAATAGAAAGCACTGGAGAAATAGATCAAGTAGGTTGATAAGTGGGTGATTTGTTTTTAATAATGTGTTCACTGTTTGTTATATCTTAGTCATTTATTTCTCTTATTCCTTCTAATTGACCTGCTTCTTTCTTTCTTCTACCACTCCCTTCAAAGAAACAACCAATAACTCTAAAAGGCGCTTTCAGTTGGATTTAAGTTTCTTCTTTATTTTAATTATATTCAACAATTCTATTGAGAGAGGAAAAGCATATATTGCAGTTAAAAGAAAAATAAACACATTTTATTGGTACTATAAAATTGATCTTACAACCTGCTCAAAAATAGGGAAAGTCTTCAGACAAATACCAGGCAACAGTCAGTGTATTTTAAATACACTGCATGGACAGTAGGTTGTCATTGCCATAGAGATAACTGCAGAGGTTCCAAAGCATGCAGTCCAAATGATAAAAAGAAGTAAAACACAAAACACCATAATATTGATCAATAAAAAATGCTAAAGAAAAAAATTGTAGAAATAAAAATGACTGGATAGATAATTAAAGATGTAAAATCAAAAAAAATCAACTGAAGAAAAATATAAGCAGGAAAACACTGAATTTAATAAAGATTTAATATTATTGTAATTGTTCAAGATCTGAACATTAGTTCAATAAAGATGTAAATTTGGTGAAAAAATAGGAATGTGAGGATGTTTGGATTGCACTCCTACTTTGAGTGCCACTTGCAAATCCCATAAAATATGATCAGTTCTGATAAAAAGTAAAGAAGAAACATGAAAAGGGAGATACATCCAAAAACTTATAAGATTTGCAGGTGCATGGTGCACCTTGCTCATTTTGATGATTCTATAGGCCAATTTTGGACCTATTTATGATCAATGTTAAAAATTGCTCGTGGTGTTTCAATTAAATCTCTATGTTAAACAAAAAGTATTCTCCTGTGCAGAATGGGCACTTAGTTTTTAATGAAAAATGGTGTCTTTGTCTTGCAGCAAGTAGTGCTATTATCTCCCATTGTTTCCACCTTTATCACAGTGAAATTAAATATAGAGATACGAAAAATGAACACGCTGCTTATGCATGGAAATTTCATTCAGCAAGGTGTTCTTAATGCTTTGGAACACTTTTATGAGAACCTGCAAGGTTTTCTGTCTTTTCATTTGTTGCTTTGTTTGGTTTGTTTCATGTGGTTAGTTATTTGGTTTTTTTCTTGATTGAATCTGGCTTTTAAAATAAACATACAAAATGGGGCTTTTTTAGGTAAAGCGTAAAAAAGAGATATCTCCAGCAGGTTGATGCCACCAGACAGTTTGATGTTGCTGGCAAATTTACTGTCCCACTGTCCATGCTGCTGAATAAGATGATCATGGAGGGTTTCACAGGGATGTTGGAGAGATTAGGATGCTCATATGTTTCAGTAGCCTAGGAGCACCCTTTAATCTTCATGGCTGGCTTTGAGATATCAAGAAACAAGACTCCTTATCTTTAGGATAGGAGATATCCTTCTCTTCCTTGCAATGAGCTGGGGTCCTTTAAGCATATTTACTTAATTCTGCCTATACTGTTTATAAATTTAATTATATGTAGCTTAAGAAAGTTAATAAAATTTTGTATTTTTAAGAAAGTTTATGCAATTTCATGCCATAAAGACTAATTAAATACAATGGTTAGGGCATAACATTTTCCAAGCATATGTTAAAACCAGAGAGAAATTAAAAACTAAACACGGTAAATAGTCATGATAATGATGATAGTAATAATAGTAAACTTTTCCCCTACAAAGCTCACACATCTCACATAATATAAATTATATGCCCACATTCAATATGGCCACTTTATTCCTGTTGTTTTATTATTTATCCAGCTTTCTTTATCTAAGAGTCATAGCATATAGCTTTTAATAACTCACTGAAGTAGAAATAAGAATTATTGTTCAGAGGACAGAAGTGGATATAACAGTGTAGCTAGCAGAAAAGAGTGAATTCACAAACTTATTCACAGTCCAAGACAGCAAGAAAATAAATTATATTTCCAAGAAAAAAATATGGGCATGGACACTTAGTAGAAATTGTAAGCAGCTCTCCACTTATGTTTTGTTTGGTTGGTTTTATTTTGTTTTATATTTAGTTAGTTTGTTGTTTTTTTATTTTTTTTTAATACAGGCAAGTGGATAAATTATTCAAAATATGCTGGGTTTGTGAACCTTTTACAATCCTGACTGTTTCAGAGTTTTCAAACTCTTTTACCTTCATATTTTTTCCATTATTTTCCATTATTATGTTTCTAAAACTTTACAAATGTTTGAATATGTGTTGTATAAGCTCTTTTTATTTTTTTTATGGAGCATGCATACAATTTTGGAGCATACATGCACTGGTAAGGTGTCTTTACACAGCCAATTCCTCTTATAGGATCACCCCTCCAGGAATTGCCTTTTTAGTTGTTGGGGTTTTTTTTTTGTTTGTTTGTTTTGGTTTGTTTTTTTAATTCTGTAAAGGCTAGCCAGGAGCAAGAATTTGAACCATTTTTAGCACTTTTAATTGAAGGTTTTCTCTCAAATGGGGTAATGGCCTCATTTTCTATTTCCATCCTTCTTGTGCTTCCGTGTAGAAAGATGAATCAATGCTGAACAAATGGGAAATAAGAAAATAAAAACTATTGCTTATAAACTTAAAATACATGGTAAACTCATATGTCAGAAATATTGAGAAATATAGACAGAGTTTGCTAAAAATTGGGGTGGGGAAAACATTCACAGGCATTGTAAAGAGTATATGCACTCCTATTGAGACTCAGAATGCAAAAACCTGGATAGTGCAGGAAGTGTGTACAGCAGGATTGTTGGGTTCAATTTTAGGTATTCTCAGCAAGAAATATGTTGAGGACAAAAGTACCATTTTGAGAGGCAATGTCAGTCTCTGAGAGAGTCTTAAATGTTGGTGAAATAGACTAGGGGCAGACTTCATCACTGAATTCCTTTGTGGCACTAATTTATTTGTCACTAAGTCTAAATATATAAGACTTAGCCACTATATATATGAGAATGCAGTTTGTTATTAGAATGCACTATTGATATATATTTATATATATCCAGTAGACCTATTAATTTCTGGTTTGCAGAGAACTGTGCATATAGTTGTTCTTTTGGGGATTCCAAGCTACAGGTTTATCTTAAAACCAGACAGTACTGATGGTTTAATGAGAAGGAAGAAAAGAACATTAGCTTTAAAATCTTTCAGGGGAAGCCAAATTAACATCAATTTCTGCTTATGCAAGGGGAAAACTACATATATCAAGACAGGTACATTTAACTTTTTGTCTCCTATTGAGTTAGAAAGGAATTTAGTTATGTTTCCTGTGACTGAAGCACTAGTTCTCTATGCTACATTTCATAAGCTAAAGTAAAAAAATTCATTGTAGGGTGACACAATACAAGGGATTGGAATGGGATGGGTTAGCAATGTAAGGAGCAGGGTGAGCTATAACTGCTCATGCCCTGAGGTCAGTTAAGGAAATGAGAATCCAAGAATCTGGCAACAAGTCAGAACAGGCCAGCTCAGTAAATAGCATGTCCCCCTGCTTAGTAAAAAACAAATTGGGAATAGTGAATGGAGATTCCTATGGAAGGGGGGGAAACAGTAGTCAGTCGCAATGTTTCATTCCAGTGGAAGACACTATTTGTCATTTTAGATGTAGTTATACTCTGCAAGTCAGATATCACCTAGTCTTACACCTACCTAGAGTGTTCTTTTGCTGCATTATTGAAAATATTCCTTAGTAAGTAACCTCAATAATTTAGAGGCATAAAAGTTTAGTTAACTTACCACAATAAATTCTATTTTAATTTTTTCTATACATGGGTAGGGTCTCATGCCTTTAAGTAAAAATATATTCTGTGTTTCATTTCTGCCACTTGTTTGCTGACAGAAAGCTACACTTGCAGCAATTACAAGTTTGTCTTTTAAGACTTTCTTGAAATGTTTGACATTCCCATTATACCTTATTCACATAGAGAAGCACAGAGTCTGGGGATGACCTAAGCTGGAAGGTAACTGCAGTTTGTCTTGACCCATCCCCTGATGAGAGCAGGGTCTTCTTGAGAAGTTTGCTCAAGGTTATGTACATTCAGGTGTTTATTAATTCCAAGGATCAAGACTCCAAAGTATCCTGGGTGACCCGTTCTAGTGTTTGACCCGTCCTCATATATAAAAAAACCCAAACTAAACCATCCAAAACCAACCCAACAAAGAACCCACCCACACAAGGCCAAAACATAGCAAACTTTCACTTTTTTTTAAAGTGCAAAATCTGTGATATTGAATTCCTGGAAAAACAATGGAGAAGTAGAAGGAGGTCTGTGGCAAATTTGGAAGAGCATTGCCATTAAAAAAGCTGGTACAATCAGGAAGGAATAAATGGCTATTTCAGAACCTAAACAACATTTTTCTTAATTTTTCATGCAATAGAGAAAATAGCTTGAAGATTCCTCTGACTAAAAACTCAACTCACTGGGAGCTACAGACAGAAAATCAAGAAAAGAAACAGTCAAAAAGTCCTTGGAATAAAAATGAAAGCCAAATAGAAAGACACTTCTCAAATGTACATGGTGAGACTCTGCAATAATTTGTGATTTTTATTCCAATATCTGCTTCAGAAACGTGGAAATATATGCCTAGAAAAATATTCCCTCCTCTGTTAGACTTTTCTTTAAAAACTTCAGATTCCTGAAGTTTATTTCCTGCCTGACTCGTTCTGCTGTTTCGAAAATCATCTTGGCAAACAAATTAAGAATGGTTTGTAAATTTTGCACACGTGTGTACAAATTAATGAAAATATCAAGGCACTTCAATGATTTTCACATAAGTTTTTCTCCATTTAATAACATTTATCAATATGGCAATAATGTCTCTTCTCCATGAAGTCTGAGAAAATAATGGGAAAAGTTATTTCATTGATTCTGTTTAAATCAGTTTTCTGAATGCAAATTGAAATTCAAAATATGTTTAAATGTCTTCTTCTCTTTATCTTTTTTTTTTTTTCTGAGTGTGGTTAGATTTATAGAAGAGAATTCTACTCACTGTATAGGTTTTATTCAGGTTCAGTCTCGGTTTTTATCATAATTCAGAATCAGAGTAATGTAAGAGTAGACTTATCACTAGCTATATAGTTTGATATAAGTGGAGAAAGCTGTAGAATTTTGTGAAACTCTTCTGTATTCAGTTACATATCCCCACCTGCAGTCTTAAGTTAATGCTAACCCAATTATATCTTTGACAAATTAAAAGTGACTGATGACCTCAAAAATGATACTAAGTATATGTGACTCTTACTTGATTTTTAAAATGTGCCAGAGAAAGTTAGATGCTCCTTTCCATGTTTCACCTTAACAAAATGCATAAATAAATTCCACAAAAGGAATACTAATTTCCTGCAGTTTATTTTAAGCAGAATGTCAGTTAGGGCTTGTTTGATTTTAGTACATAGGAATGTACTAAAATGTGCATGCTGGGAAAAAAAAACTACATAATCTTAAATAAATTAGTCTGGCTCTTTGCCTGTACTTTCAAATTACTCTTGATTTTATATCTAACTGCACAGGGTAGGATTTCCCAAATCTTGCAAAGAAGAATAACATTTTGGGCAAGATGGATTAGAGATGAAGTGTCAAAAAAGCAATAGATGCTGATAAATTTGCAAGATTTAACAAGTAACATTGGACCATTATTTGAGGTGAACAATGAAACAGTGATTGCATTTGTTAAGTTATGCATATGGTATTAATTTGAAACACTGCAGTTCATCAGTAGCATTTGTTTTGTTGAAAAAAAATGGGGAGCATCTGGTTCCTCATATTTAGGGTTAATATAGGTGAAATTATTTATGCTTGATATTTAATTGGTGTACTCCTTATATTTCACTTGGCACTTGGTGCTTGTGATGAAGTTCTAAAAGTAACCCACGGTTCAAGTGTGGAAATATAAAAACAGTATGTTGGAGGGAAAGTCAGAGAAGAAAAAATGCAGTATTACAAGTGTTACCACAAATTGTGGGAGAAGTTCTTGACCAGTCATACACACGTTAAAAAACAAACAAACAAAACAAAATCAGCAAAACAAACAAAAAGCAAACTAAAAAATAAACTGAGCAAACAAAAAAACAAAAACACACACAAAAAAAACCCACCCCTAAATTTTTTTACAAACACAGGGGATTTGCAAAACATAAGTTAAATAAGCCCAAGTTAGTTGAGATCTAGTTCACTATGCTTTGGAAATTTACAAGATTATCCTAATATTTTTAAAGTTTTTCCCAAGGATGTTTTACAATCTCATTGTATATATATAAACAGTAGTTGGGAACAATACAGCATTGTCTAAATTCAGACTGTTCCATCCTTCTCTCAGTAGGGACTACAAGCAAGCTTAAAGCAACATGATTAAGAATTCATTTGTTTTATGGTTCAAGGGGAGCTGAAATGATTAAGCTCCTTTATCATGTTTCTGTTCCTATGTATATTTTAAGAATACTTCTGCTAAGGAAAAACAACCACAACAAAACAAAAGGGAAGCAAGCTCCTCTTCAAAGTGTGGCAAATATTTACTTACCTACTATATACATATGTTTCCATTTGATAAATGCTGCTTAAACCAAGAGAAATTGCAGGCTGCAGAAATGTCTCTTTGCGGCACAGGAGAGAGAGTCTGCAAAGGCAGTTTTCAAGTCCTTATCTGCAAAGAGAAAGAGATTATTGCCTTAACCTTTGTTATCAGTATGAGACCTACTTTAGTGCTGCAAGGCTCTGAAGGAGTTGTGTGGCGGTGAAAGGCTGAGCTGGATGGGCTGTGTCTTCCTGCCAGCGTCTGGCTCTCCAGCAGGGAGCTGCTGCTGGGGCAGCAGGTGCCCGAGCGCAGTGGAACTCTGCTGCCCTCAGTGCAGGCTCAAAAGATGTTGTCTTGCCTATGGCAATTTGCATTCAGAAGGCACGGCTAACACCAGCATGTGAAACTCACATACAGATAAAATTACCAGCCATCAGTCTCTTCTTGTTCATCCAAAAACTGTCATACTATAAAGAAGAGAAACCGAGGTTCCCCTGTCCTGCTTCCAGCAGCCTGGCTGTGATGACTTACCCACCTAAAGGGTTCACCAACAATCAGTCTGGCTTTGGAGAATGGAGTGGACTATTTAGGCTTGGCTTGAAGCATATTATTTTATTTTATTCTAAATAAACCACCATCTAACAGCACAGTAAAATAAAAAATAAACAAATTGCACCCCAATTTTCCACTTTTGTTTGTACAGATGACACAATTTCTTTTCTGTCATTATACCCATGCTTATGAGATTTCACTCAGAATTTCTTTGCATGATCTGAAAATATTTATAGACCCTAAGAAATTAACTTGCTATTTTGCAGATTTTTACTTTTGTGCATTCTTGGGTATACCTATATTTTTGGGAAATACAGGCTTTCTGCAATATAGTTAGGCTCCAGTCTTGCCCTATTGCACATGTAACATTAACACATACTAACTAACAAGATTGGAGATCTATTTAATGCCCAAATAATTTGGGATTAACTCTCCATTTTTAAACAATGATTCAAAGGTTATTTATAAGTACCAAATTCCAAAGTCTAGGAAGAAGGCAGAAACAAGGAAAAAATTAGGTGTTTTATAAAATGATCATTCATAAATGTATTTTCTCACTTATCTTTTCCTACTGCTTTCTCTGTCACATACTTGCACTCATTTTAACCAATGAACTGAATGCTACTGCTATGAGATCAGTAAATATATATTTCCTAGGCATTGTATTTTAAGAACACAGTACATCTTACTTTGGGAAAATAATAAAAAACTTGTCTATGTGAATGTCTGATCAGAAGAAAGAATCAGCAGTACTATATGTTCAGAAGTACTACCTAGAATATTTTCCCTTTTCAGGTCTTTCCATATGCTGAAAAGATAAATTAGCTCTTAGAAGTTTTCATGGCATGCAAAGATAAAAGCCAGTCCATAAAAAAAAAAAAAAAGATTAGAAAATTAGGATCAGAAATTAGAAATTGCAATGAGAAAAGGACAAAATCATCTCACACCAGTGAACCTTTTGTCTCTTCCAATATATCTTTTGTTCCAGCCTAATTCACATAAAATATGTATAACCCTTGCATAGACCTTATCTTTGTATCTTATTACAGGTAGAAAATTTAAAAATGTGAGTAAGTGTGGTAAGCAAGCATTTTTTATTTTCTGTATCTTTGAATATAAGCCCTTTCTTTACATTTGCTTCCTCTGATGTGAGGGAGTGGGCAGATGTGATACACATGCTTCTTGAAATGTAATGTCTTCCTGCACCTTACGGAATTCACCACTGATAAAATACAGAATGGAGCAGTCTTGTGCAAATCTTAAAAAAAAACCTCAAGAAGTTGTTTTTAGTACCATTTGTCTAACTCTATTAAGACAGATAATGAATATAAGTGGTATATTTCTGCAGTCAGTTGAGAAACATCTGGGGTGAGGATACAAAACCTCACACCACAGCCTCACATCAGCTGCCATCTATGTCACTATGCACTAATCCATCTGTTCACACAAAATGCCCCACGTGCCTCATGATGTGATTCCTCATATCCTTCCTGGTTTTCTACTTAGTCTTTCAAGTTTCTTGTTTATATTCTGTGTTCAAGAGGCATAAAATAAAAATATGTATTGTGAGTTGACAATGAAGGAAGAAAATTAATTGAAGACATTTCTTTTTTATATGCAGATGTGCCTTTTGACAACATTGGAAAGAGGCTAGGAGCACACAAACCCCTGTTATCTCAGTGACTCATATCCATGACCCAGGGTACACTGTGGGAGATAGTGGAAGATATTGACAAACCATTTTGGATGGAGCATTGAGAATTAAGAAATGCTTAAGAAGAAACACTTTATGCTTTTTGATCAAAAGCTAAAAACAGTTACATTTGGCATGTGGCCTAGACTTGGTAATGTACTTGTCACCTCTGTTTATGTCCCACTCCGGCCAAAATCTCAGTGGTATCTAGATTCCTTTTTCTTTAAGGGAAAATTAGTTTATAGGGTTTTTCACTAAAAACATCCTAAATCTGCAAACTAGCAGCATTCCAATTTGTAACTACTTGATACATTTTTCCCTAAGGTACTTATATCTACTTGTCTCAGTACCCCAGAATAGAACCTTATTATGCTTCCCTGAAGATATATGCATCATCAGTTCTCTTGGCTCCCTTTTCAACAAACTTGGGATATTAGAAGAAAAAAATACAGAAACTATTAAAAAATAAATGAAGAAAGATATAGGAACATGAATCATTTATAATAGTAAATAAGAACCTATTTTTGTTTGCTGTTAACTGTATTTGTCTCAAAAAAGAATTTTTTTTTTCTGAATACTGACTTATAGTCATCATTATCTCTCCTTTACATATGGGAACATTTGTACTTGAATATGCTTTAATCAAATTACATTCATAAATTTTCTGAGACTAAACTTTATAATAGTGAGACAGAGCAAGCCTGTTCTGATGCATTCTAGATTCCTTTTATACTCCCACCAATATACATCAATAACTGATCAAAAATCTCTTGAACATTGCAAAAAATTCTTATTAACTTCTGTGTATTGACTGGGCAAAGTATTGAAACCTTAATGTGCCTGAAAAGCTTAATGACTAACTCATGAACCAACTTGCACAAATTTGCATTTTTCTTGGGGTTTTTTGTGTTTTTTGGGGGGGGTTTACTGGTGTTTGTTTTTTGTTTTTTTTTTTTTAATTTATGAAAAAATTAGTTACTTGATTTAGTAAGAGTATTAGTATCTTCCTCAGATTTTCCAGCCAGTGAAGCCATGTAGATGTTTCATACTATTGGCAATATTTTTCAAAACTCTTAGACTGTATAATTCCCAATATAATCCATAGGAAAATAAATAAATTTAAATAAATTTAAAGCATGCATTTAAAAACTGACAATACTTGTGTGGTTTTAGTCATTGCTTTATATTGAAAAAGCTCTCCTTTCAGGTATTTCTTTTATGTAAAGCTATAGATAGAGATATGGATACATATTCATGTAGAAAGAGAAAGGAGATATTGAATAAATATGGAGTAAAATGACGATTATAAAATTCTAATTATGTGACTCATTTCAAATCAGAAAACACAAAGTCTGCTCAGGACATCACTCACAGATAGGGTTTTATAGAAAAGGAATTACAATCCACTACACCTGTCACGCCATATAAATTTAATTCCACCTTTTTTCAAAGATACTATATTCAATATGCACTTCAGAAAAAAACAAATCATGGATGAACAATTTGTTCTTGCACTAAAAAGAGCACCTCTAAATAAAAATTACCTAGGTATGTACTGCTTTTCTTTTCTCATTTTGTATTGCTTTTTGTCTGTTCACTAGTTGTTCTCCTTTTTTATTTTATTTCCTCTACATTAATGTGTCCTTTTAGCTTTCATTTGTGACAAACACAGCTAGTTCATTATGACCATGGAGAAAGATCATCTCCTCATACTAACATCTAGAACTACACCTAGGGGAATTTCAGTTTTTAGCTAAATTTCTAAGTATATCAAAGGTTAGGCACCACCAAGTGATCTCCCTTTTTGCAGAGTTCAATAAAAAGAAAATGGTGATTTGCTAAAGCAAATGAGGGAAAATTAGTGTCATTATTCTGCATGGAAGAATAACTCTTTCAAAATATTGATGCCTGCAAGTGGTAAATCATGTCTACATCCCTTATTTACCACATGGAGAGAGTTTAGATCTAGAGGTAGAAAGGGGTTTGTGTTCCCTGTTAGTGGATCCACACTGTGTGTCATTGTCCTCGGTGATAACCTCTGTGACTTTATGACAAAATTACTGCTTTTGTATGCACTTTTCTGACATTTCTGAAGTAATGTGAGGCTTAGCCAATAGACCAGTACTAGCACATTGCATATGAAACAAAATAAAAGTCTACTTTGCATGCTCTGGAATGTAGGATGCTTGTGTCTATTTGAAGGCTATGTCTCTCTGCTGATGAGATGAGAAAGCACTACTTGCTTCAGTCTCTTAGTGATGCCTTTGGGCATCACCCAGCCAGGAGGTACCTGACCACATTGGTGCATCTCAGACCACACAGACTATTCCGGAATAAACTGGATAACAAAAGTAATATTTTCTTCTTTATAGCATTTTTTTGACAGAAGATGATGAAAAACGTGGTACTGCTGACTGACTTGAGGCTTTGTGATTAATGAATACATGTGACTTGTTCTGAAAAATTAATAAAGAAAACAGTGAAGAGTTAAAATAATAACCCCTCCAGTTAGGCTACTGTAGGAGCTAGAAGAAAGGATTAATGGCTCAAAACAACTCATATATGGTGGGGAGGGCAGGGCAAGTTCTGCATAGGAGAGGCAGAACACCACTTCATATCCCAGCCACTGGAACCTCTGGTCCAGTCTCAAAGTTGCTACCGAGCAACAAGTGGCACAACTAAAATCCCAGATGAGGGGAGACCAGAGCAAAGACCATGACATTGGTCTCACCTACCTCATAGCCTCAGACCTCACAGCAGCTAAAACCACCCTGGATCCAGGGTTGTAACTACTGATCTTTCTCCCTCCTTTCTCTCTCCTTCTTCTCCTAATTTCTTCTTTTCAAAAACTGGATAACTTAAAGTTGGATTGGTTAGAGTTTGCCAAGCCATTGCTTTGTGAAGTGCCTTCCTGTAACTGGATGATGCTTTAAAATTTGCAAAGTACATTATTTTCTAAACTTTGCAAGAAAAATTTGCTATTCAACCACCTGAGAAGTTTTTTGTTTTCTCCCATTCAGTGTTGAGGGAGCTGCAGTACCTAAGCTCTTTAAAACACGTGTCGAGTGACCTTGGGATGTAACAGGTAGCAAACGTAATTTCAAGTACTTTGTAAAAGCTACAGCCCAAGTACCAGACACTGCATACAGTGACCAGTCTGTCAGGTGCAGATGTGACATGTCTGTAAGTTGCAGGAGTGTCCTGTTCACCTGGGTCTACTTTCTTCAGTTTGAACTTGTGGGTCTGGGCTTTGATTTGGGCATACATTTGTGGGTTTTTGGAACAGGACTCACTACCTACCCAATGTACCTGTCATGTCAAGCAAATTTCAGGTCATATGTCAATGCACAAGGTGGTTGCAGCACAAAAATCCTATGTGGCACAATGGGAATGTGCCATCCCCAAACTGCACTGGGTTGGGCTTCCAGGAGAACCTGAGAACAGAGGAATGATGGTGCAGTGTTGACAACAGCAAGGATACAAGGGTTGCAGCCAATATAACACTGTAGGCCTACTGTTATGACAGTATTTAAAGTACTCTCCAGTTCTATTACACCAAGACAGTAAAGATCATTTAGACTGGAAAGGACCTTAAAAATCATTGAGTCCAACCATTAACTTGGTACTGCCAAGTCCAGTACTAAGCATGTCCCAAGTATCACATCTACATGTCTTTTAAATAGCTGCCCTGGGCAACCTGTTCCAGTGTTTGACAACCCTCTCAGTGAAGAAATTTTTCCTAATACTCAGTCTGACCTCCCCTGCTTTTCCTGGGCCCTTTGAGTGAAAGCCAGTAGATTTATGACCCTTGGGACTGAGTCTGATACTAGCAAACAATCTAACCCTATTAGCATTTAATGATTTTGTGGCTTTTCCCCTTCATTGCATTCTGTCAATGCATTAATATCTAATGCTAAACTGTACTGTCAAGAAAGGCTGATAGCAGTAATTAATCTATGGTTTACTTTGCACTGAGTTTTTTTCGAAAGTATTCCTGCTCCCAGAAACACTACTGTATCTAAGGATAGAATCCATCTTTTACTAAATAACTCATCTACCTCTTCTTCTTTAGTGCCAAAGTGCAAGATTATTTTTCAAATAATTTAGTTTTGTACGGCTTTGTACTCAAGCATTTATGAGGCAGAAGCCTGTTTATGTGAGAACTTCAGCTGATGTACACTGAATTTGGGGGCTTTGCTAATGCTGACTTGATTAGCATGCAAATAGCTTTTGATGTCTCTGCTGAAATTAACATTCCTATCACCTTATCCCTCAAGATAACTGTTTCTCTTGGCTAAACATCAAAACTGGATGTCAGTATTTCCCAAGATTCTAAATTTAAAAAGACAGACCCCATATTTACCAATAATTTCTCCATTTCTAAAGTGAATCCCCAGCAGATGAAGCTCCATCTGGCATAGTTATTAACTACATTTTGCCTGCTCTATAATCACAGTGCAATTTCACCACTCCTTAGAGAGGATTGCATTTCTTCATTGATACATGTCCACTGTAAAGGAATGGGTGATGCCAGTAATGCTCAGGTTTTTTCTCTTTCTTCTTCTGTAATTTTCTTTCCCTACAGTAATACTCAAATATGAGGGAAGTAAATATTGCGAAGTCCAAATTTTCTGGAAGAGAGATATTTTAAATTTCATTTCAGTTTACCACTTTCTTCTCTCTCACTCCTAAAAAAGAATGAACCTGCAAACAAAATGCCTGCCATACCCTTCACAGCTCAGGCTTTTTGTAGCCACTACAGCTTATTTCTCCCTCTCACCTGTCTCCAGTGTAGCAGCCCGTGTTCTTTCTAGACAGCCTGCAAGGATATTTTATTTCCATGAGTACCATCTCCCCTCTGATGCTGCGGCTCCTCCTGCCGACCGCAGCCTCTTTTCTCTCTGAGCACTGCAGAATTGCTCTGTCAGGTACAAAGGCAGCTGGCCCTTGGCATTCAAACCTGATGAATGGTACCTTCAACAATTGACCATTACAGCCAGTATTGTTGCTTTTATCACAAGAAATAGAATGCATCAATCTGTATTTGTTATCACTAGAGGAGAGAAATAAGAATGGCTATAGTCATTTTATATAGGTTATTTCAGTATATTGGCAAGATGGGCAGCATATTTTTATATTCTATGACTCTTGATAGCAGCTTTTTAATGACCTAGGTCAAAATACTAATTTCTCTGATGTTTGTACTTTCTGTATGCACTTTCTCCAGTAAGAAATATGCAAAGGCCCTGTAAATGTAACACTTTTCATCCATATCTTTTTAATGAGGTAATATTTCATTTGGAAACATTTAGTTCCTTCTTCCCAAGGCTTTCAGCTCATGTTCATCAGATCAATAGGAGTGGTCGTGATCATAAACAATGTATAAAGCACGTTCCTACACCACCATGTCTGAAGCATTGTGTTGATGCACTGAAGCTGTTAAATACCTACTCCAGTTTCAGTGATTTTAGAGTGCCTACACATTTGTTATTTGAGTGTTTAGTGAGCTTTTAGTGCAAAGTTATTACCCTGGTTTTGACTGAAATATAGTTAATTTCCTTCTTAGTAGCCGATAAATGGCTATGTTTTAAATTTAGTATGAAAACAATGTTGATAACACACTGGTGTTTTAGTTTTTGCTGAGCAATGCCTATCCTAAGTCAAAGACTTATCAGTGTCTCATGCTCCGCCAGTGCAGATCTGCACACAGAAGCCGAGAGAGAGCATTGCCATGACAGCTGACTTGAACTGGCCAAAGGGATACTTCATACTATAGAACTTCATGCTCAGTGTATAAACTGGGGAGATTGGGCCAGAAAGGGCCAACAGGTGCTACAGGGTGGGCTGGGCATTGGTCAATGTGTGGTGAGCAATTGTATGGTGCATCACTTCTCTGTCTTGATTTATATTTCCCTCTCTCCCTCTTGTTCATTGCAATTATTGTTATTAGTATTGGTATTTATTATTTCTAGTTTATTTTAATTTAGTTAAATTATCCAGCCATTCTTACCCAAACCCATGGGTGTCATTTTTTTGTGATTCTTCTCCCCCTCCCACCAGGGAGGAGGGAGAGTGAACAAGCGGATGCCTGGCACTTAGTTGCCACAACAGCTGTCACAGATATGTCTAAACTATCCTTCCATCATAATCATCTTAGAGTTGTATCTGTATCGGTTGTCTAAGCAAGAATGTAAAGATATGCATTGCCAGCTGATCACCAATAAATCCATGTTTTACCATAGCAATGTAAAATAACATTCCTTACAAAGAAAATGTGAGGGTTTGGGTTTGAAAATTGCACTCTACTAGCATTTGATTCCACTTAAAAGGCAAGTACAGCATACAAAGAGGAAGTCTTCTAACCTGTATATATATTTTTAGTCACTGGGATGTGATCACTGGGATGTCATCCTAATAGTGATAGATTCTGACAACACTTTATAAAATGAAGATTTATTGATGCAGTAGGGACGATGAGCAACAACTCACCCATATGACGACTCATTCACAATGAATAATATAGGAGAGGCTTGCTTTCTTTCCATTTATTTTTCTGGTTACTAGGGTACTTTCCCTGAAATGTACCTTAGTTTGTACTTTCCCTGAAATGTACTTTTGGTTATACATATCGTGGTGGTACTTAAATCTGTTTAAACTATTCTATACATGTTTTAAGTCCAAGAAGTTTGAATATCCCTGCTACTAAATAAAGAGGTGGATTTCTTTCCACATGGTGGATTTCTTTTTTTTTTTGTGTACAGAAGAATATCTTGAACTTTTGTCTATTAGATGAGCTGAATTCAATGTTTGACAAAGACATCCATTGAAAAAAAGTCTTTAATATGAATTGATTCACAACAGACAGAATTCCAGTGCAAAATAGAAATATATGATTTTACAGACTGTGATGGGTTTTTCTGGGTTAAAGGTACTTTTCTTCACAGTGGCTGTTATGAGGTTGTGGTTTGGGTTTTTCCTGAACACAGGGTTGATAGAGGTACTTTTGTTATTGCTGAGCAGTGCTTGCACAGAGCTGAGGCCTTTTTGGCTTTTTGTATTGCAACACTGGTGAGGAGGTGGGGTATGAATGGGAGGTTGAGAGGAGGCACAGACAGGGCAGCTGAGCCAAAATGACCAAAGGAATATTCCATACCATATAAAATAATGCACAGTCTATAAACCTGGGGGAAGAAGGAAGATGGAGAGTGACATTTGGAGTGATGGTGTCACGTTATGCCTGATGGGGCCTGGCCTCCTGGAGATGGCTGAACACCTGCCTGCCCATGGGAAGCAGTGAACTCATTCCTTGTTTTGCTTAGTTTGCTTTAGTGGCTTTTACTCTCCCTATTAATTTGTCTTTATCTCAAGCCACAATTCTTCTATCTTTTACCCTTCTTATTCTCTCCCCAGTCCTGCTGGTGGGGGAGCAGGCAAGCGGTGCGTGGGGCTTGATTGATGACTGAGGTAAAACCACAACACAGACACACAAAAATGCATGCATGTTTCTTGCAACTTGTATGATCACACAGGAGTGACTCCTGTTAGATTTAATTTCTAATAACTTTGGATATAAGTGTGTACATTTCAGTATTGTGCTCATAAGAGGAATGTAGGCTCATCCCATGGAAGAAATTAACAGAAATTTCAAGTTTAAAATTCAAAATTCAAATTTCTATCCATTCAAAACAGTTAAAGATACATTCCCTCTAAATTAGCTACCCTTGCCACACTCAGTCCTATGTTTAAAGGACTTTATTTTTAATTTTTTTTTTAACTGGGTGAATACTTAAATATTCTCATTGTAGGCAAGTAAACACTCTTAGTTCAGCATTTGAATGATGATCAAACTATTTTGAGTGTCTCTGAGAAAATCCCTTCTCTCTAGTGACCTCTTTTACTGAACCAAAGTTTTAAATCCCATATCCCAAATGAAAATGTGAAATGAAGATTTAAATGAAAAATCAAAATGCTAAATGTCTTCTTTTTCCCTTATGCTTTTCTTTTCCCTCACTTTTGTTGTTTTGTTGTTTTGTTTGGTTTCTGTTTTTTGGGGGGCTGAGGATTGTTTTTCTTGGTTTTTTTTTTTCTCTCTTGAAAAGGTTGTGTGTGTTGCTTGAGAGAACCTGATATATCATAGAAGCTTTTCCATCTGGAAAGGTTTTACTGTTCCAAATCTCCAGACTCCCACTGGTCTTAACTTTCCAGTATATTAAAGCCATAAAGCCATTTTAACTGGCATAGTAGGATTATTTCAGTAAAGGGAGGATTGTCTGATAATGGAGAGATGCCATAGCAATATATTTGCCTCCCCATATTTTTTGGCATTGAAGAGGTACACATGGAATAGGTTCTAATCCTAGCTTCCCTGCTTTCCACTAGTTTTTGGCTGCTAAAATTCATTTTTTGATTCACTGGCTGAAGGCAAAAACTGTAAATGCACAAGAGCCATTCTAGCTTACTATAAAATCATAGAATATGCTGAGTTGGAAGAGACCCATCAGGATCAACAAGTCCAACTCCTGGCGCTGCACAGGATATCCCAAGAATCTCACCATGTGCCTGACAGATTTGGTGCTGTGACTACTTCCCTGAAGACCTCCAGTGCTCAACCACCCTCTGGGAGAAAAACTTGTTCTTAATATCCAGACTAAACCAGCCCTGACTCAGCTTCATGCTATAAATGCCAGTAATGCAATCATAAAAGTAATTTTAAAAAGTTTTAATTCTTTTTCTTTTAACACTTTCTCTTTCCTCTTTCATACATTGCAGCCCTTCTTTGGATGCACCCTGCAATTAAGTAAAATTCAGAAAACAAAAGTGGAATGGGGTAAGAGATATGTCCTTACAGTCCTGAATTTTTTCAAAGCATGGACAAAAAGAAAGGTGAAAGTTGTGGAGTTAAGCAACAATTCTCTGATCTATAATTCCATTACTAAATTAGGTTTTTTGATGAAACTGAAACGAAATCATTACAAGGATAGCTATGAATTTTTTTATTGTCATTTGTAAATCTATATCTATTTCTTTCTCCTGTGAGGAGATAGGTGTATAATCTTCCTTATGAAAATTATTTGGCAGGAAATAATCTGTAAAATAATTATTAAGGTATTATTTATCATATATTTAAAACAATCAGCTTTTTAATGACATCTTTAAATGGAAATCTGTTAGAGATAATTTGCTGAGCATTAGAAGTCAAAATGAGTTTTCAGTCCACTGTCATTACCCTGTAATGTATTGTTACTTCTTGAAAGATTCTTGGAATTTTCATATGTTCATGTATTATAACATGAAATGTTACTTTCAAGAAAAAATAAGGGGGGAAAAAAGAAAAGGTAAAATGTCCTAGAAATTATGTGTCTACATCCATCTGTCCATCTATCTACCTACTTACCAACCTATCTCAGACATGACTAATTATACAGACATGGAATCACAGGTGTTACCGTGTCTTACCAACTTCAGTGCTTTCCAAGGTATTCCAGCCAATTTTGCAAGTTCTCTCTTGTATAAATGTCTATCCTGTACTGCTAAAGCACAGCAATTAAGCTTTCTGATTAACAAGTGTTTCAGGCAGGTTTATGTACCTGTAAATATAGAGGGTGAAAAAGGAGCAATAAAAGCCCCAATCCTGCAATTACAGCTCTGATAGCAGACTCACAGGCCTTGTCTGAGCCCTTTAGTTCTAAAAGCCTAGAAGACAACAAAATTCCTGCAGAAGTGGAACCCGTCCATGCAGAACCAAACACAGGATAAAGGCCTTATACATGTTTTCAAAAAGCTATGCCTAGAAAGTTGCTGAGTTGCTCAGTCAAAAGCAGTAGCTGCTTGCCAATTTTCTTTCGTATTACATTCTTCCAGTGAGGGAAGAATTGATCTGAAAGGAATGGATATTAGTTGATTCCTGGGGATAAAAATAAAACCTTGATTTGCTTTGCTCTTGCTTTTTGTCTGAGGGATAACCACATGTTAAAACACAGGGTCTGCAGTTAATAGACTTGAAAACACCACCTTCAAACTGTTTAGAAAAACAAACATCAGTTAGGACCTACCAGGTTTCCTTCAGTAGGATTAATTTTATTATAGCTGATACTAATGAGCACACAATATGTAGTTCTCAAAAAAAGGAAAAGCCAAAACAAACAAAAAAAAACCCCACACACAAAAAAAAAAACCTCAGCTTAATATTTTGCTGAGTTATAGACATTGTGCATTAAAATTTGCTTCACAAATTCCAAAAAAAACATAAGCTTATTCTGCAGTTCAAGGATCAGATTGAAAAACACACACGTTTTATAAGTGTGTGTACCTTCTTTCAAGAAATTGCTGTTAATAGAACACCTTGGTATTTATTTTCAATGCCTCTGCTCTTGTTCAAATCCAACACAAGTCAGGGGTACTTGCCTTCTTAAAGAACTGCAAGTCATTTTCAATTTATTTGGCACCTCTGAAAGAAGTCTCATCTCAGGAGACCAGGGGTGGAATAAGTAATGAAGATTGAACTGAACATTCACCAAAAGAAACAATTCTTCCATATTCGACTCGAACACCAATTACTTTCCCACACATTCATTATTCTGAAGTCAATTGCATTTTGGAGCCTAACTTCTTTTTCAGTTTAGAAATTGAACTATGGTCCACTGAAGTAGTTTGTCATAGCCTTGGCATAAGACTTTTTTCAGAGTCTCATATACCCATGTAGGCGAATCATTCTGGCTAGAGCATGGATTTTCAGACTGCTGGCACACATTTGATTTAATCCTTTATTGTAAACAGCTCCCAATCTCCAAACAGTATTGACTGATATCAAGTTGCAGAGTGTGAGCCCCTCAGACCAGAACAAGAGAGCAATGCAGTGATAGCAACAATGACATGACCAAAAGCAGAAAAGGGGTGAGTGAACAAGAACATAATGATGGTTTCTTTTATCATATAATAGCGTTTTCTTGTGTGAACAGCCTTTAAATGTCATGTTGTTAAAACCATTTTGCTGGAACATATCTGGTCAATGTTTCATTAGAAAAGTGGTGTTGATTTAGGAGGTTTGATAAAATAAGTCATTGAGGTAAAAAAATATTTTGGTTAAATATAGAGAAAGAGCAAAAAGAAAAAAAAAAAAAAGACAAGCAAAAATCCAAACAAAACCAAATTAACAAAAAATGCCCAAAAATAAGCAAATCCAATAAAATATGAAAATGCTGAGATTTTATGCCAAATAAAAATATATTAATTCATTAAAAATTTTGACTGCTTAATTTTTTTGTTGAATACAAAATCAGAAAAATGTCTATTTCAGAACACCCTCTTCCTATTTTATTTTACTTAATTTTTCAAACTTACTTGCACCTTACTAATGAATTTAAAAGTGCAGGTGCTTCAACATCTGTCTATGCCAAAGAAAATGCTTCTGGGGTATTTTCAAGAACATGTAATAAGTCAAGTCTTGCATTGCTATTAGGGAGCTGTTTGGAAAGCAGTCTAAGTAGACTGACCAAATCCTGTGTTAGGCTCCAGTGATCATGGCAGGGTTTGGTGACAATCAGTGTGGATTCTTTAGAGTTCCCTTTGAAAAAGAAATACTTTGTTGTAGACACTATAAATACCATGTTTGTTTTTTAACTGAAGTGGCTAGTATAACAAAACATATGGTTGAACTGCCTTTACCTAAAAGCTGTTTTGGCATGTCTGGATATGCGCCTATCTGTTTTTTTGGACTATGACAAGGATACATTGTGATGCACATAGCTTACCTCTCTGATGACTACATATTTAGCTTCCACAAATACAAATTGCTCACTTGTTTTTGTTTTTGCTTTGTTTTTTTTTTTTAATGAAAATTCCATTGGGTTTACTCCCTGATACAAGATTATTTTCTTAGAAAAACCTTGTTAGTTTTTACCCTCTCAGCAATGCTAGAGTAGTTGATGCTCTATCAAATTGACAGTGCTTAGAGGGAATTAAATATTTTGAGAGTTAAGAGATCTCTGTCCAGGCCAGCATAATGATTAACAACTCTCTCAACCTGATCTGTCTTCTGTGGTGTTTTTTTCTTGAGATAATTTTGATAGCAAGGGTAGTCCTCTGACAAGGAAGACCTTAAATTCACTGCTGTGAATGTTTGCCCTTGTCATGTACCCAGTTTCTCACAGTGTCAAGCATCAGCTATGGGGACCAGCCAATTTTAGACATGCTTCTTTCCAGTAGGGAAGATACGGACAAACAAGTGGAAATGTAGTAGGTAGTACTCATTTTATCACAATACTGAAGTGTTCTGAAGTAAAACACTTCAGGAAAACTGGTACATTCATGTAATCCTAATTTAAATTGACAATTATGTGCATAAAGATTAAGCAATGGCACAAACATATTTAAATATACAAATATTTGATATATCATGTGTGAGGTAAAATTTGAAAATAAAAGCTGACAGATTATAAACTACTCCTATAAAAAAGAAGATTGTGAGGGAAAAGAAAGCTAACACTGGACAATGTTTCTGAAGCATGTTTCACTGCAGCATTCTGTTGATATAATTTTGATTGCAGTATGAATGTTTAATAAAGTGAAACATCACTGGATTTGTGTCCTCCTGTTGTCTGATACAGTTTTTACTTTGCTTTTGCCTGCCTGTGTTTTATGGAACAACTTTGATAGGCCCTGTTTGATTGCCAGAGAGGCATGGGCAGAATTGTAAACACTGTAAATTAAATATATTTGGAGTCTAAGAGAGAAGAAAAACATATGAACTTATATATTGCAGGTTTTCACAGTGTCAATCCATTAAAACATTAGATGTAATACATTTTTTTCTCTTTGCTGCAGCTTTTAATCATGCTTACCTGTTTCACGGAGAAATTATTCAACAAGTCATTATGGGGAAAAAGTGTTAAATGTAAAATTAATTAATATTGAAATCATTAGCCAAAAAGCACAAATATGTTTCTATATTAAATGCATACTGTGTTCTTTTGCAATTAGAGAGAACTGTGGTCTATTCAAATATAAAATAAAGGAAGAGGCAGAGGGAAGAACAAGAGAAGAAACAAGGTAGTGCTATATTTACAAAGCCCTAAAATTTACTCTATTCAAAAATCACCTTCTGTTTCAATCAGTAAAAAATGCTCATTCCAATCAAGTGTTGTCAATGTCAGAACTGATAATTATTTTTCTTTTCTTATGCAATTATACTTATTAATTTATGCTAATTGTTATTAAGTACACTGTAGGATCACTCTGAGTTTTGTAGCAGTTGTATCTATATTTGTCATGTGTTTTTCACCTTACATGTTTTTCCAGCAAGACGTACAAGTTTTTTCACCTCAGAAATTTGGATCCAAAATAAACCCTTCAGGGTATACCTTGAATGGCTTCTGTCATCATGCATAGCTTCTTTTTAAGGAGAGAAAAAAGGGAGGGCATGATATATGTTCTTGAACACTTCTAAGATACAGAATTTAATATGAAGTAAACAATTGAAATTAATTTTAATTCTGTTTCAGAAGAACATAACATAAATCCCCAGCATTTTGTGCAGTGGAACAGACTAGTTTAACATGGTTCACTCAGTGTCTCACAAACAGGAAAAAATGTGAAACCACTATGGGAAGGGTTAAAGTAGATTGTGTCCTACTTGTATTTATAAATCTATGTTTGTAGACTGAAAGTCAATAAAAAATAGGGCTTATTTTGATTCTTCAGAGACTAGATTTTTCTCAGTGGGTTTCTGGGTAAGGTAGCTGTGATATGCAGTCATTTTACAGAGCTATTAGAAAATATTTTAGAAAACCAGCATCAGTAGGAAGACTGTTCTGAAAGATGACTGCTTGGCTGTAATTAGCTGGAATAAAAATTGCTTAAACATTTTTTTTATATTTTTCAAGGTTCAGAATAACCTCTGAAACTTGACAAAAGATGCTTTCAAAGGCTAAGCAAAGTGCCTGAGGTTGGGAGCAATTATTCCCTTTCTATTTTAGCCTTACTCATCTCTGCCTTCCAAGAAGGAATAATATATTTTAAAAAAATACATACACAGGCACAGATGCATAAGTATAAATGTTTATAAGTACATTTACTTTGGGAAAATTCACTTTTATGACATATCTTTCTCAAAGAATCATTGCCACATCCTTTGCAGTGTCAAGACTATTGACAGCAAACATCATCATGACCATAATTTGTGAGTCATCCTGCCAGCTCCTGTCTGGTAAAAGCAAACTGTCCTTGAACACTGAATATTTTTTCCTGCCACAAAGTGGCCAGTAACTCTCTCCTTAGCATAGGATCCCCAAGATGTGAGGAAATTAAGCTTTCTTTTTCTGTGACAAGATAAACTATTCTCTTTTTAATTATAGCAATCTTCAGGTAATTCAATATACCAGTCATGTCTGATCTGGCTATATTACAACCCAAATGTGACTGGGGCTCCTACCGTTGAACTGACTTGATGCAGCAACTGCTATGATGTTGAAGAAAAATAGCATTAACCTGAAGAAAATATATAGATCAGTCAAAGTAGTTTTGTTGATTTAAAAAATGTTGAATGTAAGGTTTTATTCACTGGACTTAAAGGTCCTAAAGGTCTTACCTCTATGGCTTGGTAGCACATGAAGTACATGCAATATAAATACACCTCCTAATTATTATTTCACATTTCTATTTCCATGTTCATTACTGTGCATTTGTGGAGTGCTACATCAGGAAAGAAAATATAAGTCAAAATAGTTTTCACTATACATGCAGACAAAGTTTTATTTCTCTTAAGGCCGCTCTCATCTGGGCAAAAAATCTCAACCCACCTGAAAATTTAACATTGATGGATTCTATAAAGTTTCCTAATTCTGTCACATAGATGTCATTAAAGACAAGGCTGATCATTGGGGCCATATACTAATTGCCTCTGCTACTCTTTAAAAAGTTATCAAATATATTCTAAATACAGATTTAGTATAACTCACAGTTTCTATTATTTTGCCATCTTCTCCAGCAGTTAAACCATGTTAAAAGAAAAACAAAAACAAGCACCTGCTATATTCTCTAAACTATTGAATTGTGTGTTTGTTTATTTGTTGTTTTTTAAAGTTTGGTACATAATGGTTCTGTTTTTCATGTTTGGTTTGGTTTAGTTTTTTATATTCTGACTTGAGCTTCTAAAGATATAATTTGATTCAAATGGAAATGCCATTAGGTGTGGAGCACAATTTTAAAAGGTTAATAGCTGTTTGCACATTGGTATCTTTAGGAATACACCCAATCTCAGCTAAATAGCAGCTATTTTTCATGGATCAGTGAAAATATTGTTCTGTGCTGCATGGGAAGGCTATATCCTGACATTGTACAATAGCAGCAGTGGCAAAGGAAAAAAAACAAACAAAAAAAAGAAAAAGAAAGAAAATAAATTTGCTGATCAATAAATGTTGGTTTAAATGACTGCCATCTATCTAGAGATTCTTCTAGAAATTTTTCTTTGACTAAAGTCATGAGCAAATTTAATTCCTACGATTAAAGCCCAGAAGACAAAACAGATTGCCCCGTATGCTCCTTCTCTACCCTTTCTTATATCCAAGAAATTCTGCTCTGGTGATATCCACTGGAGGCAAAAAAAAAACTAAACAGAAAGAAACCAATAGGTGGGGATAAGATATTGCTTTCCATTTGTTCTTTCATTACATTTGGAGACACTTTTATTAAAAAAGAAAGTATATCAGAAATTATTTTTAAAAATTGTAATTGCCTTGATGTGGCAAAGTCTGGGCTGGTATTTATATACCTTCTTATAGAAAACAAGAGCTTCAAAGGAAAAAAGAAGTGAGAGTCTGGAGCAGAAAGAAAACAGATCAGATACTTTTTTAGAGGGCATCTTGAGCGCTGAAGAAGGATTGCAGTTTAGTTTCCTTTGAGCTACAAGACAGTCAAGTCTGCTAATATTTTCCTATTTTCTATAAATTGCTAGTCATAAATAATAAATGTATTGTCACCTGAGAAAAAGCCCAAGAAGTATGTTTAGGACTATTGCAGCAATTAGCTAGAGCTGCTGGTGGGAATGCAGCAAGTGCTGAGCAGGCTGAGAAGGAGAGCACAGCCTGGGATGAGGATCAGGTCCTGGGAGGTCTCGTGCAGAGAGAAGCAGAGAGGCTTGAGGGGAAGCAGCTCCTGCCTCAGCAGTGCTGCCAGCCCAGATCAGGCTTTGTGGCCTTGAAAGACTCTACAGTCCCTGTCTGAAGGGGCATCACTGCAAGGTGAGGGAGCAGCAGTTTGCCAGCAGCTACTTCACTAGTGCAGAGAGTAGTGAGGGATGTGTTTAGTAACAACTGTTGCAACTATTTGGCCAAATTTTCTTGTTTTTCACTCAAAATAAAATATGGTTACATCAACTAGTTGGTATTTGTGCATGGGAAATAAATTAGTTCATTAAACAGAATTTAACGCTTAGTTTATTTTTCCCTAGGTTTCCAGGTTCCTGTGTGGAGCAGCATTTTATTAGTTACCTGTTTAAATACAGGCTTTGTTTCTGTGAGCTTGCTAAAAAAATCACAATCATTTATATGTGTACAAAATATTTAAAGAACTAACAATGATCAAGAGCAAGAACTTGAATCATTGACAGAATTTGGATCATCTTTACAGATGATTAAAAAAGCATGTGAAACTCTGTTTCAGAGTATTTGTCATATTTTTTGTCAAGAATTCACCAGCGTAGAAAGACCAAAAGGGGAACTTAGAGGAAGGATTTGCCTAGTTATTGAACCAGGGATCTGTCTCTAGAGAGTTTAGAGATGAACACTGGTAGAGAGTATTTTATCTCACCTTCTTGAGGATGCTTACAGCAGATAAGAGCAAACATTAACTAAGACAACTTAATTATGTCTTTGAGTCTAAGTGTAAATTCAGAATTATTCACTTGGAAGTACACATCTGTATATTAAACATTTAACACTGTGTGAAATGAGTTCTACTTTAAATGCTCAGAGGAAGGCCTGGAAACAAAAAAAAATTCCAAATATCTGAACATTTCAATCCTTCACTGAAGATGCAATGAAGAAGTTCACCACAGGTCTAGTCCAGGTATTGAAAGGAAATCAATAAAATAGGAAAAACTTTCTATATTTGTTGTTGTCACTGTATACATTCATTCAAATCTATATATAAACACACACATATATAAAACATGATACATATATTTGGTATAAATATATAAAGTAATGAGAACGCTAAGCTGTCGGAAGTTATCAAATAATTTATTAAATAAAAATTCAGAAATCTCTATAAATTTTTTTCATTGGAGAATTTTGTAGACTAGTATTTCCAGGTAGTATGTCATCAGGACCAACATTACTTCATGATTGTAAGCAATTTTCTGATTTATTTTACATATACTCTGCTGATATTTATCCAGAAATATTAAAAATAATGACTGTATGGAGTATGAAAGAACATTGGAAAAATAAATAATATCAGCTTAAAAGAAATCTAAGTAAAAGTATTTGCAGACAACATGTGTAAAATAAATGTATAGAAGAGACTGATATGTGGGGGAAATACACAGTGGCTTAGCAGATCTGTCATAAAGCTTCTAATGGTAAACTTTGTTGCAATTTGTCCATGATAGGGTTTATATAGCCAAGTATGCATATAGGAAAAGATAACCAAAAATTTAACCAATTTATAGCAAAGAAAAGATCACACTTGAACTGTCCCCCAAAATCTCAAAATAGTAGAAAATTATTTCTAAGTTAAACAACATTAAGCTTTCTAAAATTATTTGCATTAAATTTAGTATTACAATACACTGAATCTGCTACAGAAAATGAGTAAAATGCTTTGGATACTTTAGGATAATTGGATACTTTAGCTGACAATAAAACAAGGAGATGTATTCAACTAATCAATTGTGTGAGCAATAACACTAAGATATAAAAATTATCTTCCTTGCAAGGTTGGAAGAAGATCTCATTTTGAAACTCAAATGTATTTGGAATTCCTCCAGAATGGAACACACTGGAGTTGTGAGAAGAATTGATAAGTTTGTTTGGCTGGCATAAAAGAGGCATATAGTCAATGCAAACATAGAGACAAATACTTTGTGCCATGAGCTTCAACTGAAAGTAACAAAATATTTCCATTTGACAAAATTTTATAGATATACACTCTTACACTGCTATAAAGACACAGACAAAATATATTTGTTTCTGAAGTGAAGCTGAGCAGGATAAAGGAAGCCATTGCATTGCTCTTCTTAAGGGATTTTGATACGGTAGGCAGTTTCAAAAGAGTACAACTCAATTCACAAGACTGTGAAGAATGGCAAAACCAGCTAGAATTGGCTGCAGGCCAAAGCAATTAGCTAATATTGATAATTAGAAAATTAAGCCATTAGTTAACAATGTTACTATGAGCTTTGCAGGGCTGTTTTTGTTGGAAACAGAAATTCATGCCAAAAGAGCTATATATTCCTTGGATGCAATTCAGTTCATTCACAGGGAATGGCTATACTGCCTTGTTTCTAGCCAATAGATTTCATTCATAAATGTTTATTCCTCATGGCTAACTAAGCAGCCCTGACATTCGTGTTGGTGCCATAGAAGCAAAAAATTGAGATTTTGTTTGTCTTATGTGATGACTAATTCATCACTCTAAGCATACTTGAACATGAATAAAGATGAGAAGCATTTTTAGACAGTTTTGGGGGTTATATCAATCTGGAAAAACCTACAAGTTTGTAATTTTCTTCCCCACCCCCAAATTACTCTGCCCGGTAGTATGTCAAGTAGATTTTATTTATCCTGTAATAGCTGAGAAATGCTGAAGAATAGTAAATTGTGTACAATTTTCATAGGAAAACATGCTTCTATAACTTTTTTACAGAAAAATCCCTAGCACTTTGTCATGACTTAATGTCATTCAGCCTGATGGATGTTTGAGGAAAAGCTTTTTTCAATTTGTTCCTTTATATAGAGCTACTTATTCTAGCTCCTTCTAAATCCTCAAATAACATCCTGCCTCCTCCTATCTTTGTTTTATGTAAGTGTAGAGTAAGTGGAAGTACTGTCTAACAGTTTAAGCTCATGTAAGGTTGTGAAACTCATACCTAGGATGAAAAATCAAAAGAGGTGATTGTGAAAATTGTACCAAAAGTGCAATATGATGCCAATTGCTCTGAAGTGAACTGTATACTTCACAGTGAAATTATAACTATTAAATCCAGTAAAGGGATCTAAAAAGAAGTTAGTTATTAAATAAAAAAAAAAAACACCACCACCAAAAAATAAATAAACAAAAAAACAGATAAAAAAACCAAATAAAAGACATATTAACTGTTGTAGGGTAGCAATTTAATTAACAGATGGTTAATAGTCATCTTTAGTGTTTAACTTCCATTTAAATTCTGGATCAGTCATGTAGAACAACATTATAAAAGAAACAACTGGATCAAACAACAGCTAAGAAATGCTGAAGAGAATGTCTTTAATGCTTTGCAAAGAGGTATATTATCAATCAAAAAGTAAAGAAATTGAAAAGAAAAGCCTTAATCACAATGGAAGACAAAAAAAGAGACAAAATAATTTTCATGTGTGTTCCCCTGTAAATTCCTCCAACATAGAACCTTCCCATGGGCTGGAGGTATGGGTCCCTTCCACAGAGTACAGTCCCTCAGGAACGAGGTGCTCCAGTGTGGGCTCCCCCATGGGGCCACAAGTCCTACCAGGAGCCTGAACCACGAGGTCACAGTTTCCTTTGGGCATCCATCAGTTCCATCAGGGGTCCTACACAGGCTGCAGGTCAGCTGTGGATCTCCACGGGCTGTAGGGGCACAGCTGCCTCACCAGAGTCTGTCTGCACCATGGGCTGCAGGGAATATCCACTCTGATGCCTGCAGCACCTCCTTGCCCTCTTTATTCCCTGACCTTGGTGTCTGCAGGGTTACATCTCACTCCTCTCTTCAGGTGGCTTTTGTGGGATATTTTTCTCCTTTCTTAAATAAGTTATCCCTGAGGTGCTGCCACCATCACTGATGTGGGTCTCTCTTGGATCCACCTGGAATTTGGTTCTGTTGGACATGGGGAAAACTTCTCAAAGAAACCACTCCAGTAGATTCCTCCCCTCTCCTCCCCTCTCCTCCCCTCTCCTCCCCTCTCCTCCCCTCTCCTCTCCTCCCCTCTCCTCCCCTCTCCTCCCCTCTCCTCCCCTCTCCTCCCCTCCCCTCTCCTCCCCTCTCCTCCCCTCTCCTCCCCTCCCCTCTCCTCCCCTCTCCTCCCCTCCCCTCTCCTCCCCTCTCCTCCCCTCTCCTCCCCTCTCCTCCCCTCCCCTCTCCTCCCCTCTCCTCCCCTCTCCCCAAATAGACATGAATAACACAGAACTAGAAGGGGCTTCAGAAGATCATAGTGCAAGGTATGCTTCTAGGAGTGAACAACAATATTTATCTCATTTTTAACCGACGCTCAGGATGGAATTTATAAAGACCCATGTAAGATTTCACAACTTCCCCAGGCAGCTCCACTGCTTCCCTAAGCTTGAAATTGCTAAAAGGTTCTCTGATATCTAAACTAAACGTTATTTAATGCCATGTAAGCAGCTTAGTGGTTGTTCTGTCTTCCACGGTTTCATTGAACAGACAGACATTTCCTCCTTAAATTCTTTTTATAATTTTGAAAATTTTTTTCATGTATGTTCTGAATTTTTCTTAATTTTAAGGTAGATAAATAAATTGTTTAAAATATTTCTTTCATATTATTTATATTATAAACATCTATATACTAGCACACAAATAAAAGTAATGTCTATCTATATATGACAGATTATAGCAAAAATTATACTGATAACACTATTAATCGACAATGTTTCAGACTTGGCCTCTTTTCTGTTGAAATTACATTCATTTAATGAAATTCGTCATAGTGATAACGTATCTTATACTCAAGAACTTATCTAACATTCAAGATACCTCAAATAAACTTTGAGGCCTGTAAAAGTGGGAGGACAGAAAAGAAGAAGAAAATAGCAAATAAATAGACTTGTGCTATCTGGCTATGAAAACATCTCTCAAGAAAACAGAGGTAATTAAGTAAAGCAAGAGCTGAAGAGGCAAAAACTGCTATCATGTAGGGGCTTAGCCAGTTAGAGGAGTCTTATACCTTTAATTGGCAAGGTCAATGGAGGTCTTTAAATTGGCAGGGCCTCAGTGAAGAGAGCAGTGCACACAAAGAGACAGGGAGTAGAATCACAGAATCATTTAGGCTGAAAAAGACCTTTAAATCAATGCATCCAACTGTAAATCCAGCACTGGCAAATCCCACCACTAAACCATGTTCCTAGGTGCCCCATCCACATGTCTTCTAAATACGTCAAGGCATAGAGACTTGACCACTTTTCTGGGAAGCCTGTTCCAATGTTTGACAACCCTTTTGGTAAAGAAATTTTGCCTAACACAAGTGGTTGTCAGCATATAGAAATGCATAAATTCCTTTAGCCTCCCTTTGCTGGTGTCTCTTCTGGTCTTTTTCAGTTCTGTAAATAAATTTTATGTCGCATTCTAAATTTCCTAAAGAGGAAACTGTCTACATATGTCTAAGATTCCTTAGGATGTGGAAACTGTTCTTTGCTAATTCATCTGAAATAGAAGCTGAGGTTTTATAAACAAGGACTGAAGTTCTCTATTTTATTTCTGTGACAAAGAATCTAGTGAAGGACTGTAATTTTAACAGTGGCTAATGTTTCTGAAGTTAAAGAAGATATTTTAAAAGTTACAGAGCACAAAAAGGAAAGAAATGCAAAAAGTCAGGAAGGCATGAAAGTGATGTTATAAGATTTATTTTAAAAAGTCATGGAAAAAAAAAGAGAAAGAAATTTAAAAATTGAAATGAGAGTGTGATTTAAAAAATCATACAGTATTTAGAAGACAAAAATAGATTCACTTTTGCAGCAAGAGAAACTGACATGAATTGCAGAGGGTTTTTATCAATATAAGTAATGCTTTTTTGTGATTCTCCTTCACATGCCCTGACTATTCTGAGCTCTAACTTACTGCTGCCTGTACTCAGTTCCTTGGGAATAACGAACCCTGGCAATCAGCTCCCTTTGTCTCTCCCTTCTTTTTCTGCTTTCCTGAATGCTGTACTATATCTTCTTGACTGAGTAGCTTCCTTTTCTCTTCTGGCAGAGAATGAGATATAAAAGGAGTTTTGCTGACTACAAATAGGAACCCGCAATCTGTCAACTTCTTCACTGCTGCTCAAGGCAACAATGAAAGTTACAGGATCTTTACAAGCAAACTTTCTGATTTTTTGCCCAAGTTTGATAGAATTAGATAGATAAGGAGTCCAGGAAAGACACACAAGTTATTCCTCCTGCACCATGGGCTTTACATATTAGTTTATCTATTTTTATGTTAGAGCAGCTGCGTGAGTCTACTCAGGTTATCCTACCTTGTCATTATTTTAAGTAATAGATAAGTTAAAATATTGGCATAAGGCAGAACAGAAAGTGTGGGGATCTTCAGAAGAAATTTTCTATGGAATATATTGGAGGATTAGAATGAGGGAAAATATCTGTAAGTCCATCATTTCTGTATTAAATGTTGTTTAGTGTTCATTACCATGGCCTGGTGACAGAGATGAGTTAGGCAGCTCATCTTTGAGGAGAGGGGAAAGAAAGGTTGCTTCTCTACATGTAATCTGAGAAGCTGGGAGGATTTTATACTCACTGTCCCATACATATCCAATGGTTTCTGCTCAAAGTTTAGGAATGTCATGCTCCACATATTTAGACTCATTTTGAGGGAGAGCATCTATGACAGTGAGACAATACTGTGTTCTTTACACTGACCCAGCTCATATATAAATAATGCTGTCCCTGTATTAAAACTAAATTTTCTGGTACAATTTCTTTTACCAGACTCTTGGGTTTGAAGTATACTGAGCTCCTGAGTTTACTGAGAGGTTCACTTATTTAACCACTTCTTCAATTAGTAATATATTAACATCCTGATAGATTTTGTGGCTTGCAAAATCAATATGCTTGATTTTGCTTTGGGCAAAGATCAATACTGTACTGTAATGGTATATGGATTCTCAAGAAAACAAACAAAAAAAAATTGTCAATACTGTTAACTGTTATTCGCATATATTAAAATTTATGTGCAGAAAAAAAATCAAACAGGATTTTAAAATGGATGGTTTTATTGAGGAAAAAGTGTTATTCTTTTTGGTGGTGCATATAATTCTCATTGTGGCAGAATTTCTGAGAGACCATAACTACTAAAATATGAAATGCAATTGCTCTGAAAATATTAGTTGATGAGAAACTATAATTTTCAAAATTTCAAGAGATGATCCAGTGGTCATCAATGAAAGAGAGAAGATAGGAAAAAAAAAGTTTTATCTTCCTAAGTGATTAGGAATTTTCTACTAATGAATTCAAACAATATTATTAAAAATTGCTTAACTGGACTAACCATTTCAAAGCAAAATAAAAACAACTTCAGGTTGTTGATAATGTTCACTCCCTTAAAAAATTCAACCTATCTCTTCTCAAGAGTGTGTAACATGAAATATTGATGGTTTCTCCTATAATGTAAGAGTTACAAAATAAAATACAAAAGAAAGGATAAAAATAATAGGTTATAATAGTTGGGGTTTTTTTTTCAAAAGAATTTAAAACTTTCAGTATCAACTTCTGAAAATAACTTAAAAATAACCTTCATCTGCATTTTTTTCAGTCTATATCCATAAAGTTATGAAGCACAGAGCTAGTGTTTGGGTACTTTACTGAAAAAGAAAATTAATTAAGAGAATAAATAATAATTAATGACTAAATATTTCTATGTTTAAGTAACCCGGTTTATTCAGTGATCCAGATAACAAATCAGGAATGTGCTATTAGAGGAGACAATATGACTTTTGTTGTATTAAATCTTTTAAACTGAGCTAGAACTAAGAAAAATCTTATGCATTGTCCCTGTACAAATATGGATTTGGTCTACAGAAATTATGAGTAATGTCATTAGATCTTTACAACAGATGCTATCAAAGGTGCAGATGAAGAAAGCAGCTTTACCTTTAATAATCTTTTATGCTTTAAGCAACGGTATGGAATGCTGAAAAATAAATAAATTATAAGTACAAAGAAAAGTTGCATTCTGTTTCCCAGTTGCTAACCACTAGTTGTTAACCACTTGTAGTAGTTTACATAATTTAGAATTATGAAACGGTATTATTCTTCTGAATCACTTGTCTGAAGGATGCTTTCCACAAAAGACTGGGAAAATGTAGTCTCAGGGACAGTTTTTGTCTTTCTTTAGACTTCTGATTTAGTGAAAACTACAGCATCTGGATCAAGTAGTTTTAAATTACCACTTTAAGCACCTCATGTTAAATTGAGATATTATTTCACAACTACAAAAAAAGTATTTTCAGACTGAATGGCCATATGAACAGTTATTGAACATATGTCTGTGACTGATTCTGTCACAAGGCATAAAATTCACCTAGTAATTCCTTTATGTGGCTTAAGAACTGCAGCTGAAATAAATGGCATATTCAGAGATACACAATGTCACAATTTAATATCTTCAAAAATGGAAGGGAAGGAGGCAGTGGGTCTTACTACACCAGTTGATAAAGTGATTCATTTATTGAAGTCCATTTTTGTTAAAATTGTGTGATATCTTTCTATCCGTAGTTACTAACTTTGACCTCATATTACCTGACACTCAAAGGCTACAGGTAGTTCTGACTTCATAATCTTGCATCGCTATGTCCATATGTAAAGTCAGGTATTTTTGCCATGACAATGCATGAACAGATCACACCAGCTGGTTAACTATGAAGATGATCCAAGTCTTTTCCTGCATGTCCTACAATGACTGTTCTTTTCATTATTAAAACTAATAATTTACTCTTGCTTTAATATTAAAAGAAGATAATCTAGATCAGTTATCTCATTTAGATCACAAAAACAGTAACCTATATTTCTTCCTCTAAAAACTCTCAGTTGAATTATTTTTAGAATCCATTGAATAGCACTGAGTAGTATTTTTTCTAATACTCATTGTTATGTTGGTTATTTAGCATCATTTTGCTTTAATCCACCTGCAAGAGTCCTTTAGCAGTGAACCCAGTTGCCATGCCTCAGAGGTGGGTCACAACACCAGGCTGGGGCAGGTCGTTCCCGAAGGGCAGCACCCCATGGAAGGGGCCCATGCTGAAGCAGTTTGTGAGGAGCTGCAAGCTCCTCACAAAAGAAAGAGTCACCCTGGAGAAGTCCAAGGAAGACAGTCTCTCATGAGAAGGGTCCTTTAGGGGAAAAGTGTGAGGAATTTCCCCCCCTGTGGAAGAAACACCAGAGGAAATGTGTGAGCATAACATCCATTCCCCATTTTCCTGTGCCAGCTGGGCAGACAAGATAGACGAGTGAGAATAACGTCAAGCCTGGGAAGGAGGGAGGGGTGGGGAGAAGGTGTCTAACATTTGTTTTACTTCTCATTATCCTACTGTGATTTAATTAGTAATAAATTAAATTAGTTTCCCCAAGCTGAGTCTGTTTTGCCTATGACAGTAACTGCTGAGTGATCTCTCCCTGCCCTTATCTCAGTTTATGTGTCTTTCAATATATTTCTCCCTCCAATCCAGTTGATGAGGGAAGAGACAAAGCAGCTTTGGTGGTCATCTGGAATTCAGAAAGGGAAAGCATGATCTAAGTTAGAATAAGCTAGAATATTCAGCTCATTAAATGAAAGCAAACCACTTTACTACAAAAGAGTTTCAAACTACACCATGTTTTGCAGATTCCTCAGCTTTGTCTATTAGAGTTACAGTAACAGATGATATCTGTTAGCTATCATCTGAACAGTAACTTTTAATTCCCTATAATTTAATGAATCTTCTGAATATTCCCTCTTCTTTCTCTTATCTTTCTTTCCCAGTCCTATGTCATGGTAGTTTAATCTCTTTCTTCTAACCCTTTTTTTTTTTCCTTTTTGTTAATTGCGATACATTCCTTTTTCCTTTTCTTTTTATTATAGTGACAAGTTCCTTATACCTATAAAAAAAAAAACGAGGAAAAATACGCTTATGGGATTCTAAAATGTATGCCTCAAATTCATCAATAAATACATGATTTTTGATATGAAAGCAAATCCTCAAGTTCAAATGGTAATTAGAAAACTAGTGTCAAGCAGTCAGAATCAATGAAATGAGTTAACAAATCATAGTTTGTACAGTAAAGAAACTAAAACAGTTAAAACTTGCCTCACAACAAATGGAAAGATAAATGTTTCAATCAGCTAAATATCTTAAAACAAGTTCCCTCCCTAGTCCAATAAAGCCTTCGAAGGCATGCTGAGTCAGGCACAGCTCACCGTGAATAAAAGTTTTCATTTTTTTCCCCATTATTCTCCTTTACACACCTGAGAACCTCAGTAGTATTTTAATGTTTAATGATGATAGTTTTTCTCCATTCAATAATTCGATTTGAATAATGGACTGCATAATACAACAAAATGGAGTATGGTAATGTTGCTTATCACCTGAGGCAATAGAGTTTGCTTCTCCAAAGAAAGAAATTTTCATTGGACAGGCAACATAATAAAGTAAATTCCTGAACTCCTGCAGGGTGCTTTTATTTGTTACACTCATGACATTTTAACTGAAAGTGTGTAGATCTAATTAGAAGCAAAAAAATGTAATCAATACTGATTTATGACTATTTCTCACATGTAATACTACTTGTTTGAGCAGAATAAATTGTTACTTGTATAGTTTAATCTCTGTGATGTCTTATTGCTCTTTGTTCATAAAAATAATAACCCTATTTGTTAGAACTGAAATTTTCCAATTGCAGACATCTGAAACACATATTTTTCTACATGTATATGTAAAGATATCTACAGTTGCTCTGGGGACAGGAAACCCCAGGCTCAGGGGTCTTATATAAGAGGAATGAAACCAGACCAGCTCCTGACTGAGGATTGCTTGTGATGTTGTGAAAATTAATGCTAGCTAGTTGCCAGTCATTCATCTGTTCTTTTACAGATTAATTTCTGTGATCTCTAGCCCCAAGCAAGCCTGAGAGTATTACAAGCATCACAGTCTTGTAGGCTGGCATCCCTTTGAAAGTGAGATATTTTTAATCATTTTAATTGCCTTTCCCTTGACCTTTTCACTTCTGCCATAGCTGCTTTGAAACACACCAATCTTCAATCAATATTCCATGTGCTGGTACCTCATAATTTTTATTTTGTCATCTCTTTATTGATACCTTCATTTACATTTCTGTTTAAAGTTTGTAAGTTTTCCTATTATACCATTTCATGACTGTGCCAGCATGCCCACCAACGTCTAAATAGCTTTTCCTGAGTTGCCACCACAAAAGATAGATCTTACAGCCAAAGAGAGAAAAAGGGAAAGTGTAAGAAGAAGGTCAGAAGATGACTGTTTGCTCACACCAGGGTTCTAGGAAGTGTTACTCACTTTTCTCAAATAGCAAGTGATAGGAGGAGGGGAAATAGGCTCAAGTTGCACCAGTGGAGGTTTTAAGATAACTTTATTGGAAAATAAACTTATCTTAAAAACCATTGTCAAACAGTCATTACAAAATATTTCTCTTGGAGAAAGAATATTTTCTCCTGGGGAAAAAAACTTTTGAAGTGGAAGGCAATGATTTTTGGGAAATTTCTGCTTCCAAACACCACAAGACAAGACTGAAGCATGGAGTCCCTCTATCAAGAGTATTAGACACAAAAGTTTTGATTTTTTTAGAATGAATTTGCTATTTCTTCTTTGGAGAATAGTTTTCTGTTTCTGTATTTGAAGCACATAATCTACCTTCTCTTGGCTCCATGTACAATAGTAAATTACAGCAAATCTATTACAAGTCAAAAATATCAAACAGAACACTTTATAAGATAAACCTCCCTAGCTCACTCCAAATAGAAAATTTAGCAAAATTAAGGATGACAGTGACACAGAAATTTTCTTTATGCATTTATAAGGATTTAGGAAATACTAATTTTTTCACGTTTCATCTTATTTGTAAAATATATTTATTCTTTATGATGTAGAAATTTTTGTATACCTTAAAATTTCAAAAACGCATAGATAGTTGGGTGAATTTATTGTTAAAACTCAAACACGACCAATCTGTCTGATGAACTAAACCTCTTTTTATATGACATAATTAGTTCTACAGACATCTGTGAAAAGTAATCTGAGGCAGAATAATTTAGGAACATTTTTTTTTTAAACATGATAATAGCAACTGAACATGTTATCTCCTGGTGACTGATAAAATCAAAGTGAAGCCTTTAAAAATGCTAAATTACAACAAGGGAGTACAAATAAGAGGTTACAATGGAATAATGAAGGATAATGAAAAATGCAACCTACAAACCAATCAGTGCAGATGCAAAGAGGATCTTCAGCAACTCCACAATTAGGAGGGCATAGAATGGCAAAATATACTCATTAGTAAATCTAAAAAGACAGAAATTAGTTTGTATGTTTGAGGTTGTCTTCCCTGTTATTCTATCACTCAGTAAAAACTGTCTGTTTATTGAGTCTAAAAAGTGAATAAAGCTGACAATGGCTCACTCCTAGAAAAGACAAAACAATGCACAGTCAAGATCATATGAAACTGATTGTTTTTGAGCTCTTTAAAAACGTATAGCACCACTTTAAAATCAAACTGCCACTTTATGAGTAGCAACAATTTTACCCAGGGTTTTCACTGTCATTCAAATTGATCGTAGTTTCATGTTGAATAATGTGTAAGTAGTGTTTCAAGCCTGCAGGAAGCACCATAATAATTCATATTAGGATGACAAGGCTGTGAACTGTCACACATTGCCTCTTAGTCTTTTTTATTATTATTATTTTCCATGCAGTTAAACACAATCTATTACCTCTAATGAAACTTAGTCTCCAATTGGACATATGAAATGTATCTGGTTATAAGATGTGGGTATAAGATATAATAAAAAATACCTAGAAAAGTGGTTAAGTCAACTTTGTTTTGCTAGCTATAAGGAAAAGAACAGTCTCTTCCTGTTTTGGGTATGGTTTTTTTGTTTGTTTGTTTGGTTGGTTGGTTGGTTGGTTGGGGTTTTTTTGTGTTTCTGTTTTTTCTTTAGTTTTGTGTTTGTTTTTCTTTTTCACCATAAAACAACATATAACTTTCCAGGACACTGTAGACCTACTAGAGAATCTGGTCTGATGGCACAATTCATTCCTTGTTTGCACTGCTCAGTGAATACATCAAAACTACCAGGGCCTAGGTATAGAGGGAAACCTTACTGAAACTTTATTGAAACTTCACATAATATTACAAGTGCGCCCCTTGTGAAAACTGCTGAGTCTAATAAATGAATTTTGGATAAGCAGGTAAAATGTTTCACTAAATTTGATTAAATATAGTTTTGCATTTCAGATAGCATTGTTTTTTAATTGCCTCTATATAAAGAAGTAGAAACCCAGTGATTTACAAAGTGAAGAGGCAGAGATTCATATAATACTATATGTTCTGATATCTCAAGTGAAGAAGTCTGTCTCTGTATGAAAATAAATTTACCCTAAGTGAGCTTTCCAGTTTTGTCAAATTATAGTGTGGTGGTTTAGTATTTGTTCATTTGACATACTCAACATAACACTGGAAAAGCTGCTTCCAAATCCAGAAGAGTATAATTGAGATCTCAAAATAAAATCTCCAAGTATTTATTTTTCCTGGAAATATCCTACAGTAGTTATTCTGGAAAAATTATTATATCATAATCAAACAAACAAACAAAATCAATAGTTCCTGTATTAGACTAGAATAATTTCCATAATTGTCTTAAGTTCCTTATGAAAATTAATAAAAAAAAATCACTGTACATTGATTTTTAACTTTCATTATTAGATTATTAAAATACTAGTGCAATCTTTTTCATTTATTTTTAAAGCAGTACAAAGACTTGTCACTATTTAGATGCAAAAGGGAATATATTGCTAGCAAGATTTTTGATTTATGAATTGCATTAAGTATTGGCTCATTTTTCCCAAACGCAATAAAGATTTTCCACTTGTGATAACAAGATGTACAGAGATAAAAGATAACAAAACCAGTAGGCCATATGATAATTTGGCCTAGCTATTTGATATCATAATTTTTTGCAGATGATCTTGCTGTGTAGGATACAGTCTCTTAAATAAGAATTGTAACTTCCTGTATGACAAAATTAAGGTTCTTAAAAAAAAGGCGAGTCATATTGAGAGAGACTGCATCCTCTTGAAAACACTGTATGTGTTTTCAACGATATGTAGCATTCTCTTGTACTTTCTTTGCTTGAAAATGTATTAAAACTCACATTCAAAATTAAAAAAAATAATCCTGAAGGAAACATATTTCCTCTTCTCAATAGAGGTTACTTGTATGGTATTTTTTTTATGTCTCTTTCCTGCAAACTGCATTGGGCAGTGGCAGAGTGGGGGCAGCAGCAGCACTGAACTGTGGCAGCTGGAGAGCTGAGGCAACGTGGTGCACATGGACCTGCTCTAAACTTTCATGTAAACAGGAACATTTTGGTTTATTCTGGACTATGCTTGGAGAGACAACATTCTTTGTTCAGCCTAGCATCAGGGAAAATATGTCTGAGCTGTCATGTTCCACACCGCTTCTCACTCCTTTTGCACCCAAACCACCTGAGAGAGCCTTACAAACCATGCCTTAGAAATATTATTCACTATTTTTTGCTTTGATGGGCCCTTTGGGGAACTTGTCTGAGAAAACACTGCACATGTATAGATATGTCCAGAGTTTATTGTCTGCAAAAGGCAACTTCAACTCAATAAGTTCCTATAACACATCGTACAAAAAGAACATTTGTTGCAGACAAAATTGACATTAAAATTCTTACACTTAGATTGCATTATTTAAGGAGAAAAGGAAATATGACTGTATTCCTTCTGTTTCAGTTTACATTTTTCATTGCTTACAGCTTTTTGTTAAGAATGTATTTATAACTGTTCCTGGTAACATTCGTCCCAGAAAACATGGACAGATGAAGGTACAAGGTGGTTTTAGAACTGTAAAATTTTGAAGAAAAGAAAAAAGAAACAAATCTTTATGGAACTTGTCAGTGGTAGCATGGGTTTTTTTGAGCTTGATATCTGTGTCTAAAAATCAAAGTCCTGGTGGATAAAGGTAAAAGTCACTTAACTGACAAAATTCCTGAGTGACTGAAAACTTGCATCTGTTCTTTATAGGTTCATCTTTAAGATTTCTCACTAGAAAACAGCAGTTGAAAAGATTATCTTATAGCAGTACTAAATAATAGACTGTTCTGCGACATTCAAAGGTCTGAGGCTCCCTGTGGATCTAATGACATTTGTACAGCAAGTCAGGCTGCTTCTGCAAGGGAGGATGGTGGAAGAGGGAAAACTATAGTTTTTTGACAAAATATTAACCCCAAGTTGCCAGATTTTCTAAAAGATAACTGCAAATAAGAGAGGTCTAATAACGCTGCTAATAAAGAACTAAAGTCTTAGATGAATTTTAAACTCATACACTTCACTGACTTTGATGTTCACAGCTGATGCTCTGTCCCTGACACTTTGGAGAGAGGAAATAAATGCCATATTGCTGTGCTCTGATCAGTAAGGTACATTTTCTCAGAAGATATAATAAGCACTTTATTAAGGACACTTCCTTTTGCTTCTCATTGCAACACTATATATTTCTTTTCTTTTAAACACCAAAGTTTAAAAGGTTTCTCTGGACTAGTTTGAAGTATGGCTAGCTCAGCTATTAAGCATTGTCATGACCTCCAAATGAGATCTGTTCCTATATTTAATCCACCTCTATACTGAAAAAATATTAAGGGAGAATTAAATCATGGGCTTTTCTCACCCAGGAGACAATTTGACCTTACATGTCTGGAATGCCCTTAGTACAGGGCTGTAATATGGTCAGGAAAAATATTGGAAAGACTCTTCCTCTCTCTGATTGAATCTCAGGAAAATTGCAGCTGGGAATTTAAGAGTCAGAAGGAAAGAAAGCAAGTGAACAAGGATAATTTCCTTTCTTCTCCTGGATGAGATAAGAACTCAGCTCCAGACCTCATGCCTGGTTGTGTTTTGCATCTATATTTCTTTGACTAGCCCTCCTTATTGGGAATCGTTTTTCAGTGTATGATAGCATAACTTCAAGCCAAGGGTTAAGAGTTTACAAGTCTCTGATATCCCACAATCCTGACAATCAAGCCCATCTCCCCTTGTATGAAAGTCAAATTATTTCAGAACAAGATGGGCCTGCTGAGGAAAACTGGCACAAAAATATTTGTAAAAGTCACTTTGTTCTGCTGCTTTCTACCACCCACTGCCTGATGCAGCTGTCTGTGAGGACCAGCACAATGACCTGCTTTGTAGACTTCTTTAGGGATTTAAACAGAATTGGGCAGCTATCTGTCTAAAGCCATATAACAAGACAACTCAGTTGGAAGAAGAACATTATCTTCTCAACAGGGCAGCTAAATCTGTGTTTAAGCACTCAGTCAATTTCTGCCTCAAGAAACTGGAGACTTAGGCAGTGTTAGAAGTAGATGCTCTTGATTGCTGTCTGAAACTTGAACCAAGAGCCCAAATTCCCAGCTGAGATGTGTTTCCAGAGTTGCACTTAGCCCCATGGGCAGCCAGAATTACCCACCTGCACTTGCTCTGTTACCTCAAAATCTGCTTAGTCTTTCTCACTCTAAACATAGGCATGCAGAGAAACTGAGACTTACACCAAAAAGGTTTTAGAGACATGACAGTATTTCTCACTAGGAGTACAAAAGAGATAAAGAGAGGGATTTACCATGCATTAGTAATAATATGGCCCTTCAGGGTCAGCCTGTACTCTGAAAAATATTTTCATTAAATACTGAATACTGTCTAGCTAGCAGAGTAACAAGATATGTTTGGACAGAGGACCAGCATTTAAACCACACTAGTCATTATATCTCTCCAACTATATACTCATGTTACCTAGGTTGGCAAAAATACAGACTTAGAAAAAAGTTCCCCTGAGGCATAATGTTACATATATACTGGGCATACATATTTTCTCTTGTAGCTGTTTTACATTTCCAAATATTTGGTGTAGACAAACAGCTTTTAAGATGTACTGGCCTAAGCAATTTACTATACTGAAATCATCTATGCCCTCTTCTTCTCTCAACTACCATATGTGAAAGTGGTTTTTGTCAGCATAAACTTCCTGAACAAACTTTAAATCTTAACTTCTGTAGCTGCTACAAAGAAAGTCAGTAATGCCTGGTACTGTTTTGGCTTTAAAGATTCCTTTTTAACTTTGCTTCCTTTTTCTTTATAATTCCAAATTGACAGATGGAGTTCTCATGTTGCTGAGATATTTAAAATTAAAAGTAGTAAAAAACTTATTCAAATTTTAAAACAAAGCAACCCCAAACCTTCTGCCCTACACTCCTGTTCCTTTTTCAATAATTGAAGAAATCTTTCTTTTTGTTTGGAAATATCTGAAAAAATGCACCTTCCCCTTTTCTGTTAAATAAATACTCTTCCTCTATTGCTTCTGTTCAATCCATGGGAAATTAAATAGGCATATAAAGGACAGAAAAAGCAAATTAATAAATGTTTTAAATCTTGATTCTTCTTTATTACCAAACAAAAGCTAAAAGCTAATATTACACAAGGCAAAGTAGACTGAAACAAAGTGGATCCACCCTTGATTTGCACTATATCAGTATTTTCTTAAAGAAGTATTTATGGTTTCAGTGTTCAAGCTGAAAGATGGAGTGTTATGGAGACAAAACCTTATTGAAAATATCCTGCATTATCATGAATGTTACAAACCAGTTTGCTCCCTTTGTTTTACTGGTGGTTACCACATCCCAGTAGTCTGCGTTGCCTGAATCTGTTCTAAGAGCACAGAAAAAGTGCAAATGCAGAGGCCCTTTTTTCACTTCAGAGTCCATAAAGCTCTCATAAAGCCAATAATGCTTTCCCCACTTCTAATGGTTCATTATTGATTGCTTTTAAATATCGAAGTAGTCCTGCAGGTTTTAGGCTTTCTTTTTTTCCCCTCAATGTTTTCATTACTTGATAAATGACAATTTGACTTTCTTAAATTTAATCCATACAAATTTTAGGTTAATATGATTTTTAAAAACATTTCTTTTTCTATTTTGACTTTCTCATTTCAATAAAGACCTCTGAAACTGAATCCAAATGACTTTTTGTGGCACTTTATAAATGATTCTTAGAAACAGTCCAAAGAAAAAGGCCATAAAAGCAGAAAATTATACCACTGTGTTCTTCCAAGTCTCTTACCTCTCTTGATAAATACTACATCAAAGCTTACCCTATCAAGCAAACAGTTTCCCTGCCCTTGAGTGCCGTAGTTTTAGTTTGTTTTTAACAGTTTCTCATTTGAGTCTGCCAGCAGGCCCATGATCTATCCAGCAGTGATAACAGTGTGCAATACACAACCTTTTTCTACACAGCTTCCTTCTCTTTCTGTGTCATAGCTGTCTCTGTATGCCATTGGGCAGAAATCCAAGCTTAGGGTTTTAGCCAACTCCAAATTTCAGGTATTATTACTGTACCATTAAAAAGCTTCTAAATTTCAATTCTTCAACAGCTTCAGCATAAAAGACTACATACTGTAACTCCATCTTTTTAACTAGTTTAATTCCCTTTATCTCCTCTAATAACTTACTAACAGGTGCAGACTTCCCTCTTCTAAACTACAGTAATCTCTGCTAATTATTTGTATAAAATAAACTGTAAAAGAAAAAATATTACTTAATTATCACTATATTCTGCATTGCTTTAAAATTAGCACTCATTTGCATTGCAGCAGAACCTGATGGGTCCCACAGGGAGCAGGGTATTATTGTGCTTATTGCTGTAGGAACACAGAACAAGGATCAATCTCAGTCCTAAACAGCTACTAGCTGCGTCAGGCAAAAGGATTGTTCTACCTTGTTTAACAGATGCCCTACCAAAGCACAGAGATTAAACAATTTGCTCAAGAAAATCCATGGCAGAACTAAACCCAGGTCTCTTAAATCTGAGTCAGATGTACAGTTCAAAAGATGTCCATTTGTCTTCCTTAGGATAAGTCACATTCTGTAAACATCTGTGTCTTATCTGCTGTCTCAGTGTACCCTGACTCAGCAGAGATTTCCTGTAGCTATCAATAAGAAAACCTTTCATTTCTGCTCTCTTAATGCATGAAAACTTTGAAACCTCAGGATGTTCAGATGTGGAATTAAAAAAAAAAAATGTGGACTGTTGCCATTGCCATAGCCAGAGTTTCAGGTCTGACAGACGAACTGGCACAAACACAATTCACATTCATTGCTGTAAACAAGATGTAATGGAGCAGCCTTGCAGCAGCCATGACTGTCACATATTATCATTGCTCTACTTCCATGTAATTAATTCCTTGTGAAAGGTAGCATTATAATAAAGCAATTCACAATAATCTCCCAACCAGTGTTTCTGCCTGGAAACAACACGTCACAGTCAGGAGAATGGTTTCTCCCCTTGTTCTGTAGCAGAGTCAGCACGCCCTGTATCCATCAGCACTGCAACTAGCCAACCCACAATAATGAGCTTACTGGAAACATCTGTGATGAAAACTGAACCTATAATTTCAAGATGTTTTAGAACTAGAGTAGGGATAGAAGAACGCACAGTGGAAAATGGGATATTTGTACCAGAGATACTTGTGAGCTAGTTTATATCTGTATGTATGTTAAGCAGTGGGTCTTACACCTTCCTCAACAGAGGACATTATTGGTCAGGGTGAGTATTCAAGTATTTTTAAAGAAAACCTGGACTATGGGACTATTTTCTGATTTATATTACCAGGAAGCTGATCTCCTCAAAGATAAGAATGTCAATAATTGAAATTTGCTTATGAGATATTGGATAAAATCTTCTTTTATATCTCAATATAAACAGGAAAAACATTATATTTAATTTTTTTTTCTTTGAGAGTGATGTATTGAAATAGTTTGGTCAGAAATAGAAACATCAACAGAGCTACAGTGCTACTTCTACATGTGTTAGTATATTTCTCTGTGCTCAGCCCTGTACTGAATCATCTACACACATCCTAAAAGTCCCCAGGGTGTCAAAGGTTTGAAGGCATGAAATATCTCAATAAGGTCAGTTTGTTCAATCCTTTCCTTCTCAGTTCATAGAACATGAAAAAGTGATCCTTTCAGACCTATAGGGTTTTGAGTAAAATTTCTAATTTGAAGTGTGTTAAATCACATTTGAATCCTTCCTATCTGAAACACCCTGAGCCCATGTTGTTCAGAAGAAGATTTATGGCAAGTCATTTTGGACTGTGGCATTCAACAAGGACAGTCCACCTGAAAGAATTAAAAAATTCAGTCAGGAGAATAACAAACGTGCACAACAGTGTGATTTCTTTTGTTAGCCACAGGGAAGAACAGAAAGGGACATCCTTCTGCTGCTATTAATGACAGACGATTCCCCCAGAAAGTTAAGGCATCTTTAAAAAGTGGTTTAGAGTATGTTAATGGTTGTTTGTGCAAAGCTACATTAGGAATTCCCATGTATCTCTAAAAACCTGCCACAATATTACAGTATATACACTACTACTACAGTAGTAATTGTGCTAGTCAGTGTAATAAATTTAGGTGCAACCCTAGTGACTAGAGGCTTCTGTTTTGAACCTTTGCAGTTATCTCTAACAGCTCAGACAGCAGGATGGTCTGAAAGGTAAAACACTCCACGGGAAGGTGAGAAGTGCCTCAAGCAGAAGCTGGATTTGAATCTGAACCTCCCCAGCTCACACTTGCACTGTGATCCACTGGGGAAGGAGCCCCACACTGCCGGGTCTCACCCCTCTCCATAGCACCTCCATGAAGGACATCTTTTAAAAGGTCATTCCCAAGCTCTGGGAGTCTAATGTATTTCTTGACTATTTTTCATGCTTATGTTTTATTATTAAAAGGGAGAGAACCGAACAAAACATAGAGCTGTGCATTTGCCAAACTCAATATTTCCTAACCACAAAGTAATAAATTTACAAGTATGTATATATTAGAAATTGGATTTATTATATTGTATATATTACTTGTATATATTACAAGTTGGTTTATTATTTTTAACATAAACACTAATACAAAATTTTGTTTGACTACATAAGTCTGGATCATGCATCATTCATTTGATGGCTAAAAAAAAAAAAAATTGAATATTATTTTCTGATTTCTACTATTCAGTCAAACATACATAAACCTTTATTAGCAAAAATTATGGAAAAACCATTTTATCTTCTACAAAATATTATAGAATTGTGGAAACTTTCTGTACTTCATCTATTTATTTGTTTTAAAATTGATATTTTTTTTCTTTTTAAATTTTTCCCCAGTGTCTTTTAATTGCAGTTAGAGTTGTAAACAGAGTCACCTCTCTTAAGGCAGGTTGCACTTAATAAAAAAGAGATAAATAAGTAATAATTTCTAAAAGAGCTGTTCACATACTGTCCAGAAGGGTCATAAATGCACTGATAGCTCATAATCCAAATTTACTTTTCACAATGTATTTGGCAATATTCTTCTTTTCTCTTGCTATGTAGAAAATGCAAAAATAAAAAATTCCTCCTAGTATTTTATTCTTTGGAGTAGTAGCAAACCATTTTTCTGATTCTTTCCTATATACTCTGTAGAGAATTATTCCTCTACACAGGATCCTGCCAGAAACAAGATCTTGGCTCACTTAGTGTTATGGGAAGTAGGCTGTGATTCTCACATCTGCTTGCAAATTCACAGAAAAGGACAATTGAATGAAAATTAAAATGTCTTCTCTTTTGCAGCTTATAACTGGATTTCACTAGCCTTGCTTACAGTAGTAGTGCCACTGAAGCTGAAATATGAATTCAGTTTTAGAAATGTGGAAGTGATGGTCCAGCAGATTTCTCTGTTGCAAAAGACCTTTCAAACTCCCTGTAGGAAACAAGACTTAAACATGGAGTGCTTAACATTTAAAGCTACAGTGGGTAAATAAATTTGGACTTTAAAAAGCTGTGCATACTTTCATGTAATATTAAGAGCAATACTTCTTCAATGAAAAGTGATTGCCCATGAAATAAAAGGAAATATGAATTTCTCTTGATGTCAATTTTCTCTGAAGCCATAAAATCTCTATCAAATGCAGACAAGCAAAGCAAGTTCTTTGCTAAATGTCAAGCAAATGGTCAAGTACTTGTAAACACAATTTGAGGAGGCTGTTGGCTATATGGTGCAATGCAACCATTTGGAGCCCATTACAGCCAGCAATGTAAAATGGTTCACATACATTTACATATGTACCTACGTGTAAATACTGAAACCACTTAGCTTCCAAAGTTATTTATTTTAATATTTATATGGGTTTAAATAGTGTTAACTGATTTTTTTTTTCATTTAATTGTCACCTCTCTGGTAGTTATATTAGAAGCTGTTATTGTCAAACTGGTTTACTATATCAGTAAAAAATCTGACTGTATAAAAAATGACACTTTTAAATTTTTTTTTCTTCTTATCATCATTCATCATCCATTGATCTTGTCAACACTTAACCCTTTATGCCACATTTCCTTTCATTCAGTGTTTTACCTTAACTGGTGATATTAAGTCTCAATGAATTCTTCTGTCTGAGACAAAGAAAGAAAATAAAATGCATGTTAACTATGTTGCAGCTTCCTGAAATTTCAACACTGTCCACACTTACTCAAAGATAGGAAAAAAGAGAAGTTAAACAAAAACAAAGGCTTTGTTTTTCAGTATATTCTAGACCGATGTTTGTCTTTTATGATAAAGACAATCTCACATTCCATTCTTATTCACCCTTTGGTTTGTTCTGCCCCTCAACCCATGAGTCGGTATCAGTCTCTTGCAATGTCTGTATTGCATAGATGAATACAACAGGTTCATTGGGGCCATCAAATCCTCTCATAAAAATCACTAAATGTTATGCCAGCAAGCTGAAAGCTTCTCCTAAGCTTCAAGTAGAAGTGTACATATTTCATCACCAAATCACCCAGCTCTTGACAGGCAACTTCTAAAGCTATCCATTCCTGCTATTCATTATTTTACATTATTTTGTGAAAAAAAAAAAAAATATATATATATATAAAGTCCATTTGTCTGAAAGTAAAATCATGACATAGATCATGAGCTGTCTCTAGATTAGTAAATATTGAAGGACAATCAAAGAAGTTTCATAGAGCAAAACAGTAGATGACAATGACAGTGGTGAGGGGCTTGGAACACAAACCCTGTAAGGAACGACTGAGGGAGCTGGGGGTGTTTAACCTGAAGAAAAGGAGACTCAGGGGTGACCTTGTCACTCTCTACAACTCCCTGAAAGGTGGCTGTAGTCAGGTGGGGGTTGGCCTCTTTCTCCAGGCAGCAACTGACAGAACCAGAGGTCACAGTCTCAAGCTTCACCAAGGGAAATATAGGTTGGATATTAGGAAAAAGTTTTTTACTGAAAGAGTGATCAAGTACTGGAATGTAGCAGGGATGGGGTATAGTCACCATCCCTGGATGTGTTCAAAAAGAGAATGGATGTGGCACTCAGTGCCATGGCTTATTTGAGGTGTTAGGGCATGGGTTAGACTCAATTATCTTGAAAGTCTCTTCCAACCTGGTGATTCTGTGATGCTGTGACCTGATGCCCAACACTATTTGTGTTTCAGGCATTCTACTTCAACTGGATTAAATATGGCCCTATGGACTGAAAACCCATTAGGACCACATTAATTCTTTGAGTATATCTTCTGGTTCAGTTTCATCTGAAAACAATCAATTTTGCATAGTTTCAGCTTTTATATGATTGAACCAAACTCAGTCAGGAGACAGAATCAGATTTGTTGCAAAACCACAATTCTAATCTAAACCAAAAAGCTAAGAGAGCTGAAGGCAGTTTCCACTCATATTTTTGTGCATTAGGTGGCTCCTTATAGTAAGTTTGGTGATTAATGTTGAACTGCCAGCATTCCTTTAAAAATCCTAAAAGTATAAATATAATTAACAAGAAAAATAATCATTCTGAGTATTACTTTTCTTTTTCATTTATTAAGATTTCTAATTCTATCTAAGTTTGCTCAACAGACATTTATCACACATTCCTGAATATGCAAAAAAAGTCCTTTAGGAAGTATGTCTGCCTAGTAAAATAGATTTGGAATTATCTAAGGCTAGAAATGGCTAGCCTGATATAAGCTTTCGGTTTTTTATATAACAAGCATAAATTTCTAAGATGCAGAAAATGATAATTTTGAAAAATTCTACCTAACATTAATTTTTAGACTTGGAAACTGAAAAGAAAGCCATTTTCAAAAGAAAAATAATTGTTTGGTAGTGATAAATGGCACTTATAATTCTTAAACTACAGCAAGATACAAACTAAAATTCTACATACTGGTTTTAATACTTTCTCTTGATTTTTTTTCCTGTTTTCTAAAGTGTTTTGTTTGTAGTTTATTTGGTTAGTTAGTTGCCTGCTTGGTTGTTGTTTTTTTTTTTTTTGGTTTTGGTGTCCTCAAGTAAGTTGACATGGGCTTTGTATTCTACATGTAGGATCATTCAAATGGTAAAAAAACCTCAACCAACTAACAAGACAAAAGCACCTCACATTAATATGTTTTATTTTAAACTGCAAAAGGTTTTAAAAATATTCATTTATGCACACAGTGTGAAGTTTTAAACCCTTATATTTTGATAGTAGACTTTACAGACTTAAATCCAGCAGCGCTCTAGGATTGGGTTTAAAAGCAAACAGAACATCTCATATTTGGATGGAAATTTGCCTCTGAGATGATTGCACAGAAAGAAACACAGAAACATACACAATTTTGAGTGACTGGCTGTCTGCAGATCATCTCATAACACCAGTCTCACAGAGCCTTTCCATAAAAAGCAATTTTTCTTCTACGTAATGATTATTAATACGGCTGTGGGTGGTTATATGAGTTACAGAGAGATTTTGCTTGACTGTTTCGGAAACTGTGACTAATATGACTAATTCATAGGCTTAAAAGTTTATCAATCTTTGAAAGAGTTCTTAATTTTTTCAAACTTTCAATTAAACTTTGCCATAAGTAGCTTTTTAAAAAGTAACTCTAGAATTTAATGTATTTCCAGGTATGTTTTCAATTGTAATTATTTCCCATCAAATCTACATAAACCTTGGAATATATTATCTTATGCTATTATAGCTTTCTCTGTGTCACTGAACTGTGACAATAGACCAGAAGCAATTTCAAAACTGTCATTTTATCAAGTTCATGCTTTGATTTTTGAATATTCCACATAATTTTAGTGATGCATGCATGTCTAGGATTATCAGGGGAAAAAAATAGCACATCAAAAATCACTATAATGGTTTTCTCCTCATGTCATTTTAAAGTTGGAAATAAAATGTTATTGCTTATTAGCACCATCACACAAACATTTGATGAGGAGTGCTTCTTCCAGGGGACTAAACTGACTGGAGACCTCTTCCAGTTTCATTAATTCTAAACAAAAAGCAATTTTCCAGTCCTGTTTCAGCTTCTTACCTAAGTTCAGCATGCTTTAAGTAGTGATTAAGGACTGATAAAATTATGTGGTTTCCAAGAATAGGCAGTAGAGAACCTAGAGTGCAGACTGAATACTATAGGAAATAAGGGGCAGGAGGAATAAGACAGAACAGCAATACAGTTTTATATATGGTCAGAAGTGAGTGAACATAAATCTGTTTTGAAGTGAAGGGCTGTATAATATCACCATTACCCAAGCACATGTAAACGGTTTCTGAGTCCTATGGGAACCAGAGAGCCTAAAATCCTCAGGCATACTGAAGAGATGTAGTGCTCTTTACTTCCTGTAACTACAGAGTATAAAATATGAGTGCCTCACTAGGAGATTGCTAAGTTGAATTATCATTTTTTGCCTATAATCAGAGGGTGTCCATACCTGTTCTTCATAAAAAGTGGAAGTCTGTCAGTGTTGCAAATCTACAGGATATACCCAGCTAGTGAAGAATTCTTGGGTTCATTATCCCACATCTGGCTACTCTGGAATAGACAGTAGCAGATGAAAGACAACAAACATTTGTCTAAAAATATATGTTAAGACAGCACATTAAAGCCTAAGCACTGCACAAAAATAGAGATCCAGCAAAATACATATTCTGCTTGTTAATTCACTCATCAAGCCTTTGTCTGCAGTTTAAAATTCCTAAAATACAGTGTAGATAACACAGCTGGTAATGTTTAATTAAAATATTTTTTCTGCTTTGGTGAAACTTAATTCTCTATTGAATCATATTCAGAAACATCTCCTTTGCTGAGAAACAATCAGGAAAGGCAGGATTCCCAAGTGTGCACCCAGTTCCCCATACCTAAAAAAATATCAGAGATTATCTCAGTTTTATTGTCAGGAAATACCACCACAGAAGAAAAAGACTTCAAAGCAGAATAATCAGGGAATAATCCTTTCCTCACGAGTCCCCTTCAGAAGGATGTGCTCAAGTTATTGTAGAATCTGCAATCAGTCCCTAAGCATCACTGGGATAAGAATGGAAAATAACCAAGTTTTGCACATTTTAAAAGAATCAGAAAACTTTAGTAACTTAATTTGGATATTAACAGAATTTGAGCTGAACAGTTTCTATGATGTTACTCAGATAACCAAAAGTTTGCCAAACTTGCCATTGGCTAATTGTGTACATTCACATAGAGGACATTTGCACAAATAGTTGCATCTGAGCCTTTGTGGAAATCTGTTGAATGCAGAAAATACCACTTGTTTGAGTACCACCCTGCATGCCAGAACCCAAAAGTAGACAAAGGTTTCTGAACTCATGACAGGACAGACAGATCATCCAACAATATTAGTATAGCACTAGCAACTAGTGTAATCAGAGTTTAACCTGTTCAAAAATTGTTCTGAATTGTACTAGCTGTTCTTTTTGCAGCAAAAACTTGCTAATCTCTTGCTCACTTAATAGCCAGGAAAAAGCCAGCAGGTCTTCTTTTGCCAAACACCTACAAGTGCTTTGACATATTACTTCTCACAAATGCAAGCGGCACAGAAACCATCTCTTCTCTATGTGGCTCCCTAACATTTGCTGCAAAATAATTTAGCAGTAGGGCTCACAAGACAGAGCACCTAGATAAAAGACAGAAGATGCAGCAGAAGCCTGGAAACCTTAAAAAGAAATGAAATTTGACATCTTTGTAAGATCAAACTTGATGTTAGATCAAAAATAACAATTTAATGAAAAATGAGCTGTAAGTTGAATTTTCTTCCCAACCCCATCTTAAGTATCATCATTCTGGTTCTCGTGCAATGCTCAAAGCAAACTAACACGTATCTTTAAAAAAAAGGCCTTGAATATGACCTTTAAAAAGACCTTGCAACTAATGCTGTTTCCAGTCTGTAAACAGCAGCCTACAAACCATCTTGATTTGAAAAAGCATAATGATATAGAAACTATTTAAGAAGCTACAGAAAATTGTCAGAACAAAGAAACAGACGCAAAGGAGTAGGTGGCAATCACTTAACTTACGCATTATAACCTTCAACCAATACTGCTTGAGCTTCTTAAAATGCATGCAAAGTTATTTTCGAAGAGCAAACAAGTCTTTGATAAAGATTCCCTTTTGTTCCAGTCATCATTTTCCAGATCAGTACTCTCCAAAAACTGCAAGTTAGTCCTCACTCTTCTTTAACATCTACATGCCATTTTCTAAATTATATCAATGTCCTACTAGCAAGTTTCACAGATGAAATCCTGTCAAACATTCGGTGAAGATATTTGAAGCACAGTCAGCATAAGAAAATATTTTTATCACAGATGTAATTGTTTCAGGAAACTATCTATGCCCGGGTATAAACTAGGCTAGTAAAAATATATTATTCACTGTGATGTTTTATCATTGCAGCACAAGACTGTGATTTATTAGAAAAGTATGCAGACTTAGTGTACTGAGTCTGGCTGAGCTGGAGTTCATTTTTTCTTAGCACTCCTTACAGTGTACTTTGCTTTACATTAGTAGCTGTAGAGGTGCTGATAACACAGCAGTGTTTTGGCAACTGCTGAGCAGCACTGGCAGCACCAGAACTGTCTCTCCAAAGTCCTAGGAGGGGGCACAAATTAGCCAAAAGGATATTCCATACCATATGAATACATATCAACTCAGATATAAAAACAGAGGGAGGGAGGAGGAATGGGAGGCATTTGTCATTTTACTGAATTTTCCTTCCAGAGCAACCACTACATGTGCTGAAGCCCTGCTTCGGGAAGTAGAGATATTTTTTTTGTTTTCCCGTTGCTTATGCACACTAAATTTTTTTTTTTTTACCTTGCTGTAGTAAACTCTCTTGTCTCAATCTTCTAGGTTTTTTCCATCTTATTTTTCTCTCTCCTGTCCTGCTGGGTAGGAAAGTGATAGAGCATCTTGGTGAGCACCTGACACCCAGTCAAGGTCAGCTCTACAGTCCTTTTTGGTACTCAGTGTAGAGCATGAGGGAGGAACCAAAAAACTGGCACGCACCAGAGCAGCTCTCTCACTCCCTTCTGCAGTTGGATGTGGGAGAGAAAATATAATGAAGGGTTCACAAGTTGAAATAAAGACTGGGAGGGATCACTCATCAAACAATGTCACGAGCAAAATAAGCTCAAATTAGAAACATGAAATGAATTTATTATTAACAATATCAGAAAGGACAATGAAAAGTAAAATAGGTCCTTAAAAGTACTGCCTCCTTCTCCAGTGGCACATGGAGGCTGGGAATGGGGGGCATGGCGAGTTCCTCACCTGAGGCTTCTCCCACTGCTCAGGGAGAGGAGTCCTTCTGCTGCTCCACCATGGGATCTCTACCACAAGAGACAGTTCTCTGTGAATTTGTCCAACATGTAACTAATTAGGACTCTTTGGGATCAGCTCTTCAGCTGGTTCTCATCACTCACTCATTCAGTCCACACTTCCTGAGTTTGCTTGTGAGGCTATTATGACAGACAGTGTCAAAGCTTGCTGAAGGCAGACAATATCCACTGCTCTTCCCTCATCCATCCAGGAAGTTGCTTTGTCATAGAAGGTAATCATGTAGATCAGGCATAATTTACCTTTATTGAGTCCATGCTGACTGCTCCTGATCATCTTCTTGTCATCCATGCAGATAAAGATGGTCTCCAAAATGAGGTAATCCATCACCTTCCCAGAGACTGAGGTGAGGAATTGGAATTACACACAATATCTTGTCATGCAAGTACTCTATAGTTAATATGATCATTGCTTATCTTCAAGTTAGAGTATTAGTCCATACATATGTGCAGAAGTTGTGTCATTCCAATTTTCTTCTTTACAAGAGGTACTAGTCTCATCTTTCTTCCCTCAAACACCTCCCTTTTGCCCCGGGAAGCCTTTCTGTAAAATGTGAATATTGTAATGAGTTCCTTTTTTCCAGTGATTATCAAAATGGGATTTGTGTCTTCTTAAGCCTCTATAGTTAAAACTACCTGAATATTCTACATGAAACCTTGGGAAATATGTATCTTAAATCTTCAAAGCATACAGGAGTATAACCATTGTCAGGGCTAATTCTAGAAATATGTCTAGATTCTCTGTTAATAGTATGGATTAACACACAGGCCTATAGCCTAAATATAACATGAAGAACTGTCTTTTTAATCAGGGTGTATCTCATTCAAATAACCACCTTTCATTGCCTCTAAAAGGTGGTGAATAGGAAGAAAGGAAATTAGTTACTTTTAAAACATAAGTGTAACAAAAAACCTCCTCAGATTTCACTTTCTATTTATTGCCAATGTACAATACCTCAGTGCAAGCACTAATCAAATGCTATTCATAAAGTAAAATGTAACCTTTGATAGTTCTACCAGAGAACCTCTCTAATTTCTGTAGATGCATTATGCTGAGCATGAGAATAGAGGTCTAATGATAAACTCTTGCACATTGACAAAAAAATATTCTAACCCTGCTGGGATATCTCAAACTTTCTCCAGGTAGCATGTTATCCCCCCAGAAAAGCTAAAAGCGAGGTAATTACATCACCTGTCATGAGAGCATGGAAGTCAGAATGTATTTAGAATCATCTGTATTAAAACAATAACAGTTTAATTTAGGTAAGAGTTAAAAAGCCCAAACAATTGAGGAATGGAAGCAACTATATAAAGAAAACCTATGTCAAGAAAAGGTAATCTTCATTTACAAGATTTTTCTTTCTGTATTAACTTCTGTACCTCATCTATCCTGTGAGACTAAAACTAGACTTCAGAGATTCAGAGAATACTGGTAACTATTTTTCACATGTTATTTAAAGATGGACACTTCTCATGCAGCAGAGAGCAGTGATGAGAACATTACCTGGTTGTTCTTTCACTGCACAGGAATTTCCATTTTTTTTTTTTGTTTTACTCATTGCTTATAAAACTTCCCATCTTTTATATCTGGTGGCAGTGTTTCACATAGTAACGCTGTCATTTTAAGTTATATGCTTTCTATTTTGATAGGTAAAGAGACAAGTGTTCATTTTCTTAAAGCCCATTTCAACAAAATATAAAAAAATTTTTTCCTGACAGTCTTACAATTTTAGAATCACTTGACTGGATTCATTTCCTTACTGTTACTACAAAGGCAAAAAAAGAAGCAATACATAGTGAAATCTGGGCTGAGTCCTTAGAGGAAGGACCTTCCTCTCCATTTGTTTTCATCACAACAAAATTTTTGAAAACACTGGTTGAAATTATTGGCTTTTCTTGACCTCAATATTTGATGATAAGCAAGCATCACATCAAGAAAACTAAACTATTTCTCTGAGATTATATAAAATAAAAAGTACTTCAACAGAGAGACAAATTTAGTTAAAAGAATTTTCTTACAAGTGCTTATTTTGCAAATATAAAGCTTGGCTGAAACATAAAATCACATTTCCCATTAAAAAAATAGTTTCATTTTAGATAGACTAACTAGTTTTAATTAATAAACATAATATTTGAAGACATTCAAATGAAGATTTTACTGAAATAATTATGAAAGTAGCATTCAGTCATCTGGCTTTAAGATATGCTACTCATTCTGAATAGCAACTGAGTAATTAGAAGCGGTGGCTTATGAAAATATCTGCATAGAATGAGGAAAAAGCAAGAACAGATCAGTTCTGTGTAAGACCTGAAGTGATCATATTTTAGGTACATGTTCCTCTTATTTACGAATTTATTTATATAACTGAGAGACTACCAAGATTCAGTTTCAAGTTCAGGAGGAATGGGGAAAAGTAGTCACCATATTCACAAAACTTAAACCCTCCTTGTCCGAAAAAGCCACTTGTTTTCTTTGAACTGTCACTTGAGGGAGTATCAACACATATGAGCTCTCTCAAAATGAAATTCAGGACACCAATTGCAGATGTTCTTTTAAGAAAATGTTTTGGAATTTTCCTTTCTCACTTTGCTTGTACACTATTCTATTTTCTTCCATACAATCTCTCTATTTTAAGGGCCCAAAATCCTTGATGGGGGTGGCTAGTCAGACTAAGGCTTTGAAATCTCTGTGCATAACCTGACATATATAAGCAGTTGCTTGACACCCTTCTATATGTGAATTAAAAAATAATGATGTCTTAAGTTTTTAGCTTTTATATTTTTCAGACTCTGTTCTGCATTAGTGTATAACTCTGAACTCCATATAGAGTGTTAGTAAGTTCTCCTCACATTTTGGTCAGACAAAACAATCCTTCCAGGCCTGAGAACCAAGGAACCCTCTCACTCAGGCCTGGAAAGTATAAACAAAAGTGAATCAGGATAGAGGAAAACGAACAGGGGGAATATGATTTCATTAACTGAAGCTACAATTGGACAATTAACCCCTGATATCCAAACTTGTATCTGTCTGAAAAACCCGTGACCATTGTCCCTCTTGGGTGTAGATTCTGGGAGGCTTTTGACTGTCCAAGGTGTATCAATTGAAGGTCTTTGATTAATACCCACTTTAGTCTCTTAACTCTGTCTAGCCTCTATTCTAGGCAGCCACTCCAAGGCATCAATCCAATACATCCCTCAAGCTTTAGCTACTCACAGATTTTATCACTTCACTGAAAAAAAAAATTCTGTTAACATCAATAATTTATTGTTTAAGGACAAAATATCTGCATCATTGCATTAGAAATTTGAGTAAAAAATAGCCTTACCAAAAATATACTGTCAGCAGTCCATTCTCCAGAGAAGAATCACAACTTCTTTATTCCTGACTTTGCTGTTATAATTTAATATTGAGAGAAATTCCCTTAGTTTTCCCACTACAGAAATATAAAGGTAAGTAGTCATGTGTGACTCCTTTATTACTGTCAAACAACTAAAGAAGCAAAATCAATACTAAGATTGCAAAAACTTTTTGTACATACTTTCCCTGAAAGCAAATAAGGTTATCTAGTGTAACCATTTTTCTGCATATTGAACAAGCAGAAAAAGAAATCACACACATGCACAAAACCAAAATGGAACAAAAAAATAACCAACCAATCAACCAACAAAACCCACAAAAAAGAAAACAACACAAAAACCACACAGACCAGCCTGTTCCACTTTCAATTCAACTATTTTTCACTGTCTTTCCAGTCTACTGTAAGTCAGTATAGTATCCTTTTTTCTTTGACCCAGAAGAGAGAAATTAATGTATAGAAGAAGTAATGTAAAGAAGAGACATACAGAAAGAAAACAAAAATACATGGAAAGAAATAAGGAAAAAGTAGAGAAATTTTGCAAAAGAAGAAAAAATTAGTGAAGGTAGATACATCAGTCAGAAATAAAAGCAGAAACTGTGACACTCTAGTCGCTAAGGAGTCTTTGCAGCACCAGATCTACACTGAGTTATTCTCAGCTTGGATAATCTATGTCAGGGATGAAAACAAGCACTAATTTGTCAGGAATCTTGTCAGATAACATGCTTTAAGGCATGTAATTTTTAATGTCTTAATAAGTCTATGGAGCTAAAAAGAAAGCATATTAAACATCCTGAATAATTTCCTTATTTTCTGGGCAAACTTGAATTTTTGAATGTACTTTGCAAGGTGATTAGAAGACTTTCAAGACTCCGATGACCCTGCCACAGTCATTCATTCAAAATTCCTAACTCAAAGACTGAATTTATAGAAGGTAAGTAATATAGAATGCAATTATGATCCTACTCTGAAAATGAGAAAAATGTTGTCCATTAGACTAAATCTTTAATCTTTCCATCACTGAATATATTTTTTTTCTCCATAATTCAATTACAGATTTCTAAGTGAAATAATGTTCAGATTCAGCAAGAAGTCATATATCCTTTCTGCTTCCTGAAACCCATCTCATACTTGCTCTTAAATGTTACCATTTATTTGGTTTCTAGCTTGGAAATTGTAACTTGCTTACTTCACCATTCATTGTTTCTCAAAATTCTGCACTCAAGTAATCTTTACATAAATAAATTCATAATTAATGAAAAAATTATTTAAAGTGAGTATCAAAATCTCCATAGTGGAAAGGATGCCTTATGGGCACTTATATGAAGATGCTGTTTTAAGTAATCAAACATGAAGTGTTTAAGAGCAGACACATACAAGAATCAGTTTGGACTTCAAATACATATTGCTGCAAAGCACAGAAAATAATTTATTTTAAAAATCTTCTTCACCTGCTTTTTAATACCCTTCTAAAATTATCATTCTGATGGCCAAGAAGTTAATCAGCTGTGGACAATGTGTGAACTGCCATTGCTTTCCAAGCTTTCTCTATGTCTTTTTTTCTGTAAAGGGCTTTATCTGGACAGGGAAATAGAGGCCAGGTACAGGAGTGGAGGCTCTGAAAAATAGAGACACAGTGTCAAGAGAAGAGGAGTATGGACATGAGAACTTAAGAAAGGAGGCACTGATTTGTGCCCACAGCAATAAAACACCTACTGATGATTGAAGGGGTTTTGCTGTGGTTATTTTGGCTTTTTGTGTTTCTTAAAGACCCAGAAGCAGTCGAAAGCAGTTCTCAATGTAACAAAAAACAAATAAAGTGTATAAAAAAGCAAAAGGCATAAAATTATGATATAACCTGGAGCTATAGACCAGTGAAGTACTATATAGCTGTAAAAGCATGTCAGGAAACATAAAAGTGGCCCCAAGTATATAAGAAGAAAGCTACAACCATAAGAGAAATCATATTCCTTACAATAAAGTATTCCAGAGACTGCTGACCTATAGTGTTGCCCTTTCCAGAAGTCTGAAGCTACCAATGAGCAGTGAAACATGCTATATTTTTATAATTGCTGAATGCCTGTTTTTATTTGTGTGCCTGTCACCATTTCTATTTCAGTGTAACCAACACAGGTATCCAATTAAGAATATTAACTTCTACAACTGACATTTGTCTGCATTTAAAGGCAAAGTTTCTAACAGCATACCACATTAAATATTTTCTGTTGATATCTTACTTAAGTAGAGATAGATATATTTCTCCCTTGAAAAAACTTGAAGGCTTTTATTTCACATTATTCACAACTGCATAAAACACTGTACTGCCTAAGTTATACAAAATTCATAGTCCTGCATTCCTTTAAAAAAAAAAAAAAGCATCTTCACTTTGAACAACCTGGTCTAGGGAAGGCATCCCTGCCCTCAGTAGGGGGAGTAGAACTAGAGCATATTTAAAGTCCCTTCCAACCCAAATCATTTAATGATTCTAGGATTTTCAGTTTTCTTTGAGTGAAACAAATGAATTATGTTCTTCTCTTAGCAAGGAATAGATGTGGTATGCTAAGAGGCAAAATTTGTCTTTGCAAATGGAATCAGCTGCCGGTAGCAGAATGTACAAGAAATAGGATAGAAGCCACAGCGAGTAGCTCCTGTACTCCTGAGGCAAATGGCACTTTGAGTTCTGCAAATACTGCTACAAATAACCTTATTGAAAAGGCAGAGAGAGAACTCACAATACATCTTTTCTCTTTATGAATAATAATTTCATTTTATTCTCCCCAAATAAAAGAGGGCGTATTTGTTTTTCTTTCTTTCTTATAAATGGGGTTTCTGTCTAGAAAAATGCTAGTGTCATGAGAAACAAAAGAAAATAAAAGAAAAATAACTACTCAAGAATAGAAAAAAGAATCTACTTACTTTAAATGCTTCTTTTTGCTGACTGTTTAATGTCAGTATGTTGCATATTGTGCTTAAAATGAAATGATTATAGTAAGAAGAAATACTGTAACAGAGTGTGAGGAAAAAACAAGAGTTCTTAGATATTTTACATATCTAAGATATGTATCTACATATTTTGCATAAGCACATGTTTTCAGGGGGGAGATGGAATGAAAAACACAGTGTTTAAGAAAATTGTAGATGAAGTAAAAACAATTTGTAATTTCCATTGCAAGTGTCACCAAGATGACAGAATTTCAAATATTTCCCAATTTTTAAATTTTGTTTTGAGAAATATCCTTCATATGCTACCCCAAGAGGAAGAAAATGTCATTGAATCATAAGCTACATTCAGAATCTTATACAGTGGAAAAGAACTCTTTTGTGTAGAGTTCTATAAGCAATTCACTCTACTCAACTTCCTTTTACTCAAAGTAAACATTTTTTTTTTCAGCTTTACCTAAAACTTGGCTTCTTAGTATTTTAGTTAACTTCTGAACATGCTGCAACTTCTGCTTGGGGGATAGGAGTCACATGAAAAGGAAAGCTTGTTGTACTCAGGTTTGTCTTGTCTTCAGAATTAGAGGAGGAAGGAGTATTCCAGCCACGTGAGCCAAGCAACAGAACAGAATTTCCTCTGCAGCCAGGGTGTGATTTAATGCCAGGGAGCTCTGGGAAGGCCATGGGACCAAGGCTCTGCTATTGCAGTGCCCGAGTGCACTGAGGGCAATCCTTGTGCCGTGCTGGGGCACAGCTGTCGGTCAGCCAGCACACACAGCCCGCACAGAAAGGGGCCAGCAGCTCTGCCGAGGGTGGTGACCACAGCTGGACAGCAGCCGTGACTCGCCACAGTGCAGTCCCCACCAGCAGCCCTGAAGAAACAGCCCCTGGCCATCAGAGGCCTCCACACAGGTCTGCTAAGGTAAAACACACATCTGGGGCTGTAGGGTCAGGCACAAGGTAGGGAGACTCCCATGGGAAGTGAGTGCTGGTAGAAGCTGTTCTGTCAGGGCAATGAGCTCCAGGAGGGAGACAGTGGTCTGTGCAGCATCGAAGATGTAGAAAAGGAGAATGGCTGGAAGAAAAGGAGTGGACATTGTTTATCTTGAGTTTAGCAAAGCTTCCAACACTGTCATATAACACTTTTTGTAGAGAAGTAGATCAAGTATGAGTAAGAGAAACTGAAGAGCTGTTGAACTCAAAGTGCTATGATCACAGCAAACTACAGTAACTAGTGCTGTACTCCAAGGATACAAGGGCCAGTGTTTAGTGTTTTCACTGGAGACCTTCTGGATGACAGCACTAAGTGCACTCTCGGCAAGCTTGAAGATGACACAAAACTGGATCCTATAAACAAACTTTGTACTACAGTAAAAAAAAGATCAAATTACATACCAGACCATTGTTAACTTTTGAGTCCTGTGTTGTTTCAACATAGGGACATTATTTTCTTTTTATTTCTTTTCTTATATATGGAATATATATGTGCACTGCAACACAATTTTACCTGTTATGGATGCACTACATCTTGTTCAGCCAAGGAATTCACAATCAAATTATCCCTAGAATAATATTGTCAAGATCTTTTTTTAACTCTTGCATCTTGAAAAAGATTAAATTTAAGAGTAAAAACTTTGAGATAATATTAATTAATACATATTTTCTAACTAATCCCACCTGCCTAATTGCTTTCCTAATAACATAGATTATCAGTTCAGGTTTATCAATTTCCATTCTTTCCAGCTTCTTTTTTTTTCTAAAAAATAGACACATTCTTTGAAATCTAACATGCCCTCCTTTAAGTCCCTTCATGCAATGGCTGTTTCATGATTTGGAGTCTAACACAACATATATACCTACTTATCACCCAAAAGATTTATTTTTCTCTTTTAATCTCTAATCTACAAATGTATGACCAAGAGTGAGAAGAAGAAATTTATAGAGAAATTAGATATGAAGCCTAAAACAAAATTTTTTGTTTGAAACAAAGGTTCCTGCAAGTGGAAATAACAACTAAATTTACTCAAGAATTAGAAAGGAAAATAAAATTAAAGGAAAATAAATCATGGTTCAGCCCCAGCCAGCAATTAAGCCACACAGAGAGTGGGATGGACGAAAGAATGTGAAGCCTAAAAGTATGAAAACTCATGAGCTGGTATAAGAATAGTACAATAATGATAATGATGATAAATGAAAACCCAAGAAAGACAAATTACATCAATGAAAAAACAATTTTTCATTATCAACTGACCAATGTCCAGCCTGTTCCTAAGCCCTGCTCACCAGTGGCTAACTTTCCTCCTAGTTTAAATGCTGAGCATGTCAAGTGGCATGGAATATCTGTTTGATCAAACGGAGTCAGCTGTCCAGCTATGTCTCCTCCCAGCTCCTTATTCACTGGACATCCATCCACTGTCAGGACAAAATTAGAAACTGAAAAGTGTGATTTAGTGTCAGCACTGCTCAGTGACAGCTAAAAGTCAGTGTCTTGTCAACATTGCTCTCATCCTGACTCTGAAACACAGCACCGCACCACCTGCTAGAAAGAAAATTGACTCAATCCCAGATGAATCCAAGCAAGGAAGAAAAACAATCTTCCTTATTCTTGTGATGTTGTTATTATTTGGTTTGGTTTGGTGTTAGGCTTCAGCAATGCCTTTAAGAAAGGCTATTTAAGCTGGAAGTTTGAAGTAGAAAAGAATTTTGGTGCTTTTCTCTGGCAGCACACTACAGGTGTTCATCACTGGCATTTCAACTGCACTTGTGGACAGATATGTATTTTTGCATATGAAAAAGCAGAGGAGGAAGACAAGGCTACAACATTCAGATTTATGCACTTGAAGTGTAATCTTAAGAGAGTCTCATTTTGCTGAGTCTCATGGAATTTTTTTCCAAGTTGATCAAAGTCACTAAATAAAAATGTATAATGTGATTTAGAGGGAAATAAAGATATGAAGAGAACATCCCAGTGAGATAAGATATGAAGGGTATTTGAATGCTTAGAACAGCTGGTTATTGAATGCTCTGAACAGCTGGTAATGAAGAGTACAGTGTAAGAGTCACTCCTGCTACAGCAGGGAGTGATAAGTTCAGTTATTTACTATCTTTTTAACTTTAGGCTTTAACTACTTAGAAAACAGTATCATCTTAGTGATATTGCCTAGGTAAAAATTAATTCTATGACAGGTAACCTTCAGCAGTGTCAGGATGCTCAATAGCATTTTTTTCAAAACTCTAAAACCACACAAAATTTTTAAACTTCTCCCTACACCCCTTCATACTTCTGTCACTTTGTGTTATAAGCCATTAGAGAAACCATGGTCCTATGCATGGTGCATTTCTAAGGGTTACCAATATGTATTATTTAAACCCCTTAGCCAGTAGCTTCCACAATTTCAGCTTCATGCATATCCATGATTGCAGAGAGCCTGCACAGTCCTACTGTTAGAAGAGGGAATTAAATAGGAGAGGATGCACTTCAGAATGTTCACAGGGACTCAGGGACTGTGAATTCTTTCTTTAACTCTACTGTCAAAGTCAGCTTTTCAACTTCTCTACATTTATTTTCAATTTCTAGTTTGTCTTCAAGGATTAAAAAGCAAAGTTTTCTAGTAAAACGTTTATAAAGTCTGCATATAATAACTTCCTTAAACACATTTAACAATCATATATCTGAAAACAAATTGGATTTTTAAATTATTATTTTTATTATTATTATTATTATTATTATTGTTCCATGTTCTCACCACTAAAGCTATGAACTCCAAATATAACTGCTGAATGTATTCTGTAAATAATTGCAATGTGTCACCTTTCTGGAATGCTAAATTTACTCTGACAGGATCAGCCTAATCAAATACATATTTAGGGCCAAAAATAGCCTTGTTTTCAAAACAAAACCTAAAAAATCTTTTATCAAAGACTACAGAGTGCTCAACTGAAATAATTGTATAAGACAGTGAAAACAGAGATTGCTAGATAGATTAAAGAAATGCTAAAAGGTATCAGTATATCAAATCGTGTCTATAGGAGGCTGCTGAAAACTTCAATAAAAGAAATGACATATCAAGTTTTCATACATAAATGACTTAAGGTTTTCATTTCCTCTCTTTCAAGTCATTCCACGATTGGATTTTTTTGTTTGTTTGTTTACTTGTTTTTCTGTTCCTGATTGTTCTGGTCAAGAGACTGTACACAGCACTCAGCCTTTTCAGGCCTAGTGGTGTCCTGCTTAGATGAGTCTGCATAGATATATATTCTAGGTCTGACTCTTAAAGGTTCCTTCTCTAAGATATTCATCATGTAATCATTTTCCTCCTCAAGAAGAAAAAAACCTTCTTCATTGAGGTTTTTAAAAATATATATCTGCTTTACTTCATTACAAATGTCTCTGGCATGAACACAAATTACTTTAAATGATAATTTCTGTGGGTATAGATACTTGGACTAAAATACTGCTTCTTAGCTCCATCCATACCAATGGTTCAGGTGAAACCAATTATTATAAGATTGTAACTTATAATCATTAATAAGAATTCAGGCACCACTGTCAATCTAAAGTCATGGATTAAAAAATTCCTGGAGATATCAATTTTGTCCTACCTATGAAACTGGCCCCTCTGTCCCACAGAATACAGAGTGCTGTCCTGAAATATTTCTGTGTTCTAGATTGTCCCTCTATAGTAAAGAAAAAAATAATTATGTGATGTGGTGTTTTTGTGGTATTTTTACATAGGTAAAAGTGCATTGTTCAGCTTCTGTATTATTTTGACTAGAATTCAGCTGGGAATAACACTGAGAAATTAATAACAGATATTTTCTATTTTTAGTCTCTAAAATTCTGCTACTTTCTATCTAATTTGCCCCACTAGTCCAATGCTGTACTAATAGAATATTTTCTGATCTCATAAATATCACAAGACATGGCCCCTTCTCTTCATCACATAGAAATATGTTTAAGAGATGCTGGGACAGAAATGATTTCTGAAATTATGAATGACTTTCTGCTTTTGAAATTGCTTTCCATTTCTAACTCTTCCTTTCCCCTTTACATAATTTCTCTTTGCTATTTATATCTCTCCATGATTTTAAATTCCTCCAACATGTCCTTCTAGCAGTCATCATTTAGACAGATTTGACAAAATTTGGGACTCCTCTCTTGATGACCACAAATTATTAAATTGTTTTTCCTGGTTTATTAGTAACCTTGTCTCTCAAAGAATTGTATGTGCTCTCAAAGGAAACTCCCTTAAGAGCTGTCTTCATTATTTTATCATGCTAGCTTTCAAAAAGGAATATGTACTCATAAGGCAAATGTTCTAATTTTGTAAGGTATCAAATATGAAAGCTTGAAGAAATTATCTACAAATTTAGTCTTTTAGAAAAAAAAATTACTTAGCAACCTTTATTAAGTGATAAATCAATTCGTTATCAACCTGAGTTTCTTCCAAGAGAATTAAGTTAGTAACACAGCTTTTACTTTTTTCCTTTTTTTTCCTGAAAATGTTTGAATGTTAACATTAGAAGTTTACCTAAGTTTTCACAGACCAATGTCAAGATTTTAGAAATATTTCACCTCTAAAATGACAAACCTCTTTTCTTTTATGGTCAGATAGTTTTTCCATATCAAAATTCCTAAATAGACCATATCTCTAGTGTGTCTATGATTCTAGTATAAAAACTGTTTCTACTATATTACTGTTTAATTTATGTCAAGTTCCTCATTTTACCATATCACTGTTTTAATTTATTGCATACTTAGATAATCTTCAAGTTGTTCTCCTTAGTTTTCACAACAGTATGTCTAGCCTGAACAGAAGCTGCTGTTACACAGACTTCATTTGAAAGTCTGATACACAGACAGATACATTTGAAAATTTAAATTCTAAATAATTGCCCAAGTAACATTGTTTTCATCCTCAGTGATTTTTAGCAGTTGATTCCCCAAACTCAAAATTTTAATTTAGAAGATATAACTTTTTAAAGTGCATTTTCTCTCACAGTGTTATGATTTAACCCCAGCCAGTAACTAAACTTCATACAGACTTTCCACTCTGTAGTGGTGAGATGCAGACAGAGGAAGATGAGCAGATGTGAGAAAAATTTATGGGTTGAGATAAAGAAAATTTAACAGTGACTTTAAAGTGGAAGTCATGCCCACAAATAAAGCAAAACCAGGAATTGAGACTTTAGACTTTTGACTGGCAGGCAGGTGTTCAGCCATCCCCAGGAAAGATGGGTCCTATCACGCGGAATGTTGATTTGGGAAGATAATGCTCCGAGCATCCCCCTCTTCCTCTTTGCAGCTTTACGTGCTGTGCATGATGCCATAAGGTGTTGGATATCTCTGGAGTCAGTTGAGACCAGCTGTCCCAGCTATGTCTCCTCCCAGTCTGTTTGCTGGTGGGGTGGGGTGAGAGGCAGAAGACCTTGGCTCTGAGTAAGCCCTGCTCAGCAACAGGCAAAAAACCATCCCTGTGTTATCACACACTGTTTACAGCACAAATTCAAAACAGCGGTACTAGCTACTGTGAAGTAAATTGACTCTTCCAGAGGAAGTCAGAATACTTAGGCAAGGGCTATCAGTTTCTGTATTATAAAAAAATTCAGTTTATCTGCTTAAACTTTTCAAAGGTATAATTACTCTCCCACTTTTAAACTGTTAATTTTGCATAATATCTGTTCTGTTGTAGGTAAAAAATTATGACTCTCATTTCTTTCCCAATCAATTATATTATTTGTTTTCTGTATTTTCTTTCCATCTCCATTCTTCTTCCCATTCTCACATTGTGAATTCAATACTTAGAGTCAGTTTCAGTACTACTTTTTTCCCCCATGGTAGATTTCTTTGCATACAAATCTGAAAGACTGTTATATGTTTCAGCAGATTAAATATACATAATTTGACCTTCAGAATTCTTTTGGATGCTTCTGGGAAGGACCCAGGGTCATGCCATGTAACCATCATGTGAGACTGTAATTATTCAGGGCAGAATGTTACACTAATGTTGTATTTTTTATGTTACCTATGTTATAAATTATACTACATATTGGACCAAATAGTCTCATCACCTTTTTTCTGTCCATACGGGTTTTCAATCATAATGATTGCAAATTCCCATCAACTCCAACAAGGTTTTAATTTTTTAATCTCCTTGAGGTTAGACAGGTTAGACAATGGTTATGTCACTACTTTTAGATGACTGTTAAAATAAGTTAAGACCAGATCAGGCTGTGTAAACCTCAGAGAAGGGATAAGACCCTCAGCAGTGAGTTCAATAGAAACTCTGTGGCCTTTATTAGTAATGACAAAATCTTATTTACTGGTCCAAATGCTCCTAATACAGGCACTGGTCCAGAACTAGAAATACCTTAGTGTTGGCAAAACATTTTATATACCTACTTCTCAACCTGAGCGTCCAAAAATTTAGCTTTATAAGCACAACAAAATTATTCATGAATATGTATGGCAAGTTCTAGAAAAAATTATATTAACTAAGTACCTTTATTACCTTTACATAACTATATTAACTAAATACCTTGCTTTTTGCAAATATTAGAATTCGCTCTTTTGTTGTAGTTTTGGTATTAAGAAGTAATAATTCACTAGAATGCAGAAGTGGATGTAGTGTGGAGATAAATTACTTTTATTTTAACCCTACTGTGGGCGTTTCACTGAAAGGCTAATATTGGTTAAATGTCTAATGAGCAGGGTAATGGGTGAATTTAAGAGAATGCGTGTGGAAAAGCAGAAGAGGTGAATCTCTAGGGGCAACATGACTGGGAAAACTAATTGTTACACAGGATCTATGGTATTCAGTTCAGTTTTACAGTATATAGTACATAAAAATTACTACTTCAGCTAGTGAACAAACTAGCTAAAAGAAACTGCCAATATATATATTTTTTGAAATCTGTTAAGCAAGACTTAGCTATTTGGTCTCTAAATAAAGATTTTGTTTTACATATGGCCTTCTATCAAAATTAATTGTTTTGCTTTTTAATGATAAAATCTATTGAAAAAGAGCAGTTCATAAGCCAACAGCAGCTAGGTAATCTTCAGTATTATCTTCCAAATAAGAATTCCAGATGCCTAAAATTAGATCCCTAAAACTATCTCATATTTAAGTGATCTGATTTATAAAACCACTTCATCAACCCTCAAATATCAGTAGAGTTCAAAGAACTAAGAGAACTATATTAACTAAGAACAGGATTCTGCCTTTTCATACATAACTTTAATTGTACTCCCTGCAGCAAATACAAATTTTCATTTTTTCCATGCTGTATACTGGAAATATTTTGTGATCTTACATCCAACAGTGCCAGTGGCTGAGTGGCTGCCGTTCTAATGGTGTTCTCCATCCCTGTAATCCCTCAAAGTGTGGGATTGGTTTGGTCTCTAATATAGCTGCCATGATCCTTTTTCTTGCTTGTGTGTAAGTACCAAATACCATCTTTCCTTTCATTTGCATGGATCTACCAGATGTAATAAATCAACTCAGGCAATTTAGAATATAATGAAGCACACTAGATTAATTATGAGGAAACTTTCTTGTCTTCTATTGCCAAGTTTTGGTCGATAGGATTGACACTAAGAAGAGTAACATTGCTGCGGGGAGTTTTCAAGGCTAAAACACTCTCCTTCATGTTCATTAAGGTTCCGAGTTGTTTTTCCCTTTTCCTTCATGATAATTATATCTATATACCACAGAAACCCTTTTTGGAGTGTGTTTGCTCTCCCTGATTGGATTCAAATGAAAAGCTGCCTTTCTCGGCGGGCTGATTTCTTTTTCCTGTCTAATCAGAAGCATGGCCTGAATCTTAATTACAAGTTAGAGACTTAATGAATGAACTTTGAGAATATTAATTTAATGCTTGAAACACCAGCAAATAGAGTGAATGTTTTATTTAGGGCTTGCTTCATGAAATCTCCTTTTAGCAGCATTAGAATTTAAAGTTTAAAATGAGAACGTGTTGAAAAACAACATTTATTCCTCAATGAGAGGAAATTAGTAAAGACTTATAAAAATGAGGAGGTGAATTAAAGGAGGCGAAACAAGAAAGGTAGCTGTAATTAAATAGAGATTTTAAAATTAATGATCTCTCACATTTTAAGTCATTTTTACTTACAACAGTAAAATCAAAGGCACAAGAATATGTATTACTGTTGGTTTTGCAGGCAGAATTCATTACTCAAGTGCATCTGAGTTTATGTTTGTTAAACAGTCAACTTATACCTGCCGTCACAGTTTCTGGTGAAAATTTTGTTTCCTCTTAGGGCATTGAATTACCTGAAAAAGATGGTGCTTTTGAACACTTTCTGAAGGAAAGTCTATGTGTTCCTCTAGACTGAGTGTAAACCTTGAGTGAATACTCCCTCTAAGGCTTTCAAAACCTTTAACTGGGCTAAGGGCTTTAAATGGCCATATTGATAGCTGAGATACTAAGGAGCAGTGGTTTTCTCAGCACCTAGGAGAAAAGGCTTAATATCCAGAGTTTCTTTCCTAACAGGAATTTTCCTATGCTGACATTCAACACCAAGTCTGTAAGCACAGGCCTTTTACTCAAAATTGAATTTACTGCCTACTTACTGCAAAAACACTGCAGTGTTTTTGTTTTGTTTCTTTAATAGGATTCCAAAGAAAAGCCTTAGTTTACCTAAAGAAAACAAATTTGAAATATTTTGATATAGATCCCTTATCATTCTGCCCATTCTTTTAAACATTGTCTAGGAGCTTCTTTAGCCTTTTTGTTTTTTTCAATGGATTTTTAAAGAGCAAGGTAAGAAAAGAAAATTTCTTTTAAGGTGGTAGATTAAAAAGGACAAATAAGAGATGAAATGTGGTGCATCAGGACTTGGCTACCACCACCTTTAGAGTCTGCGCAGATGCCAATTGGATTATCTGCTAGACATTAGACAGAAGTTTTATAAATGCTCTTCGTTAAGCATCCTCAGCAATTAGACCTGTTTTTAATCTTGGTCACCATACTATTTTCTCTTTTTTTTTTTAATTGTTGGTATTTTAAGTTTTCTGGTTTGTTTTTGTTTGGTTGTTTGTTCTTTTTCTTTTTTTTTTTTTTTTTTTTAAGGAAAGGTATAATAATGTGGCACATAGTATAGAGATGAGATGGTTTCTTTGTACCTAGTCAAGGCACAAGGACCAAGAAAGGTCTATGTGGAATGATTAAAAAAGTTGAACTATATGAATGCTTACCCTTGGAAAAGTAAGGAAAGGAAATATGTTTATTACTACAGAACTCAAACTCGTTCATTAGTCAATGGGTGTTAAGATAGACCAAAACTGCAGTTCTTTTCTACACAGAAACCTCAGTGCCCTGTGTTCCATTTAATTAATGGTGATCCATCTTTTCTATAAAAGAATAGGCAGGATTTTTATTTTTCTTTAATAGCTTTACTTGTAAATTTTATTCTATGGGCAACAGGAAGAAAATAATAAAACCCATAAAACTGTCAACAATTGTTCAAATATACGAAGACATAAGCGTTCCTTCAGCTATGACCTTGAAATCCCATTGTGGAGTTTCACCCTTGAGTGGATTAATTAAAACCACTGAGTTAGACTTCTACTGAAGTTTTTTTATACATTTCTGTCTTCTCTCCAATAAAATTATCCCATCCCTCTGAACACATTTAAACCCATCATAGCGTTTTCTCTGACAAAGATGCCTTTGACCTTCTAACCAAATCAGGCAATTATTTCAAAATACACTGAATGCTGCCCTTCAACTTGAGTCCATATATTTATAGGACTTTCTGCAGATGGGCACTTTAAATACAACTATGACTCAATTTTTTTTACCTGTATCCATCTGCATTTAATGTGTCCCCCTGTCTTGAGCCATCATGTATATCTCCTTTCAGGCAACACCAATTTTTTTTTATGCTTTTTTAAAGTTTTTTTTTTCTCATTCTTCTTAGAGAAGCTCTGCTTCTCTAAGAAGAGCTCTTTGTTTTTGTATCCTCACTAAAAAATAATATACATTATCTAAAGTCAATGGACCCTCAAAAATTGTTCTGTATTACACAAAATTGAAAATAATTTTTTATTACAATTGATTTAAATTGGAACACAATTCATGGTTATGCAAGTTAGGGAAATGAAAATAAAGGTTGAGTTAACAAAAAGCTAATATGGCCCTTTTGAAAAGTGTTATGACTTGAAGTATCCACAGGTTCTTCTGTAAAACAGCTGTTGAGAAAACTAACCATAAAACTATCAGTGTTTACAAGATTTTTATTATACAAACCTAATGGTTCCCATGGTTTTAATGCACTGCAAAATAGTCTTTCCTCTTCCTTATGAACACAAAGCACATCTCCCTAAAGGGACTTCTCTTCCTACAAGCTATCAGTGCAATCAAAACTAGTGATGCATTTTATTACATTACTGCCTCTTGAAGAAACATGTTTTTATTGTAATATTTCATAAAGATTTCCTGCAGGCAATGTAAAAAATAACTATCTAATAAAATTTAGTAGTGTGTTCTTGCAAACCCGATTAAAAAATGTATAGTAGGCTAGCAAATACATATATACTTTAAACTCACCACTAAAAATTAATATCTTAGCCTCTACTAGTGAGCTTCTACCATCCTGCTTTTACCATGTGTCTCTCACATTCTCATTAGAAAAATATGTGCATGAATTTCTTGATGAAAGTCATAAAAAAAGCTTCAAAATCTAAAATAAGCTTGGCAAGTCTGCTGTAATGCATATATAAAATACATGGACCTATGTCTAAGCATAAAAATGCTATATTAATTTAACAATGTGTTAACGTATAATTAAAAACATTAGAAAATTTGGTGATGAAAATCACTAGGAAAAGAGATAAAACTTTCTAAAACATAGAAGGTAATTTTTAATAATAAATAAACAATGGGAATATTAACCCATTTACTTTAGCCTACTAAGATTTATCTCCCTTTGTGGTATCTAATCACAATAGAATAAAAGATTACTCTACAAGACAATTAAGGAAACCAGTGCATCTAATGCTATGTATACACTGGCAAATAGCAACACTATTTGTTCCTACAAGTACAAGGAGATTTGTGCAGCAAAGCAGTTCATGCTGAGGACCTGGTATTCAAAATATGCAAATTTATATAGTTTTTTATTTCAAAATATCTCTAACCTAGCCTTGAGTTTGATTGTCTCTTAGTAGTTGGAGGGTATTAAGCACAATTCTGCAGTTCATCTTTCAGTTTAGCTTAATCTGAAACACATCCAGTTTGCATGTTCTCAGGGTGCTTCACAAAGTCCTACAAGGGGGGAAAATTAGAGCATTCATTTCAAAAGTAACCTCTTAATTATTATGAAAACACTGATGTAGATGCATTCTGAATTTCTTAAAAGTGGAATTTGGGCTAAAGGGCTAGTTCAATAGCATAACATGTATGGGTTTGCATGGCAAAGACTTGGTAGTGGTGGGACTACAGGGGCAGGTTCTGTGAGAAGCTGCCAGAAGCTTCCCTCCTGTCTGACAGAGCCAATGCCAGCCATCTCCAGGACAGATCTGCTGCTGGCTGAGGCAGAGCCCAGACATGACAGGGGTAGCACCTCTGGGATAACAGATTTGAGAAGAGGACAGGAAAAAATCAACTTTCTGTGGAGCAGCTGTGGAAGGAGTAAGAATATGTGAGAGACACAACCCTGTAGCCAGCGAGATAGTGAAGGAAGAGGACAAAGGTGCTCCATACATCAGAGGAGAGATCCTCTAAAGCCCCTGGAGAACCCCAAGACAGAGCAGGTGGATGACCAAAGGAGTCTATGACCTCTTGGGAAGCCTGTGCTTGGAACAGGCTCCTGGCACGACCCATGGCCCTGTGGAGAGAGGATCCCACACTGGAGCAGGTTTGCTGACAACATCAATGATTCTTATGGGGAACCCAGTCTGTTCTGGAAGGAATGCACTCCATGGAAGAACCTACACTGGAACAGTTCATGAAGAACTGCTGCCTGTGGGGAGCACTCATGTTGGACAGGTTTGTGGAGGGCTATCAACCTGTGGAAGTGACCCCACTCTGCAGAGGGAAAGAGTGTGAGTAGGGATTCATTCCACACTTGATTGATAATAAATTAAATTATTTCTTGCCAAGCTGAGTATATTTTCCCCTTGACAGTAACTGGTGAGTGATCTCCTCTTGCCCTTATATCAACCCACAGGCCTTTTCTAAAATTTTCCCTTCCTGCCCAGTTGAGATGAATGATGGAGTGGCCTCAGTAGGCACCTGCTGTCCAGCCAGCAACAACCCACCCTAGAAGAATAACTAGTTGTTTTATTTTTATGAATGTTTTAGTGTTTGCATATTTTCATTTTGCGTTTTAAAAAAACGGGTTTTGTGATAACTTGAAGAAAGTTTTTTCAAGGGAAGAGCATTTATCCAGCATAATAGCCTGGAATCTATTCTTAAATACAAACTGGTTCCAATTGGCTCTGGACACTAAGTTTCCCCGCTGTCCTCCTAAGAATAATTGGGCAATTAGCCTTTGTCTCTCACACTAATTACTAGCTCATCCTACCTGGCTCATTCTCAAAGAAACCAGACAACTACAAGCAGAGAAAATAGGAAAATACAGCCTTTTATGAACACCAGATACTCACACACCATTTACTAAGCTACCCCCTCCCAACCTATTTGTAATGAAGAAACAGACCAGAGGTCTTGTCCAGAGGTGATAACTAGGCAGTCAACAATGACTACCTAATTAGATGTGACTTTCTGCCATATGAAAATACTAGTAGTTCCTGATCCTGCTCCAAGTCTGGGCAGGAGAAAATTCTGGTGGCAGTGCTTGTGATTGTGTGTTTAGTGGCAGTGATTCAAGAATATTAGAATATGAATCTGACCACAGAAAATAAAATAGAGGGGTAGAAAAAACAGAGTACATTATATTTCTTGATGGATATTTATCTACATCATTCCTAGTGAAGCTAAGAAAAGGTGCTATTATGGCTGAGGCATTAAAAGAAAAAAGAAAAAAGAAGACTCCCTGCACTCACCCACTGAAGACACAGTTTGGGAATCCTTATAAACTGGTGAGAACAACAAAAAAAGTCTGTCAGAAGTGCAGGTCCTTAGTAAAGATTTCTGACTTTAGTCCTTTTAATTTAATTCTTCAGTCCCAGAACATGTTGACTATATTTTACTTAATATCAATTGCTTTTAAAATACGGTGCCTGTAGCTCAACTGCATAGATAGCCTTTGGAATATCACAATAAAACTTAGTTAATATTACAGAGATGTGCAAGGGGACATTGCTCACAGCAGATACAAAGAAATATTGATAAATAGGTTGGCTAACCTTTGTTCTTTAGAAAAATTCAGTTCCTTCATGTTTTTCTTCACATGGGGCTTTTATTGTGTACCTGCATTCCACAAGTGCCATGAAGAGTAAGTGAATTCACCTTAAATTTTTCTAATCTTCCAGAATCAAGAGGCTTTTTATTTGTGCTTTTTTTTTAAGGCTGTATTTTAGATCTTCAAAATGTTCCACTACATAACAGTGGTTCAATAGCATCATAAACCCCTGCAGGGTAAGGTTTGTTGCATGCTTCAACAAGTAGGACAGAGGAGAGGAACTCGCATGTAGAGTACCACAGAATTCATCAAGTGGCTACAGACAGAGTTCAGCAACCCTTGTGCTCCTTGAGGAATGCACTGCAGAAGCTGATGAGCTTTTCTATAAATTTTATAGACTGCTGAGGCGAGAGTGGAGAGAAGGGGTCAGCTTTTCTAATGTTCTTCATGCTGTTTTGCCACTGAGATTGCACTCAATTACTTGGTTTGCTCATTGTAAGCCAGTGGGCTGAAACATGGGTGAGGTCACGGTTTGTAATAGTGTATGGATCAATGCTTGCCTTTTAGAAACTAGGCAAATTGGGTTAAAAGACACTACAAAGTATGTGTCTGAGGAAAACAGATATTTACACTTTTTTGCTTTAATATCAATAGAGTGGATGGGTTTTTTGTTGGTTCTTGAGGTTTTTTTGGAAGCAACAAAAAAAAAGAAATGAAGTTGCGTAATATATATAATACTTCTCTTTAGCATAGATGCAAATAATGTACCTGTGATACTGGATAATGGAGCTGTATGACTGAAATAACAGAACTTCTTTCAGCTGACATAATAGACTTCATAATAGACTGCTTTGGGTTTTGTTTTGTCAGTTAAGTTTAGCCTTTACTTATTCAGAGAGATGTTCAGATCTGAGCTGTCATTTTATACCCAAATAGAACTGCCATGTTTGTCAGTCCAGTGGGATCAGTATAGGTGGAGCTCATAGGTCTCTAGAAACAGAATGAAGTTTCATGCTTCAAGGCATATTTTTTGGGGGTGGATCCTCTGCATCCAAGAGCTTGGATGTTGCCACTGAGTTTGCAGCTGTTGGAGTTGAGTCCTATAGGCTGTGCTTGCAGTTTTTTGGTACGAATATTATTGGTATGAATTCAAAGCCATGGACTATCTTGTGCATGAGACACACAGATTAAGGCAAAATTAATCAAGCACTGTACACATTTCTGTGCCTAAGGTTTAGTGTAGTTTGTGGCTACTCTGATAAGAACTGAAATTATGTTTTCTACACAAATTGGATTGTTTGTCAATCCCATGGCTTACTTTCTCAACTTTTAAGACTTATCTGGCTCAACTCATATCTTTAACTTCCTTTATTATTGTATCTACATTAATGTATATTTTCTTCTCTTCCTCTCCCACTGAACTCTATTGTCTTCTCTTTCCTTTTTCAGCCCCAAAATTTACTATGTTGTCTTCCATGACAAATATGATTCTCTTCTGCTCTGAATATCTTCTTTCTGTATATGTCTATTTAATAGAAACAAATAAGAGAAAAAGTATTCTGTAGGGCTATCCTAAACAGAACAAATACTAATTTTGCAACACTAGTGTCTAGATCCCAATCAGAAATTCTGATTTTATATTCATATCACAATATTAAAGCAAAGCAAAACAAAACATACAATGAGAAAGAAAAAACACCCCTTGTATACATTAATTTTATTAGAATAGAATAGAATAGAATAGAATAGAATAGAATAGAATAGAATAGAATAGAATAGAATAGAATAGAATAGCCTGAGTTTTAAAGGACCCAAGATTATCCAATCCAATCCTGGAAGTAATAGATAACTTTTATGTTTTATATTTCAGTGTTATAAACCATATTTGCTATACTATTCTTCATGCTTTAGCCTTCCTGTTTTCCATATTGAAAAGGGTTTCAGAATTTTCATAGTTTCTGTGATTCTGTGTATTTCCCTTTTTAATCCCCTTTCATGTTTTGGTCTATCTTCTTAAAGATCACACACAGCATTAAAGGAAATAGTATACTGTGCATTTATAACAGAGCAGTATGATATTTTCTATTTCTCCATTCATTTTTTACAACTCCTCATAATCTATTTGCCATTTTGATTGCCATACAACACTGATCTGATGTTCTCAGAGATCTGGCAACAGCATAATAACTGAGAACATACAGATCTACTCAGAATACATTTATTCAAGTGCACTTCTTAACAATGAGTTTTGTCTGCTCATTTTCCACTAAGTATGAGATAATCTTCAGTTCACTTTAGACTTGACTATCCTAAATAATACTGTATCATTTGTAAGGGATGTGTTCATTTTGTTCACCCTTCCAAGTAATTTGTCAGCATATTGAACTGACCAGGCTTGTGTGCAGATTCCTCAAACCCCTATAAGGGGTAGCTGGCACAATGTTGTGTTCTTTATGTTTCCCTTATGAGAAGGGAGCTACATCTGAAGATCAAAATCTGTGATAGAAAGCCTTGTTTATTATTATTCATATAAACTTCTCATCTACTGCTGCAATGTCATTCAGAGATGTTGTTAGCAACATGGACCTCCGCGGAAATGAGATAATTAGAACTGTACATAGGCAAGTTTCAATCTGTATGTTGAGAATATCATACACACCATGTGATTATTGTAAACCTCTGAGAAGATTCTATGCTACAATAAGAAATGTCTTGAGTTGTGGAAAGCTGGCTGTTAATCTCTCCAAGCCTACCCTGAAATTTTTGCCAGTTTACTTATTCTAATCACTTATTTCTACATCATGCTTTTGAAAGTAAGATGAAAATCAGCCATTTTGTTGCTTGCTATAACTGGTTATATAATATTTCATATCTAAATAGCGCTCCCAAAATACAATGACAGAGATGGACAACTTATTCATAATTATTTATGCAATTGCATCTTGCTTTGAAGCTTCTCACAGAGCTTCTCCAACAGGTGATTTTTTTAAGTTTTGTTTTGCTATTTTGCTTTCATCAGCTTGCTTTAATCAGTTTGCTTTAATACAGTGAAAATGCAGCACTGTCCCAGTATACCAAAGTAGCATTATACTCAAAATTAACTGGTTTGCTTCTGGAACATTCCGTAAATGCAAAGATCTCTGTTTTGGATATTTTCCAAGGTGAGGTAGGTAAGTATCAGTTCCCATTATATTTTGCCAAAAATTTCAACACCCCTAGGGTATATCTGGAGTATTGTGTTCAATTCTGGTTTCCTCAGCATAAGAAAAACAAGTTGCTACAGGAGTGGGTCCAGCAAAGGGTCACAAAGGTGACCAGGGGACCAGAGCACCTCTCTTGTGAGGAGAGACTGCAGGAGCTGGGCCTGTTAAAGTCTAGAGGCGAGGAGACTGAGAGGGGATCTCATCAACGCAGATAAATATCTCAAAGATGGGTGTCAAGAGGATGGTGCCAGGCTCTTTTCAGCTGTGCCCAGCGACAGGACAAAGAGCAGTGGCCTTTAACTAAAACACAAGAAATTTCACCTCAACATGAGGAAGAACATCTTTTCATTGAGACTGGCAGTGGGACAGGCTGCCCAGGGGACTCATGGAGTTTCCCTCCTGGAGACATTCAAAACCCTCCTGGACATGTTCCTATGCCACCTGCTGTAGGTGAGCCTGCCCTTATAGCAGTTTGGACTGGCTGATCTCCAGAGATCCCTTCCAACCCTTATGATTATATGATTCTGTGAGTTTGTATTCAAAAGCTAGATTCAACACGCCTCACAATTTTTAAGCAAAGCATATCAGCAGCTCTGAAATTTGTCTTCTTTTTACTTATTTGAAACAAATCATTAAGTTCAACCAATATTGATAACTGTCTGAACTTAAAAATACTTTTTAAGGTAATAAGTTGTTTAATTGCATAAATGATTCTAATGCCTATTTCAGAGTTGATATGCTCACAGGAGAAACATACTTTCTGGCAATTTATGTGTAGAAGCATACTTTTCAAATTACAGAATTGCACAGAATGACAGTTACTCAGATTTCCCTCATTTCATCTACCAAACTGGTGAAAATCAAGGCCTGAGCCACTGGAATCAGTGAAGCTAGATTAGACTGCTATGATATCTTGTTAAATGAAAAGAGAGTGAAGTTTTCCTTTTCATACTGCCTCAGATTTAGTTTTAAGTTAAAGTATTGCAACCCTTTTAGTCATAATGGGATGGCACAAGGCATATTCATAGCAAAATGTATCCAGCGCATCAATCAATGATCCATTAAGGATAAATACTTTTTAAATGCTGATAGCTTTGTGCAGATGTCCCCTTAGAAGCACAGTGATGTGTGGCACTATTTTCCTCCTTCAAAGTTAATTTTTATCATTTTTCACATTTAGAGCAGTACATTATATCTTTGAAAACATGAATCCCTTTCCCTTACAGCTGGCAAAACCAGCCTTCTCCAGTGAGCGTGGTATTGGTAGCATGCCACACTACAATATTCTGTGACTGTTCTAGATGAGAGCAAAAGTGTGCAAACCTTGAATTTCCCTTTTCCAGAACAGTTGAGAAAGATGAATGGAAGTTATCTGAAAACCTGAGAATAAAAATAATGCATCAATATTTTCTTTGTGCTGCTTCCTTTACTCTAACTTGATTTTATCATCCTTTTGTTAGTTCAGAACAAAATGTGGTGTTTCCTTCAGGGTACTTTGATTATAGGAGAAATCAAGCGTGAAAAAATGATTACAGTCTGATAAAATTATTGTTAAATGGGGGTGTCACTTATATCCCATAATCTTTTGGCACTTGAACTTTCTCATCCTGAAATGACATCTTGGCAGCAATACCTATTATTAAAATCATCAAGATTGATACTAAAAACAATGCTCCTTTATTTCTGATATTGACATTTTGGAGTATTATTAAGAACATAATGGAAAAATTACCTGAAATGATAATTTCTGTTTCCAGTCCTGGTAAGACTATGGACGGATATTTCAAATGGGAAGGAAAAAAAGTAATATAAAAATGAAGTGGGAAGAAAAATTACATGCCGAACAAGAGAAGGCATTTATAGGCCAAGAAACCTATGTAGCATAATAGAAAATGAAAAGATAATAGTCTTTCTAATCTGAAGAGCCATCAAAGCTCAAAGGATTAAAACCCCACAGATTACTCAATATCTGACAAAAAAGTAATAAAAATGAAGTTTGGAAATATTACAGAAAAATAATTATTAAATGCTATATTTTCTCAGAATTTTATCACAGAAAATGTTACTTATAATGGGCCATTTACTGTGCTGATTATTTGCTACGATATTAATTTCAAGATTACTTTATAGAATATTCTCAGATGGAAAATACGGTAATAATTTGTTCTTTGGACAATAAGAACCAACTTCAGAGACCTTCTTCCTAATAAAAATATTTGGAAATTTATAGGCCACATCATTAATCCACATTTTAAATTTCAATCACTTTTGTTTGAAATTCTGTGTTCTATGGCAGCAATAGCCTGGCCTGAACATGTTGTTAAAGTGGCTAAAAGTGTGTCTTACAGGCAATATTGCATAGATTTTGGTTTAAATTGAATACTGCTCTTATCAAGTTTACATCGCTCAGACTATGATTATTTATACTCAGTTTCTACATCTCAGGTAAAATATTGTAAATGTTGTTCAGTTCAGGAGAGGGATTTGAGAGCAGTACAAAAATTATTGTCCATATTCAGTAAAACACCAAACTGTTGATGACCTTACCCTATCATATTCTTTCACTTTCTTTGGGCTTTGGAATGTAGAAGAGAAATTATTTCTGTTAGGTATGTTTTTTCCTAAATTTGACTGGCTTAACTGTTTAAAATATGGGGTTGGCACATGTTTTCCAGTGGTTTAGTTATTTACAGCTATAGTACTTATTTTATATGTGCTAGATGATAATACATATAAGGAATGGATATTCATCTTTAGCTATTGATTAATTAAGATTATTGAGATGAACAGGTATCTTGAAGCCTCCATTGCCTTTGTTGTTTATGTTTAAAGATGTCCAAGGTTATAAAGATTGCTTAGATGGGTCATTTTGCAGCACTCATCTTTCCTTCAATTCCACTGTTATGGAATTTTGTCTGAGGGACAGCCACATTAGTAAACTGTCTAGATGAATGCAATGTGATACAGTATCAGATCATATCACCATATTTTATTATTCTTGGGGTAAACACTTTTGTTTATCATAAAAGTAGCTGTTCTATTGACACGTCTTATTAATCTTTGACAGATGCTTCTGTAAATCCAGAGCTTAACTCTTTCACTGACAGACCACAAAGGTTTTGAAAAGCAGGTTGTGAAAAACAGAAAACAAAATCAGCACTTTTCCTATTATGGTATTTTTCTGTGTGCCCTGTGAAGTAACCATGAAAAGAACAGAGAAGAAGAAAAGCACAAAGGCTGCCTTCCCTAACTGCCTCATATCCAAGAGCCAGAAACTTTGTTCTTAAATATTAAAATTCACAAGAAATAGCCTATGGGAATAATGAGAAAAAAAAATTAAGAAATTAACGTGGAGACTTGGGAGTAGCATGGAAAGGAATCAAGGTCAATGAGTTCCACAAAGGGAGAAGCAGGAAAAAGTGTAAACAGAAGTGAGGAGACTGAAAACTAGCCAGAGGTAGGAAGGAGATTAGGAAGAGAAAAAATTAAAATAAGAAATTATGATGAATAGATTTGAGGAATAAGACTGCAGGAAGCAGTAGGTAGGTGTAACTTGTTGTCATAATCAAGATTCAGTACTACTATGCAAGACATCTGTTAGTAACAAAAACATGGAGTTCTCCAAGCCATGGGCAAGAACACTGACTGCTGTTGCCCAATGTGATGTTTTGCTTTTCCTTGTGATCTCTGTTTAATATTTATAAAATCCATCAGAAATTTCAAAAGACATACAAAATGTCATGTCATTGACAATCTGCATGTTGGAAATGGAAATTAAAAAATTTATGGGATTCAATATTTTAAGGAAAAGATTTTATTAGGTTATTCTGCTTTTTTTCACTGTCGGTTAAAACAGCATGCAGCTATGAATATAAATTAGTATCACATTAAAAATCACCACATAAAAGTTGACTTTTTGCAATACAAAATAATATGTGTAGATTAGGGAATTTAAACTAAATAACTTTCTTATACATTGTTTCTACATAAAAAAATTTATCCATAATGCAGACCTAATCCTCCTTAAACATATGTGCCTAATTAGGTGTCACTACTGAGTTATAGATCAGTCAGTAATCAATAAAAACAAGAAAATAATAAAAATACTATAAAATAAATATAAAATAATAAAGACAATAATAAAAATAATAATAAAAGCAAGAGGATCATTTAATTTTTATTATCAATTTTTATGAAAAATAGTCAGAAAATACTTATTCAAATACATAAATAATTACATGGATATGACTACTAATTTTGAATTTACACAACTGATAAATTAGTTCAGAAATTATAAATTGTAAGTGCCTTGATCATAACATTTTGTCCATATCAGAGCTGTATTATGAGGTTGAATGTCCAGGCCTGGAGGGTGGTGATCATTGGCATGGAGCCTAGTAGGAGGCAGTAACAACTGCAAGGGCAGGGGTCAAGAATAGGGCAGAGTGAACCTGCAGCAAGTTTGCTACGACACCAAAGTGTGAGGAGTGACTGATGCACCAGATGGTCATGTAGCCATCCCAAGGGACCTTGGCAGGCAGGAAGGGGGCAAAATAAACCACATTAAGGGAAAAATGCAGAGTCCTGCACCTGGGGAGGAACAACCCCAGACAAAGGAACATGCTGGGCCTGTCCAGATGAAAAGGAGCTGGGTAAAAAAAGGCCCTGAGGATCCTGGTGGATGCTGAGTTGACCTTGCACCAGCAGTGTGCCCTTGTTTCAGAGGGAGCTAATGGACCTTGGGCTGCAGTAGACAAAAGTACTGCCAGCAGGTCAAGGGTGGGGATCCTTTCCATCTCCTCAGCACTGCTGTGGCCACACCTGCAAGGCTGTGTCCAGTGCTGGATGCCCCAGTACAAAAGGAATGTGAATACAGAAGAGAAATTCCAGCAAAAGGTCACAAAAGTGATTGAGGGACTGAGTATATCTCTTATGACAAAAGGCTGAGAGAGATGGAAAAGCCAGGAGAAAAGAAGGCTCAGGGAAATCTCATCAATACTGAAGGAGGGTGCAAAGAGTACTGGGACAGGCTGTTTTCAGTGGTGTCTGGTGGCAGGACCAAAGACAATAGGCACATGCTGAAACAGAGGAATTTCCCTCTGAAAACTAGGAAATGCTTTTTTTACTGTGAAGTGACTGAGCATGGACACTGGCTACCCAGAGAAGTGGTAAAAACTCCCACCTTGGAGATGATGGACACAATCCAGGCAAACTGAGTATAGATTACTTGGAAGGTCAGATAACATGACTTCCAGGGCTGCCTTCCAAACTCAGCCACCATGAGATTCTGTGAATTTGGCTTCTTTTGAAGAAGAAGTAGAAGTTATGAAAAAATATCAAAGAAACTTAGGTAGGAAGAAATAGGTCTATGCTGCAAAATTTCTCATAATACTATGTGAAAACCAGCACATTGATTGAGGATAAAAAGGAAGGATGGAGACATCATGTGATAAATTTTATTATTGCATTGTCCTTTTTAGGTCTTAAAATGAAGGAACAACATTTCCATCAAAATATGATACTTTGGCTTTCAGTTATACTATCCAAATGAGGCTTTTTTTTTCCCTTTTTTTTTCTTTTGGGAATGATAGCTCCACTTCTAAAACAAGCCTGCACATGTAAATCTCATTGGAAATCATAATGGTAGAGGATTTCACTGCTAGAGTTTTCACCCTAAGCTATATATCCCAGTTTTCTGATTGAAGCAGACTCAGACTGTACAGAAAATATTAAACAGTTATTACCTCTGTTTTCACTTTAAAATATATATCTTATTAATATTTTATATGTATAGCATCTTACTGCATTCAAATTTCTTCAAGACTTTGACCAAGTCTGCAAGGTTATATTTCCCAGTACATATTTGCATTTTACAAGCAGACACTAATAAAAGTAACATATACACATTTAATTCTCAAATCATCTTATAATGCTTTCTGTTTGGTGCATTAAAATGGAAATGTGGATAGAGTAAGGAAACACAGTCTCCATTTATTGAAATTGTAAGTACAAAGAGGAAGTTATTGTGATTGAACCAGGAGCATAAGATCTGAGAACTCTTTCATAAGCCTCATGCAATTTTCCCCCCCACATATTTTCTTTGTAGCACCAATTTAACATACAGAGTCATGCAGTCTATTTTGTCTGTTGTCATGAATCAAAATAGCCTGCTTTTTGTACCTGCAACACCTCAGTGTCCCAGGACCATATCTGGCATACATTATCAGTAATCTAGTAATTCTGTGAAATGGAGAATGGACCAAAGAAAGTGAAAAAACCTCGATTCTTGAAAGACGCCTGTGGTGAAGCATGGATGAGAGCAACAAAATATTACTTGTATCAGAGAATCACAGAATGGTTGGGGTTGAAAGGGACTTTTGTAGATCATGTAGTCCAACCCCCTTGCCCTCTCACTCACAAAAGTCAATACATAGTGGCTCAACTATAATTATTAAGTAACCTTGTTACTGTAAGCGATTATTTTCAGTCAGCTGTCACATGACACATAAAGATCAATGGATCTGATGGATCACCATGGAAAGTTTAAGAAGAATTAGATGACCAAGCAGAATAGGCTTACTTTTATTATATAAGGATATATAAATCAATAAAATCACTAAAAGGTGCCATAACATATTTTACTCTCTGCTTACTTCCAAATTATTTTCTTACCTGGAACAATGCAATTAGGAAAAAAAATCCAAACATTTTCTACACAAAGTAGAAGAAAAAAAAATATATCAGTTTTACTGGAATTTCAGAAAAGCCTCTTAGAAAGAATGACAATATAGCACTTGTAGCAGCACATATAATTTGAATTGCTGAGCAGAATGACTTCATACTAATTTGAAAAATAAATGGATTTTTCTCTCTATGCTACTGTTCCAGCTGCTTTAAACAATTTTGTGATAATGGATTATGAATTACATTGATCTTGCATGTCAGTTGACATGAGGGAAATATTTGCATTTCCATCAGATCCATTGATCTTTATGTGTCATGTGACAGCTGACTGAAAATAAACGCTTACAGTTATGTACAAAAGTGGCTACACAAAACTCACTTCTTGAATACTGGAAATACCATGAGCCTAATGCACAGAATAAAATAGAGAACTATAGATAGGCAGATCATTAATATCATGTAGACTGCAGTTTACCTTAGGAAATATTATAAATCAACAACCTCTTCTCACACTGAAGAAAAGTTTTGTTTCTTGTGTTAGCTTTAAGTATTTCTTTCACCCAGGGGACTGTTCCATTAACTTATTATTTTGATTTTAGAGCAAACTGAACCACAAAACAAAATTAGATTCTATTTCATGTTCTCACAGGGCACTGATTTCTTCTTCAATAATCCACCACCTGTATCCAAAGTCCTATCTAATAGAACAAAACAAATTATATTCAAATATGTTGTGTCTTTCCATGTATTCTGTATTTCACACTTGAAAGCGACTTATTTATTATTGACCAAACTTTTTGGAGTGTCAGGGAGGAGAAAGAAAAGCTTGATAAATGGCAGAATATATTAACATGAGTGGCAAGTTTAACCAAAAAATATAAGCCACTGATAGCTAAGATTTGAGAGATTTTAATGAGAAGCATTAGGTGACTTTAATACAAATGTCACTATCATTTAGTTGCTAGAAGGAGATCTGAAGCAATACTAAATTGTCAGAATTAATTTAAGTCTGAAAACTAATTTCAAGTAGAACTTTTTTGAATTTCTTTTTTGATCACTTTCCATGAGCAGTTAATCTTATGTAGTCAAAGCTTATGAATACAGGACTTAGTTCTTCTCTCATTTACTTCAGTTTTCAGCCTTGTGATTTGCCTAGCTTTGTGCAAAATCCTCCTAGGTTAACACAGGAGCAGTAGAAAATAGAATCAAATTCCAAATTGAAATCATGTGTATGAAAGTTAAGCATTTACTTATTTACTTACAATTTGTGAAAACTTTTTAAAATATTAGCGCACATTATTGGGTTATTTCCAAATAATTCTTCTGATGAGGTGAATGAGAATTTCTTTTTGCCATTTTTTCTTCTTACTCTCTGCATTTTGCAGACAGTAGAAGAGTAGAAGTTTGAATAAATGACTTGGCATGACTCTCTCATTCTAAAAATCATGTACTTTTTGTTCCCCCAACTGTCTCATGTACAAGTGTCATCTGATTGCTCATCACTGTTCAGCTCTGTGGCCTCCCCCACTGTTTCTGCAGAAAGCAGAGCCTGACTTCTTGCTTCACTGTCATTCCTTACACACAAATATTTCTTGTGGTGGGGTGGTGAGTGCATAAGAAGATATGTTTTAGCTTATCAGATCTATTCCACATTGCCTAACCTAAAATGTAAACCAGAAAAGGAAAAAAAAATGATCAGTACTTGAAAATCCTGTAGGCTGAAAGGAATCATAGTGTCATTATGCAATCAAAAAAAAAACCACCGAGACCTCAGAAATCAGATAATACCATCATCACTAAATCTGATAGCTCTTTAATTTCCTCTGAAATTTCATGTATGAGAGAGGCATTTATCATCATTTCATGAGGAAGGAGTCCACAGAAAATACTGGCACAGCCTTCCATGAAATTACACAACTCAATAGCTTCATAAACAGGTCTAGTGATAGGAGGCTATTAGTTAGGGTAAGGAAGCCTGCTGAATGGCACTCAGACTGAGGCTCCACAGTGATTTGGCACTCAAGAAAGCAACAGGTAGAGAAGCCAAAAATGTCAAGGGCAGCAATAGAAGCTGTGATGCAGCTCCCATGCGACAATAAATAAGTTATGGTATGATACTACCTTTAAGGAAAGAACAGCCATTTTCCTAGTTCACAAGACCTTCACAAGATATCTGAGAGGAAGAATAATGTTAATGATGAGTTCAAAGCAGAGTTAGTGCATGAAGTGCATGTGAACAACATTCATACAACTAATTTTCACTAAGAAAGATGTGTATCAGAAAGCTTAAGTACAGTGCTTTAAATCTATTCAGGTTGCATATGTCCCACATGGAACTTAGATGAGGTCTATAATGATGAGGAAGCTTCCCAGCAGTAGGGGTTTATTTCTCATAGGTAAGCAGAACCTTGCAGTACTGATATTATGCTGTAAACCACTGCAAGGTGCACCAATATTGACATGACACCTGGTATCTCCACTATGGTAAGAAGCTATATAGGTTTGCTTTAATGTGTGTCATGATCTATGATCTAATAAAAATAATTAAAAAAAAGAATTTTAGAAAATATTCTCACCAAGAAGAAAATAACCTTGTAATACTATTTGCCTGCTTTCTCCTAAGGATATTTATAGGGGAAAGCACTGTATAGACAAACACTTCAGAAATCACTGTGAAGATGTAAGACAATGAACTAAGTTTTATTCTGAGGCTGAGAAACATGGAGATCTCAGGTGTGAAAATAAATAATTTCCAAAGTTGTTTCACATCTGAGAAAACTAAGATTCCAAAAGCATGAAGCTCAACATTTCAGCCTAAACTTTGCAGGACTAAGCAAGGGAATCTACAAGCACTGAGAGCAGTTTGTCTTCAATACAGTGTGACATTTATTGTCACAAGTTTAAATTTGTGTTAGGAGGTATTTGGCAGAGGACATTTCATGTCCTTTATAGAATACACCTCGTATCAGGATGCATTGGCATGCTGTCTGAAGCAGGGGTTAGAAAGATGACTAAAGACAGAAATATGCACATGCAAGATATAGTGGCTTCATCACTATACTCAGACTGAAATGTGATTAACACACCAAAATGATCAAGCATGCCTTAGGATGTCAGGCAGAAATCTTATCTTCCTTGACAGGGTTCTCATGCACTGGGAACACCACCACTGATTTTTCCTGAAGTTGTAGGTGTGTCTTCTCATCTTTAGCATATATAGATTAAAACAAACAAGTGATTATTCAATATTAGTACATCACCAAATGTCAGGCCCACAGTTAGCAAGCGTTCTGGTGGTCAGGCATATTGTCTCATCTCAACATGGAAGTGTTAGGCAATCACAATGTGCCAGAGCAATCTCATGCCACAAAGCTCACATCATCAGCTTTCCTTTAAGGATATCAGTGTATATAAAATTGCAACTTTCATCCATCTTCACAAATCTGATTACTTTTTGTCTTTTCAGAGAAGCCCAAGACTTAATTATTTTTGAGGGAGCTGATCTCAAAACATGATGCTGCATTGTACATATAAGTAGCTGCATCCTGACATGTTCAAAAAGTTTCAGTTTACTACATCTGCATTTACCCATTGCTTTATCTCTGTCGCTTGAAGGCATTTCTTTCCAGATTGCTGCAGATTCACTGAGATGAGAATAAGACACTTAAAGAGTGGCAAGAACAAGTACAGGTGGATTCTGATTTGTTATGCTACAGTTCTTATAAATTGTGCTTGTCTGACTGATGTGCTTGCCAGAAATCATCTCCATATTTTGTCTTAGGAAAGCTTGTTAGCGGTAATAGACCACATCCTTGGAATTTTCACTCTTCAGAAAAATAGGTTATTGGAGCAGTGAAAAAAAAAATGGTGACAGATGTCCTAAGGCAAAGATATCTTCTTAACTCCCAATATGGCTTACAAATGCACATGCACATGCACAGTCATGGAGATCCTCTTCCTCCCCTGCGAAAGTACATTGTGAATTATTCAGCAGGAATCCAATGGAATTGGATGACTATTCAGCCAGTGCCTTCTGTCTCTGCCTTTGCACTCACTGATCCATTTCATTCAGTCACAAGTGCTCATGAGATGAAACCATTCCAGGAAGACTTCTAAACACATTTATGTATTGTTCTTACTTTTTAACTCTAATCACCATTCAGCTCTTCAAAAATATGATACATATGTTAATACAACCTAGAGTAAAAGTTTCCAGTTGAGGCATATAAAAATTTTGTCTTGCCCTGTTCTAGACACAGTTTCACTTCATGATACTGTCACAGTACTATCTAACAACATATTTTACCAGAATTGCAAAAGAAATTCTTCCATAAACACTAAAAATGTTACTTCCATCTCTGTATCTGTCTCAGTTCTTTCACTTCTAATATTTGGAACTCATGCCAAGACTGTCCAAGAAGTCTTCTCCAGCACTGAAGAGTGGACAGCTTAGTACTGAAATCAATATTTTAAAAGTGGAGAGAAAAGGAAAGTTGCCCTTAGATAATCACAAAACACAGTATCAGCAGCAGCTGCCTGAAACAGAAATGGCTAATTACTTACTAACTGTTATGCTTTAGTGTGTAAAATAGTCCCTACACAAAATCATATTCAGTGGCAGAGGCAGGTCCAAATGCTTCTATAAATCAACTAAATTCCATGAATTGCTAGAATGTAAATGAGGAAGATGACATGAATTACAGTCTAACAAGGGTATTGAATCCTTAAATGAACTGTACACTCACATCTTTAATGCAGAAAGCTGAAACCAGGCATAATAAAAATAATTAAAATGAGGTTTTGAATACATTAATCTAGATGAAAAGTGCTTTAAAGAACAAGTGAAGCAGAAAAACAGACAGAATGTGTATGTCATTTACTTGTAGATATCCTTTACTGCTGCTATTATCTGTTACCATTAGTAAAATGTAAAAAAGTAGAAGAAAAAAAAGCTTTAAAATATTTTTGTTACATTGAAAATCAAGAACAAACCATGGAACTACTACCTTGTAACCAGTGATAACTGCATTCTGTCACAGGCTGTCATTCCTTAGAGAAACAGGTAAGGGAAGAAATGAAAGGACTCAATGACCATAGGGGTACTGGCAAGCCATTAGACTTTCTGGAATATAACTACAAGGTACATACCTACAAGAGACTACAAGGCAAATGTAAAGTATCAGTACAATCTTAGATCACAGAAAGGAATAGGGAGGGCTTTCTTAGTTCAGAAGCTCTAGTGTGAACAGAGATCCCTCTGGAACGCCACTGTCTGCAGCACTGAAACCACCTACAGCCAGACAGGAAACAGAACTGATGATACCATTCAAGACCAGAAAGACCATCTAATGAGACAAGAATAAATGCTGAACACTGCCAGGGTGGCTAGATTTCAAGGTTAGACTTAAATGTCTATCATCAAAAAAATGTCCTTTTAGTCATTCAGACATCCTTTAGATTCAGCCCTACTAATTTTATGAGGTCTGAGGCTATATTTTAATTTCAAAGTAGTTCTGTTCTTTTCTGTCTCAGTGAATAAGCTGTTTTAAAGCAGTATTTTAGCAAAAGAACACACTATATAGTGCTCATAAGCCTACGTGTACATATCTATATACATTTGTGTATCTTAAATTTGCCCTCCCCAGAAGACACTGTCAGAGGCAAGATTCCCCTTCTAAATTCATTCATTTGAACTTTCATTTTGTATCCATGAATAGCTTAATCCTCAGCTGCTCTTAGTTTCTGTTCTTAGAATAGCTGGTAGCTAAATTATGAGAAAATCAGGATGTCAATATGTGTGTTTCTTAGGAGTATTCAATCCAAACACATGATTTCTAATTTAAGACCATCATGTTCCTAAAATAGAAACCTCCTCAAGCTCTGCCAGATCTGAATAAATAAATTGTTCAATTCACTTATTTCAAGGCTGACCTGAGTGAGTCAGATATTTTAAGAATATCAAGGAGGAAACAAAAGCTAAGACTATTCTTAAATCCCCTATGATACTACAGCACTGTATTTCAGATTTCTATAATTTCAAATCAGATTTTTCTTGAATATGCACTAAACTTACAATAATTTATTCTGCTTATAAACAAATATCTATATAGACATAATAGTATGACCAGCAGAGAAGTTGGCCTCACTATGAGGTGAGCTTTGAAATGAGAACAGGAGTCAGGACAGCCAGGATGTCTGCTCTCACACTGACAACATGGGAGAAAGAGCTGGGGACTGGAGAGAAATTAAGTCAGGGAAACAGAAGGGGTTGGGAGCTAAAAGCACCAGTCTGAAGCATTCACCAAATGGGAAAGAAGTGGGGTAGCTGCTGCTCTTCTAGAGTGCCGCTATCTAGAGTGAGACTGGTGATCTCTGTATATTATAGGACCAACACAGAAAAGAAAATAAATTTTATATTTTTTAATATATGTTACTGAAACACCTTTGTGTACTATTTTAGAAGAAGCGGTGGTAAAACAGTATAGCAACAAAGAAAAAGAGGCTATTTTTAAAATAAAGATGTAATCTCTCCTGCTCAACCAACTGGAAAAAAAAGCAGATAAAAGATTTGACACACAGGGGGTTTCATAAAAGGTCTGCAAGTCCAAATAATATCTTCTTTTTTCCTTCTATATCAGCTGTCTTAGTAAAAGATGCTGCCTTTCACTACAAATTTTATCTTTTTAGTGCTGTTGCCTGAACATTCTTGAATATGTATGTTTGAGAATTTTCTTGTAAAAACATCAGTTCTACACAACACATCTTAAACAGCAATATACCAATATGTCTGTTGTAAGGAATATGCCCAAAGATTTTTATTAAGTAGACATAATTGAGTTTCAGATCTTTAAAATATCTTTTTTTTTTTTTTTTTGCCTGAGGTCTAATATTATTTTAGGTCTATAACTTTATTCCTGATTTACTTAGGATACTTTTTTTTTAATCAAGGAATATCAGACATTTTTAGAGTACATATCAAAGTACAGCTCTTTAGCTCAGTGTTTTATCACCAGCTGTGTATGTTATCCTTTGCTATCCCCAGCCATAAGAGGCTCTGAAGCAATGCTGGGCAGAAGGAAGGAGGGTTACATATTGATTGTAAACAACTCAGCTCAATAACCAAGTTTCCTAGTTCATACTTACACATGCATTTGACAAAGTTTTAAAGGAGAGAAACATCTAGTTTCCTTCTAGCATTACTATAGTTAATGTTCACCTGTTTTTCTCAATCATAAGTTTAATTGTATTGTAGGAAATGAAAATTTTAAGCATTTTGTGGTTTTCAGGCTGTATACCTCCCCAGCTAAGTTAGACATTTGTTTGTACATGGAAACATTTAGCTGAAAGATATGCTAAAGTCTTCTGAATTGTTATTGCAAATTTACTGTTTTCAAAAGGAGCTGAAACCTAGAAATGCTAGTGGAAACCTTTTGGTGCTTCTACTCTGGCAATTACTGCCATAAGAAAAGACAGATACATTTGTTTCTGCCTTTAGCTGCTGCTTGGAAATCTGTTTCTGTTTTTACTCACATATTTATAGATCTTTAGCTAAGTCGTTACTCTGAGTTTCCATAGTGATAACTGAAATATGTATTAACACCAAACCTCAAGGCATATTTATGGTTGGCAATGCTTCATAAATTACTTTTTTCAAGAGCAGCTTCTCAAAACATATTTGTTCAGTTCAGTTCCTCACTTGATTTGTGATAGATACTTTTGATATAGCTGTATTTATCTAGGAGAGAGATATTTTTCCCTCTGCAAGATTCAGCATGTTGATCTTACTTCTCTTTTTTATCTATGCTATCAAAAGGTCTGAAGAGATGAAGCTTCTGAATTCAGAATGTTATCTTTAAAATAAAATCACACTTTTAAATTTGCCTTACTTTCAATTAAACCTTCCTGAAATGGAGCACCATTAATGGACAGAATTGAACATCACAGATAACTTATCTGTATTCATGATAATGAATTTTTGAACAAAGAACCTATTTCTCTGGTTGCCACCAGATTAGGAAAGAATCGCCCATTCATACCATCTTGCTAATTGGAAAAGCTGAGCTGCAGCTCATCAGGTATACCCAGAATATCTTGGGTATTTTTTTTGTGAAAATAAATTCTAGGCCAGGATTTTCCCATTCAGCTTATTTTTTCCTGATATATTTATCTAAACATTCTATTCAGCTGCTCTGGGATGCCTTAATATCATGGAAAAAAAAAGAGAAAGCATCAAATCCAAAATATTTTTATTAGATTATATTAGATTACACAAAAAAAAAGTGCTTGGGTTTTTGGTTTGTTGTGTTTTTTGGGGCTTTTTTTAGTAGATGTTTGAAAATCTAATACACTAGCAGTCAATGTTTCCAGGAAACGTCTGAATGAATGAATGCCGGAACAAATTTCCTCTTCATTTCTGTTAATTGCTTCTGTGAAGACAGCTGAATTAGAGGTTATTGGATGAAAATCTTTCACTGTTTATTTCAAGCATTCAGGACTGGCCTCTGTTCTGTACTAAGGAGAACTGTCATGCATACAAATACAAGGTGACAAATAATCACCAAAACAGCCCTAGAAAGGGACTTGAGCCTGACTTAATGAAAGTGCCTATGTGGTCCCTCTTTTACCCTGCTTGTAAGAAGGAATGTGCTTTAATTTCTTTATGTCTCCTGGGTCTTCTGGTCATTTATAGAAGGAAGTGCTTACATTCAAAAAAATGCATTTTCATTCAGCTGTTTTGGAAGCCTGATGCAGTATAAAGTAGTCTCTCATTAACTGCAGGTCTCTGTTGTGTGCCATAATTCTGTCCTCCCTTCTTATCCTCTGCAGTCATCACCCATATGCTCACATGGCAACAACTACAAGCACAAAACATCTTTCTCCAACTAGTATTGTGTCAGACCCTATCTCCAGGTTCCAACTGCTGGGCATCCTTTTTTTATTATCCTTACCTTAAGTAGCATTCTGTATTAGCTTGGCTTTTCATGGTATTAGCAGTTCAAGTAGTTGGGTTTTAAATTGTGTTTTTCTCTCCATAACAGTGGAGACTCCAGCACAAGGAGAGTGCCCTCTGCAGTCATTCTTTGCATCTTGTGTTGTTCTGGTCTCAGTCATCTCAGCTAGGACTGAAGAAAAAAACCCTCTCTTGATCTGTTCTACCAAGCTAGCTCTCAAGGCCCAAAGCTCAGAGGCTTTAGCTGCAGAGCTGATTTGAGCTCAGGCTGTTTCCTTTGATCCTTGGCTATGTGATGCTGCTGATATGCCTCTGCCCAGACTGCATCATGCTGATCCTGACCCTGACCCAATGTGAATAAGATGAAGCCAAGCCTAACACTCTTCAATATGCTTCCACAACTGAGACATAGCCAGAAGAAACTGAGCTAGATGTTGCTTGTAATTTATTGTGTCTGCGTGAGACGATGACTCTTGTGTCCCTCTCCTAGAGCAGCAGCAGGCAGGAATATGGGATAGCTGCTGCTCTCTAGAGATTGCAGGAGCTGCCCCTTGCTCTGCTGAGCTGGTCATGCTCTGTGCCTGGTGTGTGCACTGAGAACCACAGATTTGCCTTAAGGATACAAACACAAGCACAGTGCACCCTCAGAGTCACCTTTGAAATTTATACAGGAAAAAAATTAAATTTGTGTTGTCTAGCAAACATTAGCACTACCTCAGTGATTTTCACCCATAATTGTTTGGGGTTTCATGAAGTAGGGTATAAATGAGATTATTGAGTGAAGCATGTTGCATAAGTTTTCCTTTAATCATGATTTGCTTCAGTCCAACCCACTCTCTGTGTCACTTTGAAGATTAATTTTTAGTACTTAAAATATGGACTTGAATGTACTCACACATAAGAAGTTGCTAAGGGGCAATGTGATCCTATACGTTAGCAATTCTATGGAAACTGCCTGTTTGTAAACTTCTGCTTTCAATGAAAAAATGAGGTAGCTTGTTATTTTCTCATTAAGGGATAAGCTACTTCAACTTATTTTCTGATTGCATGTTTATAGCTACCAGCCTTCAGTAACTTGTCATCCAGTAATTTCCTACTGTGTCATCAGTCTTCATAAATATTTTGATCCTCAAAACACCTGCTCCACTACTATCTAATAAAATGCATATCTCTTTCTTGAAAGAAAAGATGGACTATTTCCCTTTTTTTACCTTTCCTAAAAATAAAGCTCTCCAGAGCTTTCTCTTTTGCTGTGCTCACTCAGAAGCAAAGGACATAAGATGTACTGGCATCCTGAAAATAGGAGTTCTCTTTATGGCCTGATGGAGACAGGATAATATAATAACTTACTTATAAAATGCTGTGCACAAAATCAAGGGTGTACTGGATGTGTCTGGAATAGAGTTAACTTTCTTCACATAGTGCTGCCTTTTGGATTTGCTGCTAAATCAATGTTAATAACACACCAACCAGTGTCAGCCTTTGCCAAGAAGTCCTTTGCACAGTGCCCAGACTTTGCTGAGACTTTGCTGGTATTCATTCTGCCACACCAGAGAGTAGGCTGGAGGAGGTCACAAGAAAGAGAGGGACACAGCCAGGCCAGATCACCCAAACTGATCAAAGGATTATTCCACACCATATAGCATGCAGCCATAAAAAAAAAAAAAAATTAAAAAAAAAAAAAGTGGTCTGACCTTTCCTATGAAGCCAATGCTTGAGAACTGGCTGATCTGCTTCTACAAGTTGGTGAATGACAGCTTTGCTTCACTTGATTTGGGTTTTGTCTACTTGGCTGGTAGGTTGTTTTTTGGTTTTGGTGGGGTTTTTTTTCCTTTTCTTGACTGAAACCACAAGTTTCCCTGCTGTTGCTTTTCTGAACTTCTACCCCAACCCATGAGGAGGGGTGGTAACAAGTGTCTGAGTGTGTGCCTTATTGCTGTCTGGGGTCAGCCAACCACAAAGGGACAATTGCTATTGTCTTTTAAACCAACAGAAGCATTGTTACTTCTCCTATAAATGGTGCCAGGAAGGCAAAGCCAGAATATGAAAGCTCATCGCCATCTCCCTTTCCTGCTAAGAGTGGACAGATCACAAAGGTAAGTTAGAATAATCATTCTTTCTCTCTACAATAATCTTGCTTCATTTAAATTTTTTTTTTCCAAAAGGCTCATGTCTCCAGACACAAAAACAAGCCTGAGTATTGACTGGAAATTTTAGCATTCAACAAATCCTTGCACCAAAAATTTTGCTCTCATGCTTAAAAAGGAGTAGATTGCCACTAGACATCCATTTAATTTTTAGTCATTTTTTTCTTGCAGAGTTCCTAGTCAGCAGATTGACTACTTTCAGGCTAACTAGCCCAAGTCAGAGCATGAAAATATAAGACCTCCAGCATTTCTAAGGGATGTCTCTGTAAATTACATTAAATATGAGATTTCTCCTAAAAATAAGTTTTTTTCAAACAAAGGAAGTTTGGCAAAAAATGCTTTACTGTGTATATGCTTTGCTGAACTGAAAGGAGACCACTGATGCAAATTAAAGGGAGAAAATGTTGAAGCGGTGTATGGAATGGAATGGAATGGAATGGAATGGAACGGAACGGAACGGAATGGAATGGAATGGAATGGAATGGAATGGAATGGAATGGAACGGAATGGAACGGAATGGGCAATGTCAGTTGGAAGGGACCTGCCATAACCATCCAGTCCAACAGCCTAACCACTTCAGGACTGACCAAAAGTTAAGGCCTGTTACTGAGGGGAATGAGTCCAAATGCTTCCTAAACAGTTACAGGCTTGGGGCATTAAATACTTCTCTAGGAGCTTGTTCCAGGATTTTGCCACATTCTGGGTAAAGAAATTATTCCCAATGTCCATTCTAAACCTCCTGTGGCACAATTTTGTGCCATTCCCATGCCTTCTGTCACTGGATCCCAGGGAGAAGTGATGAGCACCTCTGTCCTCAGGAAGCTGTACAGACCAATGAGGTCAGCCTCAAACTACTCTCAAAACTAGATAAACACAGTGACCCCAACTGCTGCTCATAGGACATTCCTTACAGCCCTTTCCACAGCTTTGTTTCCTTCCTCTTGGTGTAGTCAAGCACCTGCAAATCCTTCTGAAATTGAGAGGCCCAGAACTGCGTGCAGTACTCCAGGTGAGGCAGCATCAACACTCAATACAACAGGATAATCACCTCTTTTGAGAACTGGTGGTGATGTGTTTGATGCACCCCAGGATGGGGCTTGTCTTTGTGGCTACCAGAGCACCGTGCTGACTCCTGCTGAGTGCTGTGACCAGCAACCACAGCCCTTCCCTTCTGCAGGGAGCAGCCCAGTCACTCCTCTCCTCACCTATACTTAGTCTGCATTTACTCTGTCCCAACTGCAGAATGCTGCTCTGTTCTTATTAAATTTAATCCCACTAATCATTGCTCTAGTCTATCTAGATCCCTTTATGAATTTTCACAATTTATGTGAGCATAATTTATTAAAGTAACAGTTTGTTTATTTCAATCCAAAGGAAGAAGAAATTTCCAAATATAGGTCAGAACAAAGTCCTGCAGAGATGTAAATAGTCATTCCTTTGCACCTGCCTCATCCCTAGGTAAAATTTTGCATTTCTATCTTTTAATATTATTCAGGGAATCAGGAATAACCATTATCTATTAATAAAATAACATTCACCAGGCCATAACCAGAGGCATAATCTATAATATTTTTTGACAAACAAGTTGAAAATATATGTCCAACTGATGACAGAAGTCTCAGCAGCAATTTCTTCTCATGATATTTCAATACAGTAACCTGGGATGATGGAGAGTTTTATAATTAATGTCAGTTATGCTGGACATACTCTGATAAGAAATGATGGGCTTGCCTTTTACAAACATCAAACTTTATGAGCTGGAAATGAAATGCAGTCAAAACAGGCCAACAGACCAAAAAGTGATATAAGCTGTAATTTCATGATAGTTTCTCTTCTGCTGGCAAAGCAAAAACTGTTCCCAGGAGCTGAATAATGCTGTGGGATTGGTTAGGAAAAGGCAAAAACATGGCAGTAATTATTACTGGGTTTAGAGTTACACATTCGTTGTCTGGAAAAAAAAAAAAAACAAACAAAAAAACCCCAAAGTTTTAGCTTCATCTTTCTGCTGTAACTGGAGAATATATTCACCAAATTTTCCCAACAGAAAATTTCACAGAATTTTTGCAGAAAAATGATGTAAAAAGAGTCAAGAGGATGCTGTAGCAACCTCTTGACAGTGAACAGAAGAAAAGCCATGAAAAAGGCCTTTAGATATTTTCAGCATTAAGTGTTATGGGGTTTTTGTATTTACTATAAAGTAACAAGCTTCCTGTTGCCACATTGTTCACTGAAACTAGTGAAAAGACTATTTCTTCTGTCCAGAAAGGGAAAAAAAAAGGCAATATGTTATCTCAAATCCAAAGTGTTTCATGAAAATAAAACATAAAGGAAAAATTCAGGAATATTATTAAGAATTATGACATCACCAAGAAAAATGAGGATGATGCATATAAATTTGTACCATGATGTTTGCAACCTAAATGTTATGAAATGCAGTATTTTAGTTTCAGCTGAAGTGCAGCATTAAAAATGTCTTTCTCCAAGGTCAATACATTTTGAATCTGTCATCAGAGTTTTTATGAAGATGAATGTTTTCACCTTACAAGAAAATTCACAGAGATAGAAATAACATTGCAAAAAAAGGTGAGCAAAAAGGGCCAGATCTTCTCACTAAGTGCTTTTTTCAGCACTATTGCTCTGCTGCTTTTGAGTGCTGTTTGTAATTTAAAATTCAGAGGCTCCTAGAAAGGTGTTAAAGCCATCCTGGTTGCTTTGAAATTAGTTATTTAGCTCCTGGTCCCTGCAGAAATGTAGCATGATCTCTGATCACAGGTTTTGCCATACTCCTTAGTTTTTCCTTTACTTTTAAAGAAATTCAATGTTCATGAAAACACTCCTAAATTAAATAGTTAATTTTGTATGCCAAAAGTAGGTTTAAAAGTAAGTTTTCTAAATATACTTATACTTGCAATTTGGGAATCTTCATCTTATTCCTTACAACCTGATATAATGAATATCTTCATATCTGTGTTTTGAAATCAAAGCATCACACATCTTAATTTCTGTTACTTATACAGACCATATATTTTAGGCACATTACATATCTTGGGCAAATAATCTACTTTTCTACTATGTAAACCCAGATCTTTAAAGGAGATTATCAGTAAGTCATAAAAGTAAATACATAAAATAAAGTAAACCAAAATTAAATATAATAAAATAAAAATTACCATGCAAAAAGAGATCATTTCCCTAATATAATAAAATCACTTAGATATTCTGCAGGCAATAGAGTAAGAGGTGGGAATTATCAAGGCTTTTTTGAAATCTGAAGCGGTTGGCACTGAAAGAGAGGATATCAGGAAACACCTAAAAGATTATATGTCATATCCTATTAATCTACTGAGCCATATCCTAGCCTAATGTGGTGGGTTGATCCTTGTTGAATGTCAGGTACCCACCCAAGGCACTCTGTCACTCTCCTCCACAGCTAGACAGGGAAGAAAAAATATAATGAAAACCTTATGGGTTGAGATAAGGGCATGGAGCAATCACTTACCAGTTACAGTTATGGGCAAAACAGACTGCACTTGGGGACATTTACTTTATTACCAATCAAATCAGATAAGGAAAATGAAATCTCAAAGACTGCTTCCTCCCAAACCCACCCTTTTTCCTGGGTTCAACTTAACACCTGATTTTCCCTGCATCCTCCCCTCCAGATCTCAGGGGTATGGGGAATGGAGGCTGCATTCAGTTCCTCTGCTACACCTTCCTCCCCAGGCAGAGATTCCTCACACTCTTTCCCTGCTTCAGCCTGGAGTCTCTCCACGAACTTTTCCAATGTGAGTCCTTCACATGGGCTGCAGTTCTCCATGAGCTGCTCCAGTGTGGGTCCTCAGGGGTCACAGACATTGCCAGGAGCCTGCTCCAGCACAGACTTCCCTGTGGTCACAGGATTCCCTCTGGGAATCCACCAGCTGGGGCATAAGGTGTCCTCTACTCCAGTGATGATCTCCATGAGCTCCAGAGGCACAGCTCCTCCACCATGGTCTGTCTGCACCGCAGGCTTCAGGGGAATCTCAGTCCCAGCATCTGGAGAACCTCTTCCCCTCCTTCTTCCCTGGCCATGGTCTCTGCAGGGCTGTGTGTCTCATACATTCTCTGTCCTCTTTCTGGATGCAGCTTCTGTTGCCCAGTTTCTCTTTCTCCTTCTTAAATCTGTTTTCCCAGAGGCACTGCCACCATTGCTGCTAGACTTGGCCTTGGCCGGTGGCAGATCCATCTTGGAGCTGGCAGACATTGGCTCTGTCAGACAAGGATGAAGTTGCTGGAAGATCCTCACTGTTGCCCCCCACTAGCAAAACCTTGTCTTGCCACACAAACAAAATACACATAACAATGAAGAATGTGAAAATAAACAATTTGTATTATAAATATGGATTTCCATTAAGTTCAAGAGCTATTTGGACAAAAGCTAAATATTATGGGTTTTTTTTTATTTGAAATTGTTTCAGCAATAGAATCAAATAGAATCTACTGCTAATGTATTAAAATTCTACAAAAGGCAACTGTGGAGGCAGCTGAGCTTGTTCAAAAAAGGTTAAGGCAAATTAATGAGCAACAGATTCTTAAGAGTACAATAAAAATCTGCACAAGCATATAATCTCTAACATCCTTAACAAGGCTTGGAAAGTACTATGAGAATGAATCAACTCTGCTCTTTAACTGTTGTAGACCCATTTTCATTAACAAAATTGATCTGACTCAGCAAAGCCCTTTTTTTGGTTTTATGGCCAACAAACTCTAACATGCTGCTTGCAAATTTTGTTGTATATTAGATCAATTTAGTCAAGCAATAGTTCTGGATTAATATGCTCCTAAAAGCACAACTAGCTTTTAGGATCATGAAACAACTATTTCAAACATAATTCTGCAAGACACAAAGTGAATGTAGCTAAATGTGTCTGTTGAAATCTAAAAACAAAACAAAAAAAAAAAAAACCCAAAAAACAACAACAGAAAGTTAAATAAATTACAGGTAGAAACTGATAATATTGATTGATGTAAACATTTACTCAATATAATAAGAAGCAAAGTGAATATTCCTCAAAATTCTGACAACATAAAATAACTGTGCTGACTGGATAGAAGGAATTTCCAGGCACTGTGTCCTGCACGTGAGAAAATTCCTGCTTTGTCTAAGTATTTCAGATCCATTTTTTTCTAACCTAAGATATACTCCACTGTCCCATCTTTTGACATTTAGATTACTTGCCTTCCTTAAAAACCTAAACTACAGTTTCACTGTTTATAAAATATAATTTTCTTTGATAAGACAAGCATGCATCTACCATACTGCAGATAAACATGACTTTTATCTTAGAATTTTATTTGCCTATTTTAGTTATTGGACTTCTTTAGACCGTTAGATCTTTGTTCTGGTAAATTTGTTTTTTATCATTACTGGTCTTTCAAAGTTTGCCTTCCATTTGGGTAATTTTTCTCATGATCATTCATTCCTTTGTAAATCTGAAGCACAACTGGACTACACAAGGAGACTTGTGACAAAACATGTCATTAATACACAATAATATTTATAGGCAAAGGAGTGCTCATTACAGAAGAGTTAAACAGAAAGTTCTCTTTGGAGCATAGGTGACAACCTTTATTAGTGATGTATATTCTTTTCTTGACTTTCTGGGGAGAAAATCTGTGTCTTGTCTAAGTAAACATATACTAAATGTCATGCTAAATCAGTTCATTTAGATTTTTTCAATAACCTATGTGGTTATTACCAGGCTGTGGCACTCACTTCATTTATCTTGTCTTACATTTTGATGCTTAGGGTACAGATATTTCATCACCTGCAACTGGATTTATTAGATCAGATAGGGGTGTATACATCAAGGAAATGATTTAGCCCACTTTTAGAGTCAGAGGAGACAAACAGAAATTTCAAAGATTTGCTCATTCCATTATTACTTCCTAGGGGAAGCAGGTAAAATGAATTCCATCCTTAATTTTAGACTTTTGCATCTGACTTAATAACACTAAATTCTCTAACCTTAATGTAATGTCTCAGTGCAACTGAATCTTGCCCTGGGTTTATATCCAAGCAGAGATTTTATTGTTTTTATAAATTTTAATTGAACTCTAAAAATAGGTCCAAGGAGGATGAGCTAGGGCCTCTTACAGCTAATTCTTCAACTAACATTTAATCTATATATACCAACAGAGAGGAATTTGCTTTCAGCCACTACAAGAAACTTAAAAAGCATTTTTTTTTTTACATAAAAGTGGAACACAGCTGAATAACTGATTTTTTTTTTTTACTTTCATAAGTACTGCAACATAATTCTATGCTATCATGTATTCTGAAAAACTGCCAGAGTGGAGAAGTGGATAATTCAGGAGCATGTTGAAAGTATACTTCTGAGCATATTAGTTGGCTTAAAATATTGAAGAGTAGACTATACGAAAAACACAAACCAAGGAAAGAAGGACCTTAATTCCCCTGGGATTTGTTTCCTAGTGAAATATGCAATAAAAGGTACTTTCAAACCCTGAAGCAGTGCTAAGATCATGAGCATTTGTTGAGATCATTACTACAAACTGGAGAAGACTAAACCAGAAAAGGGTAGTTCCATGTAGCCCAGTAAATATGGTATTGCTTCTGCTAATAGAAGGCTGAAGGCATTTTTCTGGCTCTCTGAGGCCTCAGGACTGGGTCTTGTCAGGCTTGCTTAGTCCAGCAAGCCTATCTTAGGCTTGCCTGGAGGTTGCTTTTTTATCGCTAACATCAGTTTTGTAATGACAAGGTGGCTGTCACCCAGTTATTTTTAGACTTGCTTCGCTTTGTGCTATTGGAACATGCAAAGCCTATTATTGCAATAATTTTGATACATTTCTGAAAGTACTAGAGAGTGTTAACACATAGTTTCTCTATACAGAATGAACTGCTGATGACCCTGGAATACAGATGGGGCAGAGGAGTGCAAGGATGCAATGCAGGCAAAGGCCCAGAAAGTTTGAATAAAAACACAAAAGTTATAATCAAATCAACAATGAACAATTAAGAATTACTGAATATTAAATAATGCCTCCTTGGGAGCTTTGTAGGTATCTAAAACCAGTTTTAGGTGTGACAAAGAAAACAAAGAACAAGTAGTTTTACTTCATATGTAATGGCTGTAATCTGCAATATGTTTAGATATAACATGGAATCAAAGACCAGTAAAGAAAAAAATCAAGGTATAAACTGTGCTAGAGCATATATAAATATATCCATGAATGGATTCCAGTGTGAAGAGGAAGTAATTATGACCATCATATTCCTCTCAGCAAGAAGAAGGAAGAAATCCCTCACTTCTAAAATCATACTTCTTCACTGAGGGACATGGGAAACTATGATGTTTTTAACCCTCTCATCCAGACCAAAGCGATCAACTAAAGATTCAGAGAAGGGGTAAGAATATGAAAGAAAATTTTGATATATATTGCATTTTGTTACTAGATTTTGAGAAGACATAGAAGGCTCAGTAAATAGCCACTTTAATATGTTTTTTCAATGTTTCTTAACACTTGAGGTATTTAATAGTGATGTGCATAAGCAGGGAATTAAATAATAGTAAAGATGTGACATTTTCACAGCTGGCTGCATCACCATTGTTATTACTAGGCTGTTATGTCCTATGCTGGAGTAACACCTTAGATGCAAGTAATTTGTTAGCCGTTATTTTGAATGAGTTTTTTGCTTTGGGAATTATTTTTCTCATACCACACACTTATTCCTATTTATTCCTTTTTGCAAGTTATTTCTTCCTACTAAGTCAGTTTTTATGCTGGTCATCCTTTTATCATTTATTTAATGAAAAACTTTTGTAATAAACTAATTTAGGGGTAAATATTTGTCCTGGAAAGAGTATCATTGCTTTCTTGCTTTGAATAACTAGAGAATATTTTGAGGAAAAGGTTACACATTGCAGCTTCAATTTAAGGAAACAAAATAATTATTTGCAATGGATAATGACTGAGAAAGGAAAACTATATAAAAATAGGCTTTGACTTTTTTTGTGAAATTGAACTGATGTATTTAAATAAAGCCAGAAAAGCATGATATGCTATGGTGCAAGGCCCTGTTACATGGTGCATCCTAGAAGCTAAAGCCATGAACTTCTGGATGCAAGGAATAACTTTTCTTTACCTTGAAAAGAAATATATTAGCATGATTAAAATTTTGTGAGAATGTGTAATAAAGAGCCATTTCTTCTCCCAAGACAGCCTACCAGTAAGACACCTCTCCCTTCTACAGTGCCGCAAGGACAGGTACATTTGTATAGTTAAGGAAGTTTGTGGAGGTTTAGAAACCCAAAAACAAACATAAATTGACATCTAGGATGGAATTACCTTTTTGAAGGGATAGGAGTGTGTCGCTATAGGACACATGAAAGCACAATGCGAGCCACTTCTATTGCAAGGTAAAGAAGAAGAAGGTTTATTTTGTGACTCCAACTTTTATACTTTTCCAAAGGTGGCAGTGGATTGGAGAGTGAATGGGCTACCTCTCCAAAGACATTGGAAAAACCACCAGTACATCAACTTTCTCCACCCCCATGAAGGAATGCAAAACAATATGTTGTTTACAGAAATTGTGTGGGAAAGTTTTCTAACAGAATGTAAACTCAGAAAGCTTTAGAAAATCTTGAGAATGAGGGCAACAGGAGTGTAGCAACTGATGTCAGGACCAGGAATCTCAAAATGCCATTTCAGAGTCAGACCCTCACACAAAAGGGTGAATCAACTGCTAGAAACAATCCTATAAGCTTCTGTTTTCAGGCAAGACCTCACTAGGGACCAAAGGTCTGCACTGGTTCTTTAGTACGACCTGGTCTGTGATTTTCCTTTATTACTTTTCCCTCAAAGTCTAACATGACTTACAAGTACATTTCACAGGCTGAGTTCATGGCACCTCATTAACCCTGGATCAATCACTCTTTCCCAACCCATTTTGGCCTTTGCCAATCCCCATGATATCCACACTTAAATATTGGGTGATTTTTTTCAAGCACTACACTGGGCTTAGAGAATAAAAAATTTCAGAAACTCAGTTTTTAGTTGGATTCATTGAAGGTGGTATTTAGGGGACAATGCAGTGCCTTGGAAAATAATCAGTCACAGTTACATTGTAGACAATAGAGAACATCAATAGAAATTTCTGAAATAAGATCTTCTATATTGATACAGATGTTTTTAGCAGATGTTTTAGCATTACCAGCACTTGCAAAAGATGCCTGGCCATTCCATATGTGAATATCCACCATCAGAAGAATGCCATCTACAAGGACTTCTCTGCAAAGATTTCTCCTCACAACTACAGAGAATACAAAAGTGATAAGTTCAGATTCAGTGTTTCAAAATTAGATGTTTCAATTTGGGCAAATGAAGCTCATTGAACTAGTTTCCAGAAGGTGAGTCAGACATATAAGTCCTCCTTACTGAAAAGTAAAAAAAAAAAATTATCCAAGACACACATCAAGTACTATCTGGGACACAGAATTTCATGTAGGGAGCTCCTGTGGTGGAGGTACATGTAAAAGGTCTGGCTTCACTGCCTCAAATATCTCTTTTCTGGTGAATCACAGGAACAAAAGTTTGGGATCGTGAGACTTACTGCCGAGTTTATTTTGAGATGTAGCATTACTTGACACACTTGCAGCCATGTGTAGATAATAATACCATTGTAGAAGTTTTCACCTGACAGCCAGTGTGCCACATTTCATTTGCTTTTATAAATTCTTGAATTATACCCTCATTTCTTTCTCTTCTTCTGTTACTTTAATATGTGATACTAATTTCTACTATTTATTTTGTTAAAAATTTGTGTTTATTTCTAAATAACTACTGTCTAAAATTCCATGGTAGTCAGCAACAAGAGTAATCAATACTTAACCGACCTGGATATTGAGTAATATCGATCATATTATTGATTAGTAGTGACAGTGATTACTGAGCGAAAAATACTACAAATGTAGCCCATAGAGTACTGGAGTAAATCTCCCTGCAGAAGCATTTAAAGTTACCTTTTTTTTCAGAGTTTCAAACACATTCTTATATATTTCTAGTTCAAAGAATCTATTTATAAATAACTTAATTTCAAAATATTCTAGTATATTAAAGGCTTCAGCCATTGTCCACCTTGATCGTTTAGGTCTACCAAGAGTGAACAAGTTATGAAGAATTGAAAAGTAAATGTAATGAAAATAAAGATTACAATTCTTCCAAATGACAAATAGAGGAGGCCATAAGGGAAAAGAATGTGTTGGTCATGCTCTCAAACAAAAAATTTGGCTTTCAAAAGACAAAATGTAGCATCCTCCTACCAGGTAACATCTATTTCAGCAAGAAGAGCTTGAATACCAGGACACAGTTATTCAGTGAAGCACAGTCCACAGAGCAAATGGTGAGTCCCTGACTTTGGTACTGTTGGCATGGTGACTGTCTTTCCAGCAACATAGTTAGAAGTCTGTTATCTTTACTTATTCCTGCTTTCATTTGATGATCCTTTCTTGAAGATTATTTTCCTTAATAAAGATTTTTTTTCTTTTTTTAAGGATATATATCTTAGTTCTGTTTATGTACTCCTCATTTACCTTGGTAAGAGCTCATTTTCCTCAGAGGGGAAACAAAAAGAACTGCACATGCTCTGAGTTTAGTATCCCCTCCTTACCTTGTTCTGCAGGGCAGTTCAGGGCTCTCACAAACCAAAGAATTATTATCCTGCTTGTTTTTATACATTGGAGTCAAGTTTTCATCTTTACTGAAGTCAAAATGAGGCTTCATGTCATTACTAACTGGGTCCCACAAAGAAAGCTTTTTCTGTAAGGACTGCATCTATTGCCCACCTCTTTTTCCCTGCAGCCTCACACATAGATCTAAATGGACTCTTCAGTCCACAGAAGAAGTATGTAGAAGTCATTTAAAAGAAGCTGTGATAAAGGGAGAAGAGAGGAGCCTACAAGAGCAGTATTTACAAACAGGAGAGTTCAACAGTGATACATAGTGGGGTAATATAATGCTTTTTTAAAAAAAATCAGGTACAACTGTTTACAAAAACATGAGATAATCTGTTTCAGAAAGCCTGTTGGTATATTACTGTAGAAGATGTCCTGTAGATAGAAAAAAGAGGTTAAAGTAATCTTCAGATGCTCTTTACATTTCCTTCTGCTAAAGAAAGAAGCCAGACTGACAGCTGTGGGATTTAGAGAAATCCATATTTCTGATTGCTATTTCATAATTTTAAGGTATTTCAGCTGCTTTGTGTTCAGTAATATATGTATTATAACTCTAGTCCTACTAAAGACAAAATGTAATTATCTCCATCTATCTAGTCAAAGTTATTTATGAAACCGTGCAAAGAGTGTATCTTGTCTGATTACACCTGTCCAATAAAATTCTCCTAAAAGCTCTTCAGCAACACAGGGATTTTTAAATGGGTCTCTGTTTGACCTGCATTTAGACCTGTGTCATAAGCAGTTTTCTGACATATGCTCGAAGGTGTCAGGTAATAGTGATTTGCATGTCCCAGGCAGAGTTGTCTGAAAGGGTCATGTCCACAGCCCTGTAAGGAAAGTGAGACTAGATCAGTTGGGAGGGAAAGATGCTGTGCACATCATGTAATCCTTTTTTCTTACATTTTCAAATTCAGCATCTTCAGAAAATTTTTTTCACTGAGTCTGTCTTCTTCATCTAATAGAATGACATGAAAAAGAAAAAAAGAAAAAAAAAGATGAAAATTTTGTTTCAGTTACCCCAAATAATCCTATTCTAAAACTAATTAATCCCATTCTTCCAAAGTTGCATCTAAAGCTCACATTTGGTTGCAAGGGGTCTGTGCTTTGTCCTCAATCAGTTGTTAAAAGGTAATCCAAAAGGGATAAAACAAAAAAAAGACCAAGATAGGATTCCTACTTCAGAGAATCTGAAGCAGCTGACTACAGCTCCAGACATGAGCACAGTTTGTTTTCAGGAGTTCTGAGTTCAGTGAGGCAAATTTCAGTGAGCCTTTTCCCAGGCCTGAGGGCAGAGATGCTCCCTCCTGCCACTGTCAGTGAGGCTGGGGTGTTTCCATTCTTCTGTATTCTATCTAATATTTCTGACTGAAGTGGCATGGTAAGGCTAATTAAGTCAGCAAGACTGCATTAATTTCATGTTTCCTAATTGCCATTTTAATAATCCATGTCTGGCAATTGAGTGTCCCACCAAGATGCAAGAAATAAAGGCAGTTAAATAAAGGACATTTCTTCCTGACACATAATGATACTCTCACATGTATCTCTGGCAGTGTATCAAATATTAGAATATAAAGGTGGTAAGGTTTAGAAGAGGTCCTTATGTCAAAGCACCATGAAGAGATTCCAGTTCATCATTAATATTTCCAAATCAAATTCCAAATAGTCTTAATTATCATGCCAGAGAGTTCATTGTTTGAATACAAAGCCCCAAATATTTTAATACCACTGAACACACACACACACACAAAATAAACTTACTCATCATTATAGTTTTGTATTATTCCATTTGTTTCTCAAGATACAGAATTCCAGAATTGAATAGTATAGAATGCCATTATGTTTCAAGAAAGTTGCTATCCTTAATATTAAGACCGAAATTCAATAAATTTGCCTGCATTCAAATACAAAAAATCTTAAATTACCTGCATTCAATACTAATTGCGATACTGCCAAATTCAAAATCATCAATATATAAAAATTATCAATATAATATTTTTATCAGATGTACTGATATTGTTTACTCCTTTGAATTCCAAATGGCATATATCAACATTCTAGTTTTGAAATAATTTTAAACTTTGTTTGAATAAGTTTCTTTAACATTCAGCAGTATGGCAAATGCAGCTCCTGTTACACTTTTACAGAGAGAATGTAAAATTAAGTCATCTGCTCACCACGTGCAGGAAGAGTAAAACTGTGAAAGAATTCAAAATAGAGGGATTTACAGATGGAAGGAGACATTTTGTTCTTCCTCAAAATGGTTTTATTTTCATGTTTTTCTTCTGCTTTTATTTTCTTGAAAAAAAATAAATGAGGCTAATTCTGCACTGAAATTCATTTTGTAAACCAATATATCAAATAGCATGCCCAGAATGCAGAGAATGGGATAGTCAGTAACTGTGATGTAGGGATGAAAACTGTTCTCCATTTTATTTTGTGTCCTTAAAAGGTCTGTGTGCAGCCATTCAAGCTGCAATCCTAGGTGAACAGAATTTTCTGTACTTCCTTATCTATTATAGTTCCTACGAGTGAAGTTTGTCAGGATTGTAGCTACTATTAAGGAATCCGAATTTTATAGATTCTCCTGTTTCAAAATGACCATGTGGACTGAAGAAGTGTCTCCAAGACAACTGAAAACATATTAACACCAAGAGATGCTTGATAAATAAAAGTACATTTCACAATTTAAGTCAATTCCAAAATACAAGATTTTCTTTTGTATATGTAAAAATATTGAAAATACACCAAAAAAAATTCAAAAGTTAACATCTGCCTGGTAATCTGAACAATTTAAGGAAAATGTAGAAAAAATTAGATCCTAGACCATTCACCAAAAAAGTGATATCTCAATCTAGCAAATGTGTTCTCTTGTTCTGGGGTTTTCCAGGAAATAATATTGTGAAACAGAAAAAGAAAATAGACTGCAATTGCCTACTGTGCTTTATAAATCATTATTTTAAAGGGAAGGAAAAACTAAAACCACAAGCCCATGGAACACAAAAGTGATTTCAGTTACTGTTTCTACTGAGACCAAATTTCACAGAGTCGTGTTAAAAGAAAGGGCTCACTTTCTACTTTGAACCCTAATTGTGGAGTCTGCTGAGGATCTTGGTTCTGAATTGTTCACTCAGTCCTGTTTGTAACAATAACCTACAGGATCTGGAAAATAGTCATAAACTATCAAGACCTGCCCCCAGATTGTCCCATTTTTATGGTGTGAAGTCTTCATGTGGGAAAGGGAGCAGAAATAATGATGTTCTTTCAGGGAACAAAGCCCCAAAATTTGCATTTTTACATGCATGACAGGGAAAGTAACAAGCAGTTTCATGGTGTTTTAATAAATGATAATAAAGCCCAGTTCCTCCAAAAAGTGGGAGCCACTCCTTCCTCACTGCTGGGTGCATGGTTTTGAAGCAAACCAAGTGCCCAGGGTAGCAAAGGAGACAGAAAACACAAACCAGAGAAGAGATGAGGTCGCCAAACATCTTCCAGGTGAAGCCATTCTGCTTTAAAAGGGACGATTCCTCTGCAGGAGCTCCCCAGACTGAACTGACTTCGCTCTTTCCCTGTCCCTCTTTCTCCCCAGCACAAAGAGCAGCACAAGCTTTATGCTTGGAAGTAATGAATGAACCTGAAGGATGCTCTGTCAAGCCATGCAAAATTAATTAGGTCAAGGACTCAGGTGGCTGCAGGGTGATTGTTACACTGACATTTTTAAGCAGCCTGTCTGTGGCACAGCAACCCTCCCAGTTGTGCCATCCCAAAGATCAGCATTATGGGACGTGTTCATCAAATCACTAAACATAATCATATTTTCTTTTATAACTGTCATGGCTTCTTTCCTACATACTCACTCCCCTCTCTTTTTTCTTCTGCATTGTATTTATTATTATTATTTTGCCTACAAGAAACGAAAGGTTTCTGAAATGCCAAAAGGTTTTTTTCCTTGGTACAACAGCTCCCCCTTATGTTCTCTCTCTTTTTTCCTTCATTTCCTGATGGAGAAGGAAAAAAAGGATAAGTTATACTTAAAATTTGATGAACAGTGTTTCTTTGGCCATTCTTCTGTGTTGTGAATACACAAATACCAAGGCTCAAACTGACAAGAATGCTTCCTAGACACTTTAGATCTATCTGACAAATAGGCTTTATCAAGAGTACCAAACAATTGCAATATGTTTAAAAAGACTATAAATATAACTTAGGCTGGTTTCCAGTGACCAGACTTCTTTGATGCTTTTCAGGTTTCAAATATCTATGGTTCGATGGCAGAGACTGACTTACAGATATTTTATTTATTTATTGTCTTGCTCCATCTCTGAGTAGGTAAGGAGATGTGAGCAGATGTGCTGTTCTGACATATCTTTTAGAAACCTGTGAGTAGAAAAGTGCTGAATAAAAATACCCCTACCAAACCAACCTGAACACCAGGAAAAAGCATATCAGTTCCTGAGGTCTTTGAGTAATGGTGATTGCACTACTGAGTAATAAAAATAAGACAAGCCATGCAGGAATGGGACATGGATTAAGGAAAAATTTTAAAGAGGAAGAGAGACAAAACAGTGGGTATGAGAAGGGAATGAACACTCAATTAGATCAATAGGCTTTAAAAACAAGTAGATCACTGCCATTTCCCAGGTCAACCTCCTGCACAGTGCACTCCCTAGATGTGAAGGAGATGGATTTCTTCTCCTCAGATACAGAACTCCCAAATAGTGTGGTTATAGCTGTCTTCAAACAAACACTGGCCTTTGAAAACCTGTATTTGTGCAAGCTCAGGGTAGTGACATCTAATCTCCTATTTCAGGGTGAGAAGTCTTTTTACCCCCTGGAATGTCACAAAATCCAGCTAACGTTTGACCATTCACTGTGAAGGCTGTTTCAAGGACCACTGAACATGAGTAAATACTTATAGCAGATCAAAGATTATAGCAGGTCAAAGATTAAAACAACCACAGCACTTAGCAATTAATTAGCATTCTTGTTAAATAAACCTTAGTACAGATCTCTAAAGCTTGTTGGACCTAAAGGATCTCATTTTATATTAATTTATTTCAATAAAGTTTTAATCTTTCTTGCATTTAATTTTCAAGTGTGTTACAAGAAAAAAAAAGTCTTAGGAGAAGTCTCTCAAATTTAAAGCAATCTTTAAAAAATATGTGAAAACCATATTATCTTCACTAGAAGTAAGGGTTTATGAATTATGGCTAAAATTTACTGAATATTTTTGTAGCTACTTTAAGGAACCTCAATTTGGGAACATTTTAATGACTAGGTAGAGAGGAGCCTAAAGACTAGAGCATTTTTATTAAAAAAACTTGGTTTCATTGTGGAAAATATAACATATTCTATCAAGAGCTCTACAAGTTCCTCAACTCCCAGTCAAACCAACTATTATTTTTTTTTTTTTGCAAACTACTCTATCATATATGCTGACATTTTCATTATGTCAATGTTGTCAGATCTTGTGATGTCAGTATGACATTTTAACATTAAACTGAACAAAAAATGCATGTGAGTGTTCAGACAGGTACATGAGAGTCTCTGAAGCTAAATTTCTGACCATCACGCATCTTCAGTAAAATCTCAAAAAACTAGAATTTAAATATGTATATCTACACACAGACACACAAATCTCAGTCATTATAGGGCAAGTACAATACTGAAATCAAAAGTAAAAACAACAACAACAAAGGCCTTGAAATGCAGAGGAAATTATGTGCTTAAAGGATGCAAAGGTCAAGAGAAATACTCTTGATGGTGGGCATAACCAGGTTTTCAGCATTTGGTAGCACCCTACTGGAACAGTCTTTAGTGAGCAACTTGATGGTCCTTCTGAGCTTTGAAAGAGCAGAAAAAGGGAAGGCAACTGGATTTAAAGGCACATCAGCTCCAGTGAGGGGAGGGGAAATTCACATTTCTGTGAGGAAGTATCTGACTGCAATGAGGGGCATATAGCTGAAGTTTTCCAGACTCCCTCAGAGCAAGAGTACTGCCAGTTCTGCTGGCCCATGAGCAGTGTGGTATAGAAACAGCACGGTGCATGTTGGTAGGGCAGAAGGGCAGATGGCTGCACCCAGGACAAGCTTCAACAACAGACTGGATTGTCTCTTGCACCTCTCCAAGTCAGGAATGTACTGCAAAGTGAGAGCTTAAATTTAGAGCCCAGTTCAAATCAATAAAAAAGCCACAGATATTTGTATCCATATTCCTGAGGTGGTTACAAAACTATGAAGAAAAAAGATAAATATTGTTAGTTACATTATAGCAGTGAACAAAAAATAAATCCTGTACACACTGAGCTACACTGGGTTTTCTGGGTGATATCTCTGTGTCAGCCAGGTCTCAGTTTTCACCTGGGGACAAGCACACTTCTCAGTTCATGTTTGCATCTTTGGGTTCCTCACCCAAAGCTGCATGTTTAATCATCTCACATATTCCAGTTGCACAGGAGGCCAGTTCTCTCAAAGCCTCACGCTGCATCTGTCAGGCTGTGTGGTGAGAGTCTGCCCCCTGCACAGCGGGACCAGGCGGGGAGACCTTGGGGCAGGCATAAGATCTATATATAAGTGATCTATATATATATTATATATATGATTTATATACCTGTATACATATTGTAGCAGCATGTGGCTACAGGGACAATCGTCATCCAGGGAGGCCAAAACGGCGACATGGAAAGCAGATGAGACAATCTCAGTTGTTTATCAGGGGAGTTCATTTTATCCCCCCTGTGCCGAGAGGACCGGGGGGCAGAGGCCCGGGAGCCTGGGCAAAGCCCAGAGAGCCAGAGCCGAGAGCAGAGAGGGAGCAGAGCCAGGACTGTGGGGTTTTATCAGGTGTCCCATGGGAGGAGTCTTAAAATCAGATTACAGCCTCTTCAGAACGGGAAGGCTCCAAGGTATATGTGTGTGTTTGTGTCTATGAATCATGTGTGTGTGTGTGCATGCATTTTCCTCTTGGATCACATGGTTGGTCTTGATGCAGGCTGAACCTGGGGACACAGGGCTGCCACACCTCCTCTGCCATGCTACTGCCTACAGCGGCTCCATGTCAGTATTTCCCTGTTTGCATCCTCAAAGCCTTACCAGAGGAATCACTTTCCTATTTAGCGAAGGGAACTTCTGTTTTATGATGTGAGCCCTTGAAGATCCACCAGCTCTCCTTTCCCAGACAGATTTTGTATTTCTTTTCTTTGTATTTTTTTGGAGTTGCTTCAACCTCAATATGCACTTTAATACTGAGCTCATCTGGAAGAATGAAATAAAAAAGTACTAACTTTACACTTCCTTTGTAGAGAGATACATCTTCTTTTCTTGTCTAACATATTGTGATAGAAAAAAAATTTCCATCAGGATGTGAAAAAGGCAGAATAAGATCCAACATTCCAAGATTTCTGGACAAATTAACAACAGATAAGACTATTCACTTCTTCATTCAGTGCTTAATCTATTACATAGTAATAATCTTCCAGTAAAGCAGTTACCTTTGTTGAGGTTCAAGGAAATGATTTTCATTTTTTTAAAAAATTACTCTGTTTTCTCGACTTGAAGTAAACTTTGGCATGGTCTTTGTATCAGTCTGAATTTTCTACAATGGGAAAAATATTTGCTGAATTTACAACCAGCTGCAGACACCACAAATGCTAATGCTGACACCTGATGGAAGTGATTCTCAGACCACCAAAGACAATCCAACACACCAGCACTATTGCAGCTCCAAATTTAGAACAGTGTTCTGGCCATACTTATCACTGACCAAAGTATTGCAATTCCAAGATTCAAGAGAGCCTGGAAATTTTAGAGTGTGAACAATTGAGAGAAGATTAAGCATAAATTGATTAACATCTTCCCCCTCAAATATATTCTCAGGAAAACAGTAATCATAAAGTAGCTTTCACTAAAATCTGATTTCGATTTTGACCTCTCTAAACTGAGTTTTAGTAACATGGAATCAGTTCTTGCAATAGTGCAGGTTTCTGTGCCACCATCAGTAAATACTGGTGAGGGACTGACATCAGCAGATCGACTGTGTCTGCATCAGCAAGCAGGGCAACATAGCAAGAACTAATCTGGAGAGCAGAAGCTTCCATACCACCTGCACTGCTGGGGCTTAACTTCTGATAGTTTCTAGTGTGCTTCTGTAGGGTGAATACCTGAAGGCTCATGAACTCCACATTTTGAGATGGTCTCAATTGAAACCCCAAGCCCTGTCCTTTCTGCAAAATCATGTCAAGCAAGAGTGATAACGAAATTTATTTCAAAAGAATTTTACTGACTCAAACTACAGTGCTAATAAAAATCAAATTAATTTACCTGATCAGAGATTTGAACGGAATAGATTAAAAAAAAAAATTATTCTGTCTCCTTCTCCCATTGAAGTAAACTGTAGGCTGACTGTCTTAATTTATGAACTTTAACCAGATGTCTAAAATTCGTGCTGTAAGTATCCTTCCTGAGCTCTCTGAAGGACTCTCTTTTCAATCAGGATGAAAACACTTTCTTTTTACTCCTGCCTCCTTTTTTTCATCTTATTGATTTACTTGTTACCATCATAGCCTGCAACTTCTGGACAATACTTGTCACACATATAAATGAGCCTAAAACATAAGCAAGGTTTTATCTCTCTTTACACTGTAGATACATTAACGCTCTTAAATCTGACTATGGACACCTGCATTAGCTGTCAGCTGGAACCTTTTTCATCTTCAGAAAAGCACATTATGTTAGGTTTTCTTCAAATCTGATCTCAGTAAAATCCCTCTAAACTTGCTTTTCACTGAAGGTAGTATTCTCCAAATCCCACTTCAGACAATATCCAGGATGAGCTTACAGACTGAAGCTTTAGACAGCTGGCTCCTACTGTTGCTAATGCTACTGCTGAAATAAAGGTGCTATTATTATCTGATAGGGCTTTCTGCAGTGCAGTTCCTTTACTTTGAGTAAAGTTTGAGTTTGAGTTTGAGTTTTATTGTGCATGTTCATGTGGAGGTCAAAGGAGCACAAAGCGCTCACTTCTAGCTCTCCAACACATCATTTCTTCAGGCAGCTGAGTGGGATAAAAGGCAGCAAGGGAATGTCTGTATTGTGCAATTCCAAGTTCCTGCATTGCATTGTATACATTATAAGAAAACGAACAATTACTGGTGCATTTAAATAAGAAGCTTTCTGCTGATAATACCTTGAGTATTTTCTGAAGGTCAGACTCTGGGTACCACCCATGAGAAATGGGCAACTACAAGGAAAGGAGCAAGATAAAGCAGGACACACTGAAAAGCAGTGTAAGGGGTATTGAGGCACTCCTGCATGTCTCATGCAGGTGCAGGCTTCTCTCTCCATCTCACAGTAGGTGAGCATGCTGTGCAACTATTGGACTCCCAACAAACAAGCATGTATGGTAGCTACAAAAATGATCTGTAAAAAGCAGAAATCAGGATAGGAACAAGTACTTAAAACACTCCACTGGAAATAAGATCAGAATATAACAGCATTAACATTAAACTTTGTATAACCAGGCTGACTCTGACAGGATGTCAGATGCCCACCCAAGCCACTCTATCACTGCCCTCCTCAGCTGGACAAAGGGAGAGAAAATATAACAAAAGGCTTGTGGATCAAGAAAAGGACAGGTAGAAGTCACTCACCAGTTACTGTCATGGGTAAAACAGACTTGGGCAAATTAGTTTAAATTGTTACTCATCAATCATCAAAGAATAGGGGAATGAAAAATAAACTCAAATTTAAAACACCTTCCCCTCACTCCTCCATCCTCCCTGGGCTCAAGTTTTCTCTATATCCCTGTCCACAGCACCATGGGAGGATAAAGAATGTGTCTGTGCTCAGCTTATCACATGTTGTGTCTGCTTGTCCTTCCTCCTCTGGGGGATGACTCCTCACACTCTTCCCAACCACAGTGGAGTCCTTCCCATGGAAGTCAGTTTGCCAAGAACATCTCTAAAGTGAGCCTTTCCCATGGGACACAGTTCCTTCAAGAACTGCTCGAACAGGGGCCCTTTCATAGGGTGCAATCCTTCAGGAACACACTGCTCCAGTGGGGTCACAGCTCCTGCCAGCAAACCTGCTCCAGCTTGGACTCATTGTTTCACATGACCACACGTCCTGCCAGGATCCTGCTCCAGCTTGGGCTTCCCACCGGGCCACAGCTTCTTTTGGGCATCCAGCTGCTCCAGCATGAGGGTCCTCCAGGGCTCCACATGGACCTTCATGGGCTTCAGGTGGACAGCCTGCCTCACCACAGTCTTCACTGTCACCAATGGGCTCTGTCTTGGCCAGCAGCGGGTCCAAACCAGAGCCAGCTGGCTCTGACTCTGTTGGACATGGGCAAAGCTCCTGGCAGCCTCTCACAAAAGCCATTCCACTGTCCTCCCTGCTGCCAAAACCTGGCCACACAAACCATTACAAGCCAATAATTTTGGGGTGTATTATGAGTTGTTTTCTGGATGCCTATTAACAATTTAAGAATACATAGATATACAGCAAAAACACAATGTCTGAATGGTTTCAAATTTTAAACGTCTGAAGAAGAAAAATAACTGTAACTGTCTTAACTGAGGAATTAAGAAAAAGGAAAGGAAGCAGACTAGTAGAAACTATAAAAGTTTTTCTCCACACAGATAAATTAATCAGCAGCAGCTGTAGCAAGACAATTATCAGACAGATGTCTCTAGGAGCTTCCTGAACTCTCACTTGCAGTTAAGTTTGGCAGACCCAATAAAAATGAGGTACAGCCAATGTGCAGCTCTTTACCCTGAGAGAGTAAGAAAAAACAGTAAGAAAAGACATAGTTGATTAATATAATTGTCTCATACCTCATTAGACAGCTAACCCTTGCTGTGCATTAAAGACTTTTTCCCCAGTCTGTTCTGGTACCACATCAGAGAATTACTTTCTAAATATAATGCAGTGTATAAACAAAGTTAGCTTCAGTTTTTATTGCTTGCCCCAAGGTCCGTGTTCACTGTTTCTCAACACAATAACAGGGAGCCATGGGGCTTTACCTCTTCCTCTCTTTACACCACTTTCTCCTCTAGACATACAAGTTAGGAATACATCCAGAATAAAGGAAGTTCTGAATTTAAAATTAAATGTCATTTTTAGCTTCTGGATAAAAAAGGAAACATTCAGTCTCAACAATCTCGGACTATGAACTTTGTCTGCCTTTGGAATAAATTATACACAAGCACTGTACAGACCTGACAAATGCATATTTTGGCTCATGATGTGGAACAAGGCCATATGTTAACATGAAAGAAGGGACTACAACTGGGATAACTCAGAGCATTGCTGGCTATTCCCAGCAAAATAATTTCTATCCAGCACAACCTTTCCAAAAAACTGCAGAAGTTAGGTTTTGCTGAGAAAACTAATTTCACTGACGTCAATGATTTTTTGCAATATGACAGTTAGTTTACAAGAGAGGAAGCTGAGTAATCAGTGGATCTTGTCTAAAATAAGAAACTATACATTTGAAATATATCTTGAACTAATGTTTTTTAGATTTGGAATACTTAAGGATTTTCATAATCTGCATTGGTTTATAGCTTTTCCTTCAAATTTAGCTGAATAGTGAGCATCAAAAAATCAGTCTCATTTGTACAGATGCAAAAGTCTTCTGAAAAGAAGTATACTGAATTTGCATAATAAGGTTTTTTATTTCTCCATATTTTCTTGGAAGTATTTTTTTTCAGTGTAAGATAATACCTATTTAAAAAGTGAGTAAAAGCTCCATATCTGAGTCCTCCAGTATTCTAGCTAAGTTTCCTTTTAACAGTGCAGTAGAAGCTGATATATCAAGGGAATTTAGCTTTGATAATCAGATAAATACATCTTTTGTTGTTTGAAATTCAAGGAGATTTTAGTGAAAGTCTGACTTCTCCCCAGGAAAAAATAAACATATTGGACATATATGTTTCTGTACTGATGAACTTCCTAAAAAGTGATCAAGTAGATTTAATATTTTTAATTTTTTTACCATTTATATACAGCTATCTGAAATAGCCAGTGCTAATTCCCTATGGCTCAGGGCTCTGTACCAACACAAGTCTTTCAGTCTTGTGCAGGAGGTTGCTGCAACTTCTTTTCATTTGGGAACTGTAGACAGTCTAACCTATCACAAAAAAACATGCAGAATATTATTCAGGAAAGTTTTTAAACCTCTTCATGGAAATAAAATTTCTCTCAGACTGGTAAATTACATTATTAACAATGAAAGTAACTTGGGGATCAATTTACAGAAATCAGGCCATGTTATGTGGTTTTTCAATAAGCGTCAGCTTCTCAACAGGTTTATTGAAAGGAAGAAAAATAATCTAAATCTATATATTTATAGAACGTGTTATTATTTCATCTTAAAAATATAAGATTAAATAATAAAGGCATGTTTTTATTAGAGACAGTAGGCACAAACAGAAGTAAGAAAAATGCCTTTTAAACAGTAGAAAGACTCTCTTACTATAAAGAGTGGTCAAACACAGGTTGAGCTGGGAAATTGTGGAGTTTCCAATTTTACATCTGAAGTCAAACCCCACCTGGACACAGCACTGAGCAACCTGCTCCAGCAGACCCTGCTCTGAGCAGGGAGAGGCAGAAGTGCCTGCCAGCCCCAGCCATCCCTTCAAACTTAGCAACAGTCAAGTCATGATCCAGCAGAAACAATTAACAATGAAATCAGTTTTTCTTTAATGTGCAGTAGAAATCACCACAAATAATAGAAATAGTTATTGCATGCTTAAAATGAAATTTAATCATATACTTTAAAAATAAATAACAAATATACAGGTAACAGCAGAAAATTAGTAGATAAAATAATTTAATATTAATATTAAAAATGTATGCTGGTGTGCTTTTGCAGTTTTTTAGGATTATCTATGAATTCTTTTTAAACACTTGCAGCTAAAACTAAAGGAAAGAAAAAAGAAAATAATTTTTTAAAAAAGGAAGAAAATGAGAAGAAAATGACATTTTAAGCCTCCCATGTAAAATTTAATTGACCCAAAGACATTCAATACTAAGTATCACTCCACCAGGCCTGTTGTCAACTTTGATTCTTACTTTGAATCACAGCTTCACAACCTAAATATTCTAGTGGCCTAAATATTCATTTATTCCTTGCTGTGTGTAGTGGAAGGACAAGTGGTAAGAGTAGGTTTGGTGGCTGCTGGAAAATTATATCTGACTCAATATAACGAGAAATTTGGTGGAATCACTAAATCATTCGGGGGAGTTGCATGCTTTAGCACTGCAGATGAGAGCAAGGTCTTCTGCTTCAGAAAAAAATCAAAGCTATTGACTTATAAATTAAAGCACTTGAACTGACATATTCTTTCCAGCCACCAAATGGCTTTGTCTTTTGGAGTTGGTTGGTAGACTTCTCTCTCCATTATATTTTTACAGTTTCATTTATCAAGCAGGTCAGCAGAATAGTCCTGAGGTATAATTGTTCTCATGCCCCTCAGATGGTACCCAGAGGTCAGTTTTCAAATATTCAATTTCATTTCATCTCCTTCAGAACTTTGGTTCTATTTATTTGAAAGTGAAGATGACAAACTGGAATTTAAAATTTCCTGTATTTTTGTGGTTTTTTCCTCATCCCTTCATCCGTTACCCCAAACCAAGGGACTTCTGCAGTTTCTTTCATATCCTCAAAAGTCTTCAGCAATTATGCTTTAAACCAGATTTTTGAGATTTAGGTAAACATCTAGAAGACAACTAATGTTTGGCATCCCTGGGAGACAGCTGATCAGACACAAAAAGGTCAGCTTGCCTCTATGTGTGCCAAGCTTTATTAGATCAGAGGAGACCAATAAGGCTTTGAAACTTGACTCTGTTACTCATACAGGTTTGTGTTATGCCATTTAGATATTTCTTACAGTTCTAGCTGTCACCACCTGTCACTAAAAAGGAATAATATTTGACAAAACTCCTTACCATGGCCATCTTGATAGTGCAGAAATTAGGACGTGATTGTTGTAGCCTTTTGCATTATATATTAATTAAAACACTACTATTTAATACTAATTTTAAATTTAAGATTTATCTCTGTATATATTTAGTTATTTAAAGCATAGAATTCTACTCTCTTTTGGAGTAATCTAATAGGGCAAAAGAATGAACTGGACCACTTCCACATCCAAAGTTTTGCCATATGTTCCAGTTAAAGTGATATCCAAAGGCAAGATTCAGGTCATTAAGGTTCTTATTCTCTTGCTTCTCAGGAGGTATTTCCTTACTTTTCTGTCCTGTATCTGTGAAAGAATTTATGCATTTTGAATTTCTTGGCACCTTACTTGGATAGAGGGTTTCTTTTATGACCCACCTCCTGTTGATCTCCAAATGCTATAGTAATTGGTTCATGTTTTGTTTTCATTATTTGAATCAATTTTACCAACAACCAAAAATAAAAATAAGAACTATTTTGAATTTGTTATTTTCTTCTTTCTGAGGCCCTGAAGTTCTTTCGGAAATATACATTGCTTCTTTGTCTTATACTCTTATATTTGGCCTAGGTAGATACTTCAGGGCCTAAATGTTCAAATTTTAAGACGCATATGTGTGATAAAGAAAATAAATCTAATAAATTTGCTTTTATTTTTCCTAGTCTCAGGCCTGAATAATAAATATTTTGTCCTATGTATGATCTTTCACAAATACAAATGTGTTTGTCATGAAAAGAAACAAGTTAGAACACTTTAGAAAGTGAGATATTTAACTAAAATGTACCAAAAAATTGCCTTGATAATACTATTGTAGCCTCTATTCATGAAGAGGGTGTGAAAATTACAGTCATACACATTTGAATAGCACTGAAACCACAAAAACTAGTCACCTAAATTCTTGTTTCTCATTACTGCTTATTGCAATTTTCTCTCCTACAGAGGAAAGGTAGCCATGAAAGAGAAAGAACTGTTTGACAGGTCTCCACCGCCCCTGTTTTGTTGGTTTGGAAACAGAAGGTAGCTGTTGTAAAACTAAAGTTCAGTAGAGCCCCTTATGGCTTCCAGCTCTCGTCAGCGAGCTCGGAGTTTGTGCGGGTGCGAAGGGGCTGCCGGGGCGCCCCGTCAGCGCCGGCTGCGCTCCGCGCCAGAGCCAAACCCACGCCAGTGCCCACCTGTGTGCAGCTGGCAGCCTCGGGTTCGAACCAGATGCATTATGCACCTCCTGCAGGGAACAAGCTTTCCTGAAAATAATCTGATCAGACAGAGCAAGCAACTCCTGTATGAATCAAATCTCCTTATATTATCACGCACTCAAGAAAGATCGAAGGGAGCGAGCTGCGCCTTTCAGCATGTGGAGCTGAGTCATTTGATCTCAGGATATAGTCAAGAAAAGGAGCAGCTTTGCCCAGCTTAATTCTAGCCTTGAGATAGTATCAGGCACTGTTTGGTGTTTGTAACAATAAACTTGCAGAAACTGAGGGGAAAAAGAAACTGAAAGATTCTGAGGGCTATTTCGGTTTGAAGCAGATGTTGTTTTTTAAAGAAATTTCTTAGTATTTTGTGACCTCTAGTGGACAGGGTTACATGTGCAGGTCTTCCAAATGAAAATATATATTCTGCACCTATTTGCAGGAAAGACTGCAATGCAACATTATCAAATTATAACCCTTCGCCTCTTTACATCACAAACTAATTCTCAACTCCAAAATTCATATGCCATCATCTAATTGTGAACCTGAGAGAGGACAAATTATTCTTTATAAATGTCTGCAAGTTATCAAGAAAAATTCCTAAGGCAGAATTATTAGCATATTGAATAAAAAACCAATTCAAACACATTAAAATAATTTAAAAATTCTGCTGGTCCCTGGTTTTTCAAAACTGTAATGCTGCAAAACACCTTGTTCAAATTTTCTAAATGGATTTTTCTTTACCAGGGTAAACTATGCTATTTACTAGAAGTCCACCTTTAAAAACATAGCCATCAGGTACACTGTCATAGTGCCATGTGCATTTTTCTCTCATTTTAGCACTAGCTGGACTGTAAACATTCATGTCCACATAACAGGAGTATAAATTATACAATCTCCCACAGATTCTTTGATTAGAAATTACAGATCTTTCCTTACATAGCCTGTCTGTGATGACTTACCCTTTTCTCTATTCTCCTTGACTCCTTTTCCTTCTTGCTCTCCTATTCCTCAAGTCTCTATCTCTTTCCAGATGCAGAAAGTATTTTTCCTTCACCTGTGCTTCAGCAAAGATATACCCTGAGGACCTTGGGCTGAGTATCACAAAATCATCTTCTCTTACTTCATTATTTTACCATAATAATTATTTTATTGTTTGATCAGGGTGAAAAGAATTATTGAGTTCCCATAGCTTATATAAAAAGGTCACTTTTCTGACTGGGAGTTTAATTTGTTTCTTTATTATAACAGCCTGTTGTAGCTGGCAAAGAGTGATGATAATTATTGGCTTTAAAATTAACTAGGAGTTGTAACTCTGAAAAAAGAGAATACCATTCACTTTTGACAGTAAAATCATCAGTAGCAGTAAAATGATCAGTATACCTAATTCCCTCAAATTATCACTGTATTCCCTTAAGAAAGAAAAATGGGATGGCGCAGAAGAGCAGATCAGAAATGGCTGCACATTCTTTACAGAAGCAATATCATTATTGTGGAGGCAATGGTCAGTGTACAGCAAGCAATAAATGGTAAAGACTTCATAGCTGGTGAAGTCTGACCCTGACTGGCTTGCTCATCATGCAATTAATTAAATCAGCACACTCCTGAGCACTTCCATCTCATTCAGCCACGGTTATCTTCCTCTCAGATGTCTCAAGTCTTCTGGCTTTTTCTGCTAAAAATAATAATAATTTGAAAATAATAATCTCTGATCCACTTATTCACGGCAGCATTTTCTATCATACCATGAAAGAGCATTCAGAGCATAAGCTCCCCTGATAGGCAAGAATCCAAGCTACTTCAAGAAGAATTAGAAAGATGTTTTGATCCAGACTTCCAGTGAGCCGTGCAGGGATGTTTAATTGTCTTTAATTCATTCATTAAGACATCAGCACATTGCACAAAAAAAGTACAAACTTAAAAGGTGAACCTTGCAAAGCTTTGAGTCACAGAACTGCTCTTGTTGCTTCTGGAAGTTGGAAAGAAGAGTTGTTACAGCCTCCATCTGCCCTCTGGGTACATAAGCAGGTGCTTTATGTGAAACAAATGCTTGCGTCTCTCCCATGCACTCAGTGCTTTGTACTGCCCTCACCTTGGCTTTTGCTAAGCTGTTTCAAGGTTGAGAGGTTTCTCACTTTAGATGTAACACTAATGCAAGCAGTTCCTTTGCCAACACAGAAATCTCCTGTGACACTGAACTCTTTAGCAGTCTCTACCTTTTTTTTTTTCCCACCAACAATAACTCACTCTGTCCTGCCATTAAGATATCTTCACATCCACTCAATTTGTCCAAACATTCTTTAGAGAATATTTAATGTTAAAAAGTCCCTAAAACTATCATCACACAGTAAAATTAATTTACCCTATGGTCAGTCTCAGGTGGAGATGAAGCACAGCAACACAGCATTCAAATTTATTTCATTAACAGTAGTGTGAACATATTATAGTCTAACTAATATTCTGCTCCTCCATTTATTATCTCCATAGTTACAGAAATAAACTTGCTGCATAGAACTCATCTTTTACATCTCTTTACAAACTTGAAGCAAGTTTGTAAAAGAGATGTAAAAGATGAGTTTACAATATACAATATACTTTACAAACCTGAAGCAAGAATTTTAGTAGTCATTATATATGTATGTATATATATATGTATATATATATATATATATATATATATATATATAGCATTCATCACTGCCTAAGACTTACCTACTCTCCTGTGGATTCTACCATCTGGTGTAGGTAGTTCATTCAGTGGTCACTTTTTGAACCATATTAGTTATTATTTGTTTATTTCATCATTATTCTTTATTTCTGTATACCATATTCTGTGGTATTTCTCTTCCTTTGCCACAATGAATACTGGCTTTACACCTGCTGAGTCAGGCTACCTAGATAACCTGCTTGTCCTGTATTGTGAGAATAGAAAGATAGCATGAATCACCACCGAAATCTGCTCAGTACAATGTGGTAAAATCCTGCTTGACAAAATGTGTGCCCTGGTGTTAGAAATGGATGGGGGGGGGGGGTAGACAAGCCCTTGCCTTTTTCCCAGGCCTCTGGCAGCAGGAAATATCTTTACTGAGGCAGCCAGCACCCCAAAAATCACTCTAATTCATGAGTTCTTGAATAAAGCCTGATTTGGTCTACCATAGAATGAATTATTTATTTAATAGACAGAAAACTAGCAGACATAAGTCTTAAACTAATACAACACAGGAATAAAGAAAAAAGAAGAGAGAAACTACTAGTAGATATACACAGCACGAGGTTAAAGGTACCTGTTAATGTTACAGCTAATGAAGAAATAGAAATAACTTAGGATTCAGAATATTTTATCATCCAATTGTTGGTGCAGCATACATTTATATCCTTTCCTTCAATCCCCAGACAAGTAGCCATGAAACCTGCATCAAAGCTCTGGGGAGAGATCTCCCACACTTTCAGGGTGTGTGTGTAGAAGGTTTCTGCCTCTCTGATAACTCCTGTGTCTTTTACAGTTTGTAAAACAGTGTCTCTCAGTCAAGAATATTTCCTTTATCTCTTCCTACATCTGCTCTCCAGATTAAGAAGTTGATTCTTAGCTTAGAGATAACCCCTTGTTGAGCCTTTTAGCCCTCAGGTTACCTCTTTATGGGCCAAATGTGCATAAATGTGTCTATATGTGGTCGAGAGGAGCAGGGGACAGATGTCCTGCCACACCTGTCTCAGAGAAAATCACTGGATGGATACCAGATAATTTTATTCCCTATCTGACAGTAGGGGCATAACTCATGTTGCTGGGCTGGTTTGTTAACAAGGGTAGGGTCATTACCTCCTTTTGAGAAGACTCAGGGAAACTGAGTGTTTGCAATAATGCATCTAATGCATGGTCTGTTACCAGCTGTGAGGTTAGGACAGCTGAGCAAAACCCAGTGAACTCTGTGCAACCTAAACAAAAACTCAGAGGCTGATCTGTGTATCCCTGCTGAAGTTCACCAGATACTGAAACGAACTAAAAAATGCAGGAAGAATGAAAGAGAAAGACCATTTCTTTCAACACAGTAATTATTCCAGTAATAAATAAATAAATAAACTTGTGCATACCTTTTATGATAAGGCAAACAAGCTTAAAACATTCTATCTACCCTTCTACGAACTGTTCCGAATTTGGTGGTTTTACTGAACACATTGGACTTTAAGCTGTGATATTTGCCTGTGTCATGACTGAGCACTTACACCTTATAAATTTTAATCAAATATTTTGGCGGCATCGAGGTCCAACAGATAAACCATTAGACCAAGACTCAGAATTCAACTCCACCCCTCATCCCTCCTGTACTTGTCTTAAACAATGTCCATCACTTTTCTCTCTCTTACCTTCTCTGCTCCTAAAAAAGGTACATCTACCTTTTCAGAAATGCATCTGTATCTTCTCTATAGAAGAGAGTCAGAAAAAGCTAAATTTTATATGTTATTTAAGTATAAATTGATAGCAATTACTGTATGACCTTCCAGAAGTAGCCCCAGTAAAAGGCTGCACTAGACAATCAAAGAGTTAATTAATTTTCTTTTCCAAAGGCTAAAGATATCCTGTCACACAAAATAATGTGGCTTTATCCAGGAAGAGGGTCCAGAAGTTTTATTTGCCATGTGCCCCTCATATAAAACTTAAACTGAGAAGAAAATATGAATAATTAGAACTTGGAAGGGGCATAAGAGAGCTGAATGGTCATTTAAAAAAAAACCCAACTTACTGAAAAACCCACGAACATACCTCTAATATACATATATAGAAAAGTAAAAACTAACAAAGTGATTTTACAAAAAGTCTATTTCTGATACTATTTACTTCATAATACCTGTAGAATAATCGTGATCAATGTAGAGACATCCAAGGACAAGGTTTTGAAAGGACAAGAAAACCATAAGCAACACATCAATTCTAAAGTACTGCAACGTTATGGAAGTGCTGAACTGGAAATGAATACAAGCAGCTTAAGAACAGCAATAATGCAAACTCAGAATGTGACAGCACTTCTGAGGACAGCCATGAGAAATGGATTGTGTTTATGCATTTCAAAGGCATTACCAGGGACTGCTTTTGGAGTTGCAAGTGCCACCAGGCCACCTTTGCTGTGTCTGATCATACACAGATGGTAAGAGCCATTGCTCTTAAACACACTTAAGAGCAGCCACTTAAGTACACCATAACTGAACTACTGCTGGAACGACAGATGCTGGATGACAAGATGCAAATCCCATTTGCACTGCCTGTGGAAGACCTCACAAAATCTAATGAAGTATTGGACAGTGCAGGTTTCTGAAGACGTTAAAATAATAAATGTTCCCTGGTTAATCTAATCACAAGGACCACCTGGCACAAGAGAATATTCACTACTACAGTAGTCTGTGAAAAACAAGACTTTGCTTAAAGGAAAGGCAGAAGTTACTCTGATAGATGCAAGGCGTGACATCATGAGCAAATTTTATTCTATCTAATTTCAGATGTCAGCATGGGAGAAATATCACTTTCAGTGCACAATTTTTCTAAGTTGTTTTAAATGCATGCTGATATGAGACAGAGAGCACCCTGAAAGTGCACTTTTCTAAAAGAGATACTAAAGGAGTCTTGGGTGAGTAGCTCAAACAAACAAGTCTACATGCAAGATATCTGCATCTGTCTAAGTAAGTTCCACTCCATGAGATTGCATTTTGAAAAAAAAAAGGCTGTTCTAAACCAAACCAAGAGAGCCAAGTGAAGTGCAATTAAAACAAACAAAATCCTAAAACCAAACTAAAACAATCAAATAAATAAAAAACCAACCAAACCAACCAAACAAACAAAACACCCAAACAAACCAAAGGAATCTAAAAGATTCATTGTTCTGGTTTCTGAAACTGATGTGAGAGCTAAATGCTGGAAAATATTTAAGGAGAGGAACTCCATGATGACAATAAATTAGCACTTTTCAATACACTGCTTGTGCATTAGGCAGGTTTTCTAAAGGATAGTCAGGTAACAGATGGAAACAAAAGACAAATTTTAAAAAACATACTATTGTAATACACTCTGCTCAGGTAACAGGATATCTACCAGCGCTGCAATAGAACCAAAATAATTTAGCAACATGATAACGTTACTGTATGGCAAATAAGGTATCTTTCTTTTAGTGAGAGCCTTCCTTTGCTTCTCATTCAGGAGCGTCACCTTTATAAATGGATGGGTCAAATGAGACATTACATCACTGGTGATGTTTGGCCACTCTGCTGTATCTTCCCAGGGCCAGCAGCAGCACAGCACTGAGTTTACTGAAGGATTAATGTCTACCACCCCAGCAGAGCAGCAAAAGGCAGGACCCAGAAGCACTTAAATAATAAAATAATCCAGAGTAAGCAGCTTCCTCTAACTGAGAGAAGAAAAGGAAGTATCGGAGGCTATACATAGAGAAAAAAAAGGAAGTATCAGAGGCTATACATAGATGAGCAAGAGTGGGTCTAACCAACAAGAGGGTCTAGAAATACAAAAGAGCACAACTACAAAGATTGTTTTACAATCTCTTTTATGAGGTAGCTGATGAGTTACAAGCAATAACGGAACTAAACCCAAATCTTTCATAAATAAAAGCTTCATGTGTCCATGGATAAGCAACGCTAAAATTAGAACGATTAGAACATGGGTAGGATTGAAAGAAATCAGAACTGATATTTATGAACCACAGCAAGAATTGATTTGGGAAGATATTGCTCAACATGGGTGTAAGCAGTAACAGGGTGAACAAAGTCTGTGTCTAACATGAACAACACAAGAAGGAGAGGGCATATTGGTTAGATAAAACAGCACAGGTAAAGCACTATGCAGCAGACTATATCCCCTACATGCCTAGCAAACTCAGCCCTCCCAGATGTAACTAACTTTTGCAAATAAACCTTACTAAAACTATGGTTGTCAACGTGAAATGGAGAAATCTTCATGGTGGTCAGAGAAAGAATTCTGCGAATTCTGGGCAGTATAAAGAAAGAATCTGAAAGAGAAATCAACTATCCAATTCCGTATGCATCAGGATAGTCCATGACACCAGCAATTTTCCTGAAGAAGAAATGGTTTGGGTTCTTTTCAGCATAGATTTGTCTTTTGCTTTCACCAAGAACACAGCTCTTTGAGGCAAAATGTAATAATGAATCCTGAAGAACAAACACCCATGGATATTTTCAATGTGCAAACAACAGCCTGGAAAAGGGATGACCTTGAACTCAGGTCTCCTGGATGACCTGTTAAACAGTACGTTTTTGTTTAAAGAGACCTTGACATCATCATCATCATGATCATCATGATCATCATCATCAGTTCAGAATGTTCAGGACAGAGGAGTGAAAACAGGCCACAACTCTGTCTAGAAGTGTTTAAAACAATCAAACATTTACTAATCATATTTTATTTCTGGCAGGGGTGTATTTGTCCCAGAGCAGAGTGGGGTTTTAGCCTGTAGCCAGTAATTGGAGCCTATTTTCATTGTCTCACACTGAACAAGCTACACTGTGCAAGTCTCTTCTAGAAGCATGCAACTGCTTGCTAAGGTTTCTGCAACCTCCCTGAGGGAACTCACTATACTGCTCAAGATAATTAATACAATCTTCTCCCTTCAAGTCACAGCTCTTGGAAAAACATTTTGCATTGTCTTTTTCTTTTTTTTTTTGGAGTACAACCAATAAACAGCAAAAGAGATAGAGGGGAAGAAAGGGGATGAGTGTCTGTACCACTCTAACAGGCTTGGCATAGGCTCAGAATAACAATTACCTCAGATAAGAGATTTTCTCTACAAAAAGTAGGGTTTCCCACCTCTACTCACCAGATCAAATAAAAAATCATGGATTGGTAAAGGCAGTTGAACTCTCCTTTCTTACAACTGACCACAATTCATGATGGCACAAGGTGGAGAGACAGCACAGACTGATGTTCAAGCTCTAAATCTCTTAAGACATGGACCATAGAACTCACTGATGCCCCTGATCTTTTAGTTCAGTCTTAATAGAATCTGGCCATGCATCAGCTGGGTTCTACAGGAGCTCCATGTACTTGCTGCTCACCTTAACTTGTTTCTGTTTCCCGCTGGCAGCTCAGTCCTTTAAATTTGCATAAATGAAATTGCTTGTTGTCTGAGTGATGACGTTACAAGAAGCTGCTTCTCTTATCTCCACAAGATGTTTACCTTGAGAAGCTGGTATGGGCTGGAAGGACTGCAGACAATTAAACAGGAAATCAAAAGTTTCTTGACTATCAGGGAAAATTCCCTGACACAGGACAATTTTAGAGATTCAAACACTTCAGTCCTTTGTACCTTTGTTACAAAACTTCTGAAGATTTCCTTTTAAGCTTCCTTGTACCCTATGTTCTGTAGATGAACAATCCTGATGTTTTCAGATACAAAAAGTTATGACCCTTCAGCATAAGACTGACTAAATTATTTTGTCAGCTACCATCTTTTGTGTAACTATCCTGGGAGAAAAATTCTATGTCCCTGATACTTCTTTCAGCAGAAGGTTTTGTGTGCCAGTAATATTAAGCTTTCATACTAGATAATAATCTATGGTGGCAAAAACATATATAATAAGCTCAAGTGGCAAGACCTTTGAAATAGCAATAATGTTGGGGGCAGGATGGGACATATGACAGCTGCCTTAGATTAATCCATTTGGCCTTACCATTGCAACTGCTGAAAGGCACTTTATATTATGGCTAGGGTCCTCCAAGAGCACTCAGCATAAACAAATCTGTTTAAATTAACATCTCTCTTTGCTTCCAGCTTCTGAGATTACCTATCCTATGGATTATGCTGCTAGCCCAATAAAGTTGCTCTTCCCAGAATGTATTTACCTTTCCCTTACATCATCCCCATTGACAAGAGCACTGTGGCATCTAAGCTGGAGAATTTCTTCAAGATTGGTGAGAGGTTTCAGAGCCTGAAACACCCAGAGCAGTTCTCTCTTGGGTGATCCAGACATACAGAAACCCTGGCAAGTCACAGCTCTCCCAGCAGCAGGGGCAGTTTACTGAGCTGTGCAGCTGTGTGCTGTGTTAGGATGCTCCATTCTCTTCACATCTGCTGAAAAAATAAAACACTTTGTAGAAAGAAATGGCATAATTTTTATTGCCAAGTCACTGTACACAGTAAGTTTGAAAATGATGCATAATTCTGAATCTTTGAAGCTCATATTTATTAAAAAAAAAGAGAGACAAACAAAATTTATGCCTCATGATAAATGATATGTAGCTTAGTGGAGATAAATAACCAGCCAACTATTCTATGGAACACTGTGACATTTTGGGGTTTTTTTATTAAACACATAATCAAGATGAAAAAGGTGTCCCTGGTTGAAGTTCTGTCCTTCCCAGCTTTGGAACGTCCTTCCAAAGGTAAATGAAGCATTCTAGATACAGCTCCCTCAGGTGTTGTATCAAAATTTGCAGAAAGTTTTTAAATGAGTTTTGAATAAAATAGCTATCAGAACTGGAAATATATTTTCCTTCATTTCAATGCATTTTTATCAGAAATTGCATTTAGATAGAATATTCCAATCCATCTCTAACAGCCATGTTACCAGCAGTCCAAAAGGTCTTTTTAAAAATCAGACAAATACAATTATCTGAAATTACTTTATAGAAGAAACTGAAAGAACAAATGTACTCCAAGAGAGATTTCTGAAAACACAAATGTTAAAAATATTATTTAGATAAACCTGCTAACTTTTTTTGCTCATTACAAAGTTCTGCAGAAGTTTACAGCTTTTTATAATGTAATAGAATTTTTGGTTGTTTTCCTGGTTTCTTGGTTGACTGGCTGTGGTGTTTTGTTGTTTGTTTTGTTTTGTTTTGTTTTGTTTTGTTTTTTTTTTGTTGATAAATTGCTGTGTTTGGTTTTGATTTTTTTTTCTTTTGTTTGTTTTCTGGATAGGCTGTAATAATCCCAAATATTAATTTTTTTGTAATTTTTTTGGTGATATTTTGTGTACCTTTTTTAGTACCTATGTTTCTACTTAACTTGCTTTTCTTGCCTTTTTTCTCTTGCCTTTACACAATAGTATGCATTGTTCTAGTATCAAACCATGTCTGGCCCCTGAAGAATTTTTGCAATACTCAGACTTTCCTCCTTTAACACTTGCCTAACTCCTGATGTTCATTTCCGACTCACTATTCTGCACATGAGATGTCTTTGGGTTTTTTGTCTTTTCCATAGTGCTAATAAATTATATTCATGCCTAGTCTAAACATAAATTTCTTGGAGTTAGATTTTAAAAAGCTACACTTGTCACTTTCTTGTGAATCTTTAATTTTACAGAACTGATTTCCCCTTCTCAAGGCATTTTGGGACTAAGGACATGGTTTTTAACTGATTTTCAGGTACTGAAGACTCAAAGGTCGTACCAAAGCCACTAGAAGCTGTGGGGATTCAGCATCTCTGTCAGTCCCTGAAAAAAGGTTTCTTGGCAATGTCTCAGTTCATCACTTATAAGATCTGGTACTTTGTCACAAATAAGAGCTGCTTAAAAGCCATTTTAAGCCACTGATCAATCACTTTTCACCTTGCAATTTTCTACTCCTTTTCCATTTAATACTTTCCTCTTCAGCCACACCATTTATCTTCATTCCTCATTCCAGCCACAGGTCTGGCCTCTGGACACCACAGGAGAAGCATTTCTGCCAAGACTGAGAGAACTCATTACTAAGTCTTTAATCTTGATTTCCTCTTCTCCTCCCTTCCCCTGGCTGTCGTGGTTGACACTTACTCTTCCTGCAAAAAAAAACTGTTCTACCATGTTAGTAAAAAAAACATTCTGAGGTGACGCTACTATTTCAGCCCTTCTCAAGGTTCTTACTATGGAGATGGCAGGGAGAGTTTTTCTCTGATACTAAGAAAAAAAAAAAGGGTGCTTGCAATAGAACTAGTTTTTTGATATCCTAAGTTACATCACTCTTCACTGTTTTAACCTCTGCAATTCACAAAATAACTAAAAAATATAGTACTTGCAAGGCTTACTGTGTATTTTTCAATTCACATTTTTAATTAAATAATTTCTTTAGGAATCTTAAGAGCTTTATCTCTTCTCCAGCTGGACGCATATTCATTTTCATAAAGCTCCATGCAGATCCAAAGTGTTTGGTATTATACAAATAGACAAATAACCTCTTGGACACATTTCTATGCTGCTTGATTTTCTTTTATTGTGGGAAAATATTTTCATACAATTTCCAAACGATGCTTAGAAAAAGACAGCAGTGCTCTCTAATTCAGTCTTACGCCGCCTATTTCTTTGATGTTTGCTGCTTCTTTCTCTGAGCCCTCCTGCAGGAAAGCAGAAAAACCTTTGAGTGTGCAGCAGGGATGTAACCCAGAAGAACCCTGTGAAGCCCAGCTGGGCACAGTACTCCAGCACTGCGCTGGGGGCCGGAAAAGGACCAGGATTCCCTTATTTCTGTGACAGACGGACGGAGAGGGGGATGCGGGGCGGTGGAAGCCGGGGAGGGTTTCCCTCGCAGCGTCGCGGAGCCCGAGCCGGTCCCAGCAGAGGGAGCTGCCGCTCCGACCTTCCCGGCGCCGCCGGGGATTGCAGCCGCGCGGCGCCGGGCGGAGGCGCGCCCGGCATAAAAGCCGCAAGAAACCTCACGTATTAGATATAACATTGCATTTTCTGTAATCAACCCCATTACACAAAATAGAGATGCCCGGGTGCCTTTGTGGTCCACATTTCTGCAGATGTGATGCCAGCAATTCAGTGTGGGCGCTAAAACAAAGTATTTCTGAATGTATGGTGGGTTTAAAGTTCAAAATAAATTAGAGTTTTCTAGACAAGCATGAGTTTTACCAAAAGTTAAATAATTTACTGCAAAAGGTTAACACTAATGTAACAACAAAAATTAGGGGTGGGGCGGTTGCAGGTGCTTTTAACAAGAAGTTCTCTAATTGCAGGTTAGCATTCCTCAGAAGATACACAGGAGCTGAGATATAAAGATCAAAAACATCTACCAATTACTCATCAAGCTGCTGTTAGAGGTAGAAAGGCATCAAATCCTCCTAAATCCAACACCAAGAAGGCTGACAAAGTACTCAGACAAATGCTCATAACTCAGAGATTTTTATGTTCAATAAGCTTGTTCAATCAAACAATATGTCCAGTCAGATGGGATTTTTCAGCTCTGTATTCTCTCATTTTTTAAGAGGAGCACAAAAATTATTCACAGGACTATGTCAGACCAAAAGTCCATCTAGCCCAGAATCATTTTTCCAGATGAACAGAAGCAGATGACACAACATTAAAGATACTAAACCACAGAAAGTACAGTCTGATACTTTGCCACTTTCAGCACTATTTTTCAGCAGCCAGCTGTTCAAGGAATTCTGAGTGTGCAAATGGACTGTGTTATTATACAGTCACTGATGATCTATTCTCAGAAAAATTTTCTAACTCTTTTTAAGCTGTTTTTGGACTCCACGACATCCTGTGGCACTAAGTTCAATCAGATAATTATCTGTCAAAAGAAAAACTAGTTCCTTTGTTTGTGTAAAATCCACTGCCAAGTATGTTAATGTTGAACTCTAGTTACCAGAACAGCAAATACCTCTCCTATAATCAATAGGAAGAAAGATGTCTCAACTATTTTGCTTGCTTACACAACTTCTGACTCACAAGTAGTTTTATCACATTTGTTGACTCCGGATATCAAACAGCAGATCCAAATCTCTTTTCATTTTACTCATACCACTGTCAACATCATGTTGACCTAAATAATTGGATTTTAAGAAAACCCCTGTAGTATAATAATGAAGAGATTATTAGTCTATTTATGTCTTGGGAGATGTTGCTTTTCTTTTATTTTTGTCTTGTCATAAAGTAGCCAGTGTTAACTATTGAGAGAAAGAGCATAACAGAGTAGATGGCTTTTGTTTTGTTTCTCCAAGATCTTTCCTTTTCCATATTCTGATATTTAAATTTTTTTCTTGAAACTCCATATATTAAGATCTTGACTTCTCATGGATAAAATATGCAACTGACAGCAAGAAGAATGCTACAGCCTTAATTAGTCACTCTCTGCAGCCTCTTTGACTTTCATTCTAATATCAAAACAAAAGCAGTAACTATGTCCAAAAAATAAGTAACATGAAAATATTGGTGTTTTTCAGACACTCTTCATTAATATTTTATTATTTCTCTACTATTACACAACTTTTACATTGCGCCATGTAATTCAGAGAATTTTCCCAGTCTCTTTTATGGTGTTATTCCTTTCAGTGCCTGTCACCACCACCACACCACCCCTTCCACAAAACCCCTTCCTTACTTTTCCTACTTCTGCATTTGCAGATAGATTAAAATAGTGGAAACAAAGTACTGTTGTAGTTTGTTACCAAAATAAAAACATCATCAATACTTTAGAATTGCCTCGAACTCTTGGCTGAACAAACCTTACACTCACATAAGCAGATACTTCTCTGTAACAGTTGTGCAGTGCTATTGAATCAAGGAAGGATATTGAAGATTATTTTGATAATTAATTCCCTGGAGAAACTCATTTTCATCTGGGGACAGTAGCAAAGGTTCTCCAAAAGGAAGAAAAAACATTGGTTTTTCCTTTACAAATTCCTGTTGATGCAGGACAAACTTGCAATTACACTACAAAAAAATAAATATGATTTTAAAGACCAGCTATATATGTGTTATATTGATTTCAAGACCTTAAAGGCAAGTCAAAATTCCCATCTCTCCAAAATTATTAAAAACACGTATTGATTTGCTAAGCCTGTAACAGGGTTTGCTGGGACAAAAGCATTGCCATATTTGCTATGACAAGACTAGAGTTCCTGATTATCCAGGATGCATTATGGGGGAAACTATGCAAATGTAAAGTCCTTGTTGTGAAACTCCAGGTAATTCAGTTGGTGGTAGTTTTCCTTACAAAACAAAAGGTTATATTCAGAATTGTGTAACCTGGGTGGGGCTATAATGAAATATTCATCCAGATGATACACTTGGTATTCAGTGGCTTAAATTATTCCAAGGAAGTGTGTCCATGCCAGCTGAAAGAGCAAAATAAGTTCAATCTTGGCTCTCTGCAAAAGGGGTGTGCTGGCTGGTAAGTACCCAGGTGCAAGGGATGGAAAGCTGAAATGGGATCATGGGGTTCAGCTGTGCCCTCCTGCATCTTTACAGACTGTTACTCAGTGTTCTCCAGCTCAGTGGATCCTACCACAGCTACACAGGAGCAGGGTCCTTGCTATTGTACTGAACAGCCAGTGCAATGCCATTTCCCCATTCCTGTGTGACAAGTTCCTCAAAATGAGAAACCACTGTAACAAAAAACCCCTTCCGTAGTCAGCAGATGAAAATTCCCCTGAAAAGTACATTATGGTGATTTTTGTCTGATACCAGGTCTTTTACTGGGTCCTCTTCTTCCTGCATGTCTGACAGCTGCTTGGCCTTTTGAACCACTCAGATCTCACACATCAAAACAGATCCTCCTTCAGCATGTGCTGTCAACACAGTTTTGGAGCAGAGACTTGCTGCTTCACTTACTTCAGAACCATAAGTGCAGGGGACCAACATGCACAGCCTGAATCCTCACTGACCACACAGCTGGGGAAGAATTTAATAGTCATCTGTGCATGGGAGCACTGTTTGAAACTCTATTCTTTGTTAAAAATATTTAATTTGTGAAAAACAAAAAGAAAAAAAAAAGAGAAAAAGACAGAAGGATGCATCTGGACTGATGGAAATGATTATTCACAGATTTGGGACTACAGCAGAAGTAATGGGTAATACTGAGAAGCTGAAACATTTCACTTGCAGTTTCTGCATTTTGGTTTTGTTATTTCATTTATTTTTTAAAAATTTGTTTTAAAAGCATTCAGGACAAAATACAATCTGGGCTAACTGAAAGTATTTATTTTTATTTTGGTGTGCTCATTCAACAAATAATGTTCCATCATCTCTGTGTGGTATATTTGAGTTGTAGGAGGTGTGGGGTTTTAAACAATGTTTCTTAGCTCCATGCCAATGCTCTATCCCAGTATTTTCATTAACTTTTTGATAGTAATGGATGAATTATATTAGTCAATTGTTGCATGAGAACATTTATTTTTAAATGAACAAACCCTATGATTTTTTCACTCAGTTTCCCTCATCAGGAAATAGAAACTATGAGCCCATCTGCAAAATATTTCTATAGTTTTCAATTAAATGTTGTGCTTTTGGCCAATCTTCACTAGAATACTTTTTTAAAACATTTTCTGAGAATAGAAACATATTTTAAAAAATGTGATAAAGTTTTACCTATATTGCTAAATGTGGCAATTGCTAAATGTGGGATTTTTTGTTTGTTTGTTTGTTTGTTTGTTTGTTTGCTTTCTTAATATTTATTCCCCATTATATTTTTTAAAAGCTTTTTTTTTTTTTTCATCTGGTGCTTTTAGAGAATGTCACTTTATTCACTGCAAAAACTTTCAAAATAATCCTTTTGGCAACAGAGCAAAGTGTTATCAGAAGTAGAGGATCACTGTATCATATTACAAATGCTCCCTTCTATTAAGCTTTTTACTGTTGAGAACAAGAAACACTCACAAATTGTCAGGAAAGATACAGAAACACATTTGATATACCCAGAAGAACTATGAAGCTAAAGCTGCTTCATGGCTTCTAGCCATGTGGAAAGGCAATCCAGCCTCCCTGCTTTGAGTGAGCTTTTGAAAGCATTTCATTCCAGTTACTGCTAAGTTGTTCCTTTCATACAGGTTCATAGAATCATAGAAAATGCTAACTTGGAAGGGACCCATCAGGATCACTGAGTCCAGAAGGAAGCTGCGAGAAAGAGTTTTCAAAGCTTTGCTGAAGTCCAAAAGGATTATATCTGCTGGCTTCCCTTGATCAGCCAGGTGGGTTACCCTGTCGTGGAAGGAAGTCAGGTTTGACAAGCAGAACCTTCCTCCCATGAATCCTCGTTGGCTGTGACTGATGGCTGTGTTGTCCTCCAGGTTTTTTTCAATATTTCTCAGAATAGTCTTTTCCATGCTTTTACCAGGCACTAAAGTAACACTGCCAGGCCTGTAGTTTCCAGGGTCATCCTTCTTGCCTTTCTTGAAAGTCAGAACAACCACTTTCCAGTAGCTGAGACCTCTTTGGATTCCCAAGACAGTTCAAAAACCTTCAGGAGAAATTTTGTGATGAGATTAACCAGCTCTTTGAGGATTCTTGGATGAATGCCATCAGGCCCTACAGATTTGTAGGGATCCAGCTGGGGCAGCAGATCCTGCACAAGTTCAGGATCAAGGAGATGTTGACCGTTCTTGCAGACATATAGAGTCATGACATACGGAATTTTCTCCTTTGACAACAAAGGAGCCTGATGGAGTTGATGTAGGCTCTGGTACTGATTACAAGAAAATACTGTACCCTGAATCTCCTCCAGCCACTGGCAGCATCATAACTGATGTTCATAGCATGACAGAATTGCTACAAATAATTATCAAAGCACTGCTAATAGCAGGCAGCAAAGGTCATCTAAGAGTCATTTCAAAGTAGCTTTTTTAGCTGTGATTCTGTGTAAGAAATATGAGAGTATAGCCTTCACTGTAAATTTGGATAAGAATACAGTGAAGGGATGAAATGAGGTTCATACCTTTTAGATAGTCATCTTAGGCATTTTAAGCATTAATAGGATTAAATTTAGTTAAATAAGGGCTACATAATAACACAGAATTAAGGTGAAAGTAATAATGCTTTTAAACTTTTTGAGACTTTATCCTCTCTCTTTCAGCTTCTTTTGAGCCAGTTACCCTATATTTTCCTATAAAGTTGTTGATATTTGCAGTGATTTTTCCTTATCGTAATTTCCAAATACTATCAAATTATGTAGCAGCTGCAGAAGTATTTTCTCTTAACCAAAATATCAATAAAGTTTGGCCAGTTCCCATACAATACAGAATTTACAGCTGTAATTTTATATATACTTTATATGTCTAGATAGAGAACTGTGATTTTTTTTCTATAGAAATGCATTTGGATAGTTGGGCTAGGTTTTCTCTCCAACTGATATGTAAAGTGATACCCAAAAGAGGTGAAAAATTTAACTGCTTTCTTTGTCATATTTTATGAGAATTTTAGGGTATTATTTTTGATATAGAACTTGGCTTTGCCTCCAGCTTTCTGAAAAAAACCAAATGGATATTTGGGAATTTGTCTTCTACAGTCCTGAACTCCCTAAAAAGGAGACTCATCTGAAACCATCCTGTCAGTTATGATCACTAAGATGTCTCAGTTTGACAGCCTAATCTTTTGCAGGGCTTTTCATTTTTGCAGAGGCTGTCTTTCATCAGCCATCTCATCATGACTAAAGACTCAGCTGAGGAACTTCCAGGACTGCTGCAAGACCAGACAGGTTTCCGTTAGCAGGGATGGATCATGATACAGATCTTGAATGATTTTGGTTGTCAGTGGTTTCTGTGAATGAGGTTTGTATTTCATGAATGTTTGTTTAAGGACTGCCAGAGAAGAGTCTAGAGCAGTTAGGATGTTTCTTTGAGTAGAGGGACTCTAAGCAGATACATAAGAACATAGACATATATGTTCAGAGGAGTGTGGTAAGGTTATAAGCTCCAGCACTCAAAAGCTAGAGAACAGCAAAGAAATGTACCCTGTGCAACCCTTGGATTACACTGCACTTTCTATTTCCCTGTCCACTTACTCTTTTCTTTTACCACCAGTAAATATCCTCTTCAGTGTGCAGACTGACCTATGTTAGTTCTTGTGCTCCTGCTCCTTCCTCTCCTTTACCTTTCAAGCAGATGAGCCAGGATGCACTTAACCTGCTAAGTCGAGTGCAGCCAACATGTGATAACTGATGCCACTGGTGATCTGTTCTCTTTCCACATCTTGTTTGTTATTCATTGTCCAAAATGTGTCCCACACCCTGTATAATGCATGTGACTCAAGGTTTTCTCTAGATACAAAATTATTATTTTCCTCCTGGGCTTTCCTGTAGGCTGCTGTAGTCACTAAGCGATGCACAAACACCAATTAAGTTATTTTCACAACACACCAGTGAGACAGCATGTTATTATTATACCTCATTTACATGTGGAGAACTAAAGTATGAGGAACTGTGGTTCCACATGTAAGCTATGAGCATCTTTAACTACACAAGCTAGGACCATTCTTGGAACAGAGATGACCTATTAACTAAATGATGTGGGGTTACTGTTGAAAAATAGCATGTGAGTATGTAATTAAAAATTAAGTCATACCACAAGTGCCTGATAGAGTCAAAAAAGCCTTATTCAAGCAGAGGTAATTCTGATATTTCCTAATCTTTCAAGATAAATTTACAGTCCTTAATTATGTATTTTAATCCAGTTAATATTTGAAAAATGTGGGATTAACACCCCACAAAATCAGGAAAAAGGAAATGTCATTAAATCTTATTATCCTGACTTCCATGCAAGTCATCAGAAGGGTCTGAGTTCTTTGACGTCACTGTAGAGTCCTACAATACCTGGCTGCCTCAGGCTGTGCTTCTGCAGAGGTCTAGATCCATCTGCTGCTAGCTCAAAGAAATCTGAGAGGAAAACAACTGCAGTTTCTTTTCTGGACCAGTGAGCATTCACAGCAGATCAGTTATATGGAACCACAACCTGAAGCAGTAGCATTATCTGGGGGGCCCTGATGGGTGTTTTGGTTGTTTGGTTGGTTTTTGGTGGGAGGGGACGATTTGAGGTTTCTTTGGTGGGTGAGTTTCTAGAGGCATTGTTTCATAAGCAGGTTTCATGGGGATTTGATAGCATTAGAGGCTCTGATAAGTTCAGTTTGAAAATACTTTATTTATTTGCTCAGTCTCCCAAATATGACCCTCAATGTTGAACTTGCACCTCTGCTGATCAGATACATTTGAGTAGGTTCCAACGTTTCTCCTATGACTTCGCTTATGTTTATAGTAAAGTTTCATAAAAACAGTTCTACTAATCCCTTTAGAAAAAAAAAAAAAAAGAGAAAAAGAGAAAAATCCTTATCTTTCCCATTTTCAGATCCACTGGGCAATCAGTCTTTGCTCAGTAGTATACTCCAGAACCTGGCCTAAAAATAAGACAATTGCAAGATCCTGCTACATTTTATGCTAATTTATTCCTCAAGGAAGGCATTTTACTCTTTGTGACTTCCCTTGTTATCTTTAATAACTTCCATAATTTAATTGGTCATTTGGTTTATCATTTGGATAACATGGCTTGAGTGCAATCTTCCCATATGCAAGCCTTTGTATTTTTATTCTGTCAAGAGACAATAAAAGCAATGACTTCTATCTAAATTAGAAGCTTCATTTTATCTTTTAGTTTGAAACCTACAATTCACTAATATCTCTTGACTGTCAGGCACAAAGATCGGGAGAGCTTAATGATATCTAGATAAATCATACAAATATACATATACATATACATATACATATACATATACATATACATCATATACATAATCAGCACTGTGACTCAGTGTATCCACCTAGCCTGTGATTTGTGCCATGCTAGTAATGTATCCTGTGTATCTGTTTGTTACATAATGCAAGGCTGGCCTTGAAAAGGGAATTGGAAGGTCTCTAAACATATGTGTGTTTAGGAAAAAAATATGAATATGTAGTACTATTATTTATGTGTTACTTTTTCTGCGTAGAAAAAAAGATGTTTTTCTTAGGGTTCTTATGGCTGAGAAAAACCAGAAAAGTCTGCCAGCAGCTGGAGCTGTAGGTTTATGCAGTAGCTCGCACATTAACAACCCTGGAAATACCAGTGTATTTTATTATAAAACAACTTTCTTGGAAATATGCCCTTACATGTTTAAAAAAAGAAATTGAGTAATAGAGAAGTAACACTAAATTTAAAAGCATTACTTGAAAAATGTTATCTCAGAGGGGTTTCCTCCATGAATTTGCTTTGTTTGCAGTCAGTGACTGCACTCCTCCATAGCAATATTTGTTCTGTGAGTATAGAGCCCTCAAGGGTTTATCAATTCTGCTGTTCCTCCAGTGCTGATGCTAACGTATTCCCATTCAGGAGATAAAAGGGAAACACATCTGATGTCACACCAGAGGCAAAATTTCACTGTGTCAAACTCCTCCCCCCAAAGAATAATGACTTTGCAATTCTTGGGAATCGCCTCTTACACAAATACTGCGTGGGTTTATACCTTTAAGACTCTCAGTGCTCTCCAGCCCTGCTGAAGCCAGTGGGAACTGAAGTGCACTTTGCTTCTGAGTGATCAAAGCCTGGCCCAAGGGACACAACTCCCAAAGGTCAGTCATTACTAGCACAGAGACAGGAGCACCTCTATGAAATGTGGAGGTGCAGGCAAAGCACACTCTGAGACACAGAGTAGGAGCGTTTTCCTTCATGCACAATTTGCCAGTTCTCAGCTCCTCAAGGCTGTCCTCAGTCTCTAGCTCAGCAAAAAACTTGAGACAAATACATAAACTTAGGTGTGCGAATACTCAAATAACACTGAAATGGGTAGTATTACTGCATTATTAAGATTTATTCTCTCCTCTGTCCTTTCATAGCCAAATTCACCACTTGCCTGAGACCCACAGAATGATCTTGGAAGGTCCTTGGGAGCTTCCCCAGGCTGAGAATTCTCAGGAATATTCATCTCCATTTCTACCCTTATCCATCCTGTAAACATTTTTACAAATAAACATGGTTCACTGTATTCTCAAGAGGAAAATAGGGTCAGTGAAGTGGCAAGATAAGGTTTCCACCTTCTCCTTTAGGTTTTCCATTTTTTTATATCAATTAATTTTCAAGAATGGCTATATTCTATTTTTACCAGAATATCCTACTGTTTTTTAAATATAAATTGCTTAATTTCAGCTACAGGCTTCTCAATGTCATTAGCCTATTTAATACTATTTTGATTTTAATCTGTCAGTGTAAATCAATAGCAAGCTGGATATTTGAGCCATTATGGCATCTTCCTTGTTGCCCTAAGCAATTATTTACCATATTCTCAGATTTATTTCTTTGTTAAAGCAAATATTTTCATTGTTTAGAGGATGTTCCTGCAGCTTGTTGATTAAACTAGAAGTTACAAAGTTTGACTTCAAGCCCTTGGGGTGCTCTGATCCCACACTAAGCAGAGCAGAGCTTTCCAAAATAAGCTTGCTAACGTCAGAATCTCTTGTTGCTAAGAGAAAGAAGCGAGTTTAGCCTGGTAAAAGCACGTTGTTTCAACAAATCCATTTGAACTGGCAGCCAACCTTTCCAAAGACAATGGAAGTAGCTTTAAGCATACATACCAAATTGTTACATCAGCCTGTTCTACTGGAGCACGAAAATATTGGAAGGCTATTTAGGAGAATAGCAGGGAGGGAAAATATTCTATACTTAGAAAGATTTGAAAATGTGTATGTGTTCTATCAGTCAGAAAACTAATGGAGGTGAGAATGACCTACCCCAGGCTAATAATGTAAATACATGCAAGTTCTCAAAAGAATTTCTAATTAAGCTTCTTTTTATTACCACACTAACCAAAGGCTCCACTATCTCATGGTACATTACTTTTGAAAATTAAATATTAATTTAGATCAGAGGTATGTATTCCCATTCCAGCTAGGAGGAATGCTACACAATACTGACCCTCCTCTAGGATCAGCATGTAAATTCATCCATACTTCACAATAAATACAATTTACATTAACCTGATGGACCACCTGGAAGAATCTCTCACTGTGTTCCCTCATTTCTCTTGCTAATCTGTTAAAATGAAACACCTTACAGTCTTGCATTCTGACCTTTTTAAAGATACATACATGCCTGAGAAGATGAAATTTGAATAAAATACAAGAGAATTCATAGTCTTCACAGTTTACAAAATGATATGCTATACTGGCTATGTGAATAATAATTAAAAACTTGTGACTTTTTTGAAGGCTCACAAATTTCACAAATAAATGGTAGCTAACAAATATTTAACTAATGGCAGTGGAATACGACGCGCCAATCCCCCTCAGGCCCCCGAATCACCAGGCCAGCCCAGATACACGGGGCTTTGAGGGGAGGCATGTCAGGAGTCGGGCAGAGATTCAAAAGAGGCTCCAATTCTCCAATGTATTTGTCCAGCTCCTTTATTCCATGAGATGAGGGGGAAAAGAGAGCAAAGAGGAAGGGCCATGGGCTTATCTAGGCTCTGGACAGGGAGGGCTCTTCTGGCTCTCCACCAACCCCATCAGAGCAGGAGGGAGGGGGCCACACTTATCTGATCCCAGTCACAGGGGTCCCTGAACGGGGAAAAGCATAGCCCGAGCACACTGTAACAGAATACAACTTATGGATCCCTACTGTGTCATCAGACAAAGCAGAACTGAGACTCCACAGAGGGAAAATATCCATATCTTAGCAGGAAAATCACATCTGTATGTTTGATTCATTTATCATGTATTTTATAGAAACAACTTACATATCAGTGGGGCTGGCTTTATTTTACTGTGCAAAATTATTGTATCTCAAAAATACTGAAATTTCAAAAGCACAAGAAGAGCAGTCCTGCTGGTTTGTGTGTCCTACCTTTGCTGGTGGTAATTTTTTTGGGGGTTTTGTTTTGGTTTTGGTTTGGTTTGGTTTGGTTTTTTTCTGTTTTTTGATTTCTTTCATTTTAATTCCCTTTAAATCACTGCAGGATGAAATGTCATCTTTTGATGACCAATTTGCACAGCCGTTATGGATACACATACATTTATACATTTATACCAAAATAATTTTGTTTTAAAGCCCTAAAGTAAGAAGAAAATATCTGTAGTCAAAAGAGATAAAGAATATTCCAGTTTTAGAAAATAGGCCTTGATTCAAAATATCTTATTTTGATGCACTTTTTAATGGCTTAGGAGAGTTGTGAATCCTTTCTGATGGAACACATACAACGGAGACTGACTTCAGGAACATTGTCTCAGTTCAGGGCAGCTCTGCCTTGCTTATATATGTGATCATGCTAGCTGTTATGAATAAAAATGACATCAAAAACACCCACAAACTATTGCTCTTATCATTCAGCCAGTGCTGGAAGGCAAAATCAGTTTTTCATGACCCAAAATAGTTTCCCTGGGAGTTCATAGAAGGACCTGAGATTTCTCAGTGGTATTTCCATCAGATGCAACAGCTGCTTATGTAGAGCTTCCTGCTCTCTGGGCCTCACTCATGTTCCCCCTTATATGTGGTTCTCCTGATTTTAAGACTGAGCACCAAACTCTGCCTTGATTTTAAACTAACTACCAGTTATTAAACTAACTAATTAGCATTAAATCTGCATGATTCTGCTGTAGTGGAAAAGTCTATGTTAGCATAGTGTACTGTTATCTAGTATGATGAATTGCAAAATAATTGTCCCTGAAATATGAGTTTAATTCAACCATGTTCTTTTGAGATCACTCGCAACACATATCTGAATGAGACTCCAACTATAGATAATAAATTTAATAGAAAAAAAAATCAGGGTTTTGTTTCAAGTTTTTATATACAAGACCTAGAAGGTGAAATGTACAGTTATGCAATCATATGGCAAAAATTTAATGTCCCTCTGATTAGGAACATGACCAGTTCTGTTCATTTACCTGAAGGAGGAAAGGCTGTTCAATGGAGTGAGCATCAATCCGGGCCTTGGGAGACTGCAGCTCAGCTCCCTGCTTCTCCAGGTATCTCCTCTGTGACTATGTATGAACCATTTCCTACAAATGTCTCCTTGGTATTGCCACCTGCTTGATCTGCTTTAATACAAAGCTCATTTCTTTCAAAACCTTATTCTACTTCTTACTAATTCTTAAATCCTCATTTCTGTGTATCAGAACTAAAATCGTCCATGCTTTATTTATTCACTTAAAAAATGGCATGACTTTAACTAAATTGTTGCAAGAATACAAGCATTTCCATCTGATAAATTCATATTAATCAAGTTTAGGTGCTGAAATCAATGCACTTCATATTTGAAGAGCTTATGTTAATAACTAATCAAAACTAAGTACTAAAATTCAGAAAATTTACAAACAGTCCACGCAAAGTAACTATCTGAAACATTCAAGCAAAGCCAAGTAGAAGAGGTTTTTGAATAAATCAAATTCTGTCAATGGCAACAAATACAATTTTTCAAAATACAATAGAATTTATTACTCCATAGAATTTTTATAAGGGGAAAAAAAGACTAAATAATTTATTTTATTCAGCTTTATTTTATTGTCTTCACAAACTCCTGTTGCAGTGTTTGAATGTGAAAATACTATGTGCAAAGGATACACCCCAAAACAAATGTACTCTGTCATCAATGCACAGCCATAATATTCTTTTCAAAAGTAGTCTCTAGCAAAAGTATTAGAGATGCTGAAAAACATGAAGCTTAAAAGCAGACATAACCTCATGTTTCCACATTTTTTGAACTTTAGAATTCACAGTTCATATCTTCAGTAAAAACTTTATTTTTCAGATTCAGAATATGATTTTTAAATTTCATTTTTTTTCATGAAAAAATGTAAATACCTAGCAGAATTGGAATTCAGGACTTTCAAACAATAAAAATGAAATATTGTATTGGTCAATTAAAATTTTCTGACTGATTACTAGATCATGCAAATGCTTGGAAATTTGATTTGTTGTCTTGGTGGAAATATTCATTTTAGACTTGAAGTATGGGAGAGATTTTCTTCCTACTTTGCCTTCCTAATAACAGTCAAAATTGACATTTTGGTCTTTTCACCAGGAAATACCAGGTTTGATTTATTTGACAGCTGGCATTCAAATGGCATTTTAAATTCAGCAGCCTATTGCACAAATTTTGGAAAAGCATATCTACCTTTGTCAATGTTCCCTTTCCCACACAGATTTGAAAATTTAACACATGTGAGTTAACAAGAGAAGTCATTCTCTATTTCTTGTCAGTATTTTATAATAGAGGAGGATTGTTGTTTCTAAGATACAGAATTGAACCTTTACCATGGACTAAATTTGTTCAGCTGTAGCTACATCAGGCAATACAGAAGAATCAGGACCCGTTCATCATTATGCACTACAAGCCATGGAGTTTGCACTGTAACTTCATTCCCCACCACCTCTATAAATGCCAACTCTGTTCCTTGCTTGTGTTCACCTCCTTTTTAATTAGCACCTTGCAAAACTGCACACCTGCAGCAGCTCTGTTTTCACCTCACTGCACATTGCCCATTATGTTTCTACAGCACACCCCACGCAGAAATAATTTTGTCACTACATCATTACACCTCCTTCCCTTTCAGGGAATCCCAGCAAAAGTCACCTGCATATAATTATGTTATTCTTGGGGAACGAGAGCTATTAATTTTCTTTTTAAAAACATGAAACCTTTTCACATAAAAATATTGCATATCCAATATAAGTTTTGCAACTGTTAAGATCAGCATAAGAGGTTGAAGAAAAAAAAAGAAACAGAAACAGTTTTCTCTTTGGATCTCATTAGCACATATGCCAAACCACAGCCAAAGATTTTGAAATGCTCCTACTTGAAACGCATAATTTTGCATTAGGTGTATTTCTTGTAAAGTCACACCATCCTTGTTCTGTTGGGCTGGCTGCTGCTGCTGCTGAGGGGTTCTTTCACTTTTCTATGTTGCATCACATTTTGTGTAAATCACATGTGCATACAAACACATGTTACACTCACCCATGAGCCCAGCTGCTCATGAATAGATTAACTGAGAAGTAGTTCAGCAAACCCCAAAAGCCTTGTGAACTTCAGGGGAGACTGATGTTTGGTCACATTTTGAACTGGAGTAAGGAACACTGTTTTCTCATGCATTTCCTTACCGTGCAAAAACTGTGCTCCTCTGAGCCTCTACCATATGACAAACATCCTGTCATGAGTGTATTTTCCTCAGACTCCCAAACAGGTGTGCACATGTACATTTGTGAGTGTATGTCTGCAGAGAGTGATAATCTGCCCTAATACTATTTAAATCACTGTGATTATAAATGATAAATTACATGCAAAATGGAACTTTTAGAAAATCACAGTGGCTTTATTTTTCCTCTCCACATATTGGTATGTCTTATTTAAGTAAAAATACTGTATATTCTGTGATTTTCTTAATCTCCTAGGGTCTGTAATTCTGTTTCTAAGTGATCACTTATGTCTCTTTGAAGCAAGTAGGATAGGATGCTAAGTGCTATCCAAGAAAAAACTATCATGTATCGCTATCATTTTGTGGTCATATTACAGAGTTGCAAATAATTTCACCAAAACTAGCAAGGACTTCTTAGGCAGTCATCTACTCTTAAAATCAGAGTATTGCAGTCTTCACAAAACATAAAATTACAAAACACAGTAATGGAAAATTATGGTGGGGAAAAAACTGTGATCAAAATTACTAAAATGAATATACCTGCAAAAAATCAAGGAGCAAGGTTTATGTGGAATGATATTTTTTACCTGAGCCATATCATTTGCTTAGCAGGGTGTGTTTGTGGTACAATGGTACATCACTGGTATACCAGTTAACTTCTTTGCTGTTTACTGATATTTTTAAGAAAAGACTGAGCAACTGATCCTTGTTGAATAGAACAGTCATAATTCATTTACTTTAATGGCAAAACAGAGGTAGGACTAAGAAAATATACAAGCAATTTAAGAGCAAAGATGTCAAGGAAATTGCAGGGTATTTGAGATCAGAGCTTTCAGCACTGAAAAATCCTTTAAAATTAAAAAGCCTGTTGAGGGGTGTAAATATGCAAGGAAAGTTAACTGCTATAATTTTATATGCAAAATCCACAGACATTTGCAAAGAAGAGATGATGTTGCATGTTTGCAAATCAACAATAATCAAATATTAGTTTCACAGTGTTCTTCTTTAAATAATATTTCTGTGGATTAACATTAAAGGATTTCTGTCAATAAAGTACAGTTAGTTAAAGCTCAAGTTGGTCATACAATATAAATATGTCTAATGATTCCATTTAAAATATTATTTTTAATATTAAATGAAAATAAATGTAGAATGAAAAATTTAATTAATTTGGAATTTACCAGTTCAAAACAATACCTTTAGAATGGGAAAACTCCATTCCATTTCCTGTCCTAATTCTTGTTCTAACTTGCACAGAATATTTTGTTCCAATGATTGCACTACTTAGCAGATACATTCCTGCCCAAGAAACCCAGCCAACTGTTGAGATGGAATCTTTATTTAAATTATATGATAAAAATAGTGCCATGTGCTTTTTTTTCTCCATACACTATGGTATTAAGACCTAGATATCAATCTCTGTAACAATGAGTCAGTGAAACAAGCCATAACTCTAAAATTCTGTTAAGAAAACACATATCATGTGGTCACAGAATCACAGAATGACTGGGTTTGAAAGGGACATCTTGTGGTCATCTGGTCTAATCCCGTCCATGCAGCGCTATCTAGACTTGGCCCATATCCAGGACCACGTCCAAACAAATTTTAAATATCTACAAGAATGGAGACTCCACAGCCTGTCAGTCTGTGCCAATGCACCATCACAGTGAAAAGCATTTCCTGATATTCAGAAGGAACCTCCTTGTTTCATTTTGTGTCCATTGTGTCTTTCTCTGTCACTGGACGCCTCTGAAAAACAGCCCATTTCTCCCTTCATATACTTATACATATGAACAAGAGCCCCCAAAGTGACAATTCTACTTCATGTATCACAAAGTTTAGCTGAAATCTGCTTCATCACTCAATTGACGTTTAAAGGCTGGAGTAAGGTGTAGACAACTATTGCAATACCTAAACCATGGACATTTGTCCTTAGGAAGGTGAGTCCTTATGCATTTAAACAGGTGGGACTTTTTAAACATTTTTTTTAACATTGCAAATCATCCTGACACCACCTCTGCGTGCCTTCCTCTTACTCAGTAGAAAAGCTCAACCCCAGTTTAAACGTGGGCCTCTCCCTTTGTGTTTCCATATGTCCCAGAGAATGAACAAAGTAAATAAAATTAAGTATGTGTACTCACCCATATTGTCAACACTTCTAACACAGGCCACAATACACACAAAAAGTTAAATGTCTCCGATGAGGCGCTTCAGCAGTTATGCACGCTGACATCGAAACACTAACAAGGAAACTGCCTGAAGCTACCTGGTAGGATATGTTAAGCCCATTCCATTTGGTGAATCCAAACCAGAATCATCTATCTGGGGTCTTTGCCTCAAAACTAGCATAAGATCATGCTTTGTAAGAAATTGGAGGATGTAATTTTGGCACGCATGTAACCATTCGGCTTTTCTATACCTTAGTGGTTAGAATACCCAGATGAGATTCTTGCCTTTTATTAGTGATGTCTTCCTCTAGGGAAGTGTCTAGCAACCTAAATATAGAATTGATCAAGAGAGAACACATTTTGCCTCTGTCTTATAGCTGGATAGCTATATAGCCAAGAGATAAGAGTAGTTATTTTTCTTCACAAATATTTCTTCTATATCACTCTATTATTATTCTTAATAAAAAATATTGTTTAATTATACTAATCACATATAATTAAATAAATCTACTTGTCAATTTACCTCTATTGTTTGTTCTTTCTTCAACAAATGGATTCTGATATGTTTATATGCAGTCTAAGAAAAATTGCTTGTCATATGTCAAATAAATTAATCCTATAGAAGACAAAGATTATGAAAAGTATCACACACACATAAATACTGAAATGAATGTGCTTATATTGCAGTGCCAATGCAAGTAAGTCCCGTCATTTGTGCATACAGCCTTGGAATGACAGCATCAGTTATCATCAATCAGAGGAAAGAATACAACAAATATCAAACTGTACAAAGAAAAATAGTCTGTACTTTTCTGACCACTACCAAAATAAAACACAATGGGAACATAGGTCATTAATATTTATAAGACTTATAGGCTTAGATACACAGAAAATTTAGCATTTTAGCTGGACTTGATTGATTAAAAATAATGTCCCAGTAATTATTCAAGACCTGTAGTCTGAAAATTCACACATGGTATCTATATAAAATATATTAGCAACACAACTCAGAAACTGGCTCTTAAACTATTTCTTGAAAGAGCTATGCTGCTAATGAAATACATGCCACATTCTCAAAATATGGGTTTTTTTAAAATTCTTTATTACCCTCTATCACCCCAGATGAGGGAGGAGCAAGGGTGGGGGTTAGATATTGCTGACTCTTAGCACTGACAATGAAAACTTCTGAGGAATAATTGAGTGTTCAATTTGTTACGTCTTTTGGTCACACAATCTGGTTTCTGCATTGTAAATGGAAGATTTCATCGTCCCTGTTTGATTGAATTCTTACACCTTCAGGCATAAAAAAAGATGCCTTGAACAGCAGTGCAAATAATTTAACAATTTATGGCAACCACAATTGTCTACAAGATTCTCACACACACAAAGATGAGAATTTTTCTGTCAAAACCACAGCAAACTGTTCTCCAGCACAGTAACACTTTATTGAATGAACCCATAATTTAAAAGTGTCATTCAAGTTTCTCTGGTATCTCTGAGAAACTTGTGGAAGAAAATATGTCTATCACCTGTGGGTTTTTTGATATAACAGACTATGTTCTACAGAAGCTATGCATGACAAAATTTTTTACGGGCATTTTTCCTTATTCCTTCAGTCTCAATATAGTTTCATTTGGTCTGAAAATGTACTGGTATGTCCAGGGTCCCCTTAAAAATAAATGCAGATTGAGCTGTTCTAGATTTTAAGCCAGCGCTTTACAGCTTCTCTGTGAAGTGTTTTGTGGATGTGCTTCATATTTTAGTTCTGCAGAGTCATAAATACAGAAGGGAAAATGATAATGTAAAAATCCATGGATTATTCCTACAAACATTCTGCTGGTCAGTAACAGAGCTGACTGCTGTGACTAACAAAAAATGTGTATGGTACTCTCAGGTTTCAGCCATACAAAGTTGCGTACTTGCCTGCTGTCTGTATGAAAGTAGTTTTAAACCAGTTACCTTGGCCAAAGGAAAATAAAATTTTATTTTCATGAACAAAGGAAAAAAAATCTATAGAAGTCAATATATAGCAGTCCAAATGTGTAAAAAACTCATCTCTTAAGCTCCTCAACAACTGATGATGGCCAAATATGTAATTAAAATGTAAGAGTTCCTGCCATTTTATTGTTTGGGAGGACCATTATTTTCTTTCATTATTTTCTTACTGTTCTTATAGTGACAAATTATTTGGATAAGAACAAAGGCAAACAAAACAAAAAAATTGATCTTAGAGTATTTCCTCTATGAAGCTGTTGAAACTAGTTGCTTATTCAGGCAGAACACAATTTATCTCTCCCTGTTTAAATTAGTGGTATTAATATTCATTGGGTCAGCTAAATATATAATTGCATAGTGTAAAGATCTACCCAATGTTTGGGGCTTTTTTACTTAAGGAAAATGAATTATACTTCACTGGTCCTTTAACACTGTAGATTCATGTTCCCTACACATCAGTGTCTTGGGGAAGTGTACGATGCATTTTGTCTTCAGGAGAGCAAAGTGTTTCCATATTTCAAATCTGTGAAGTTTCATGGATGAGCAAACAAGAATAATCACTGCTGCACACATTTGTGTCAGCCTTATGAGTACATATTTCTGCTGCTGAAATCTTTATTTTCATAATGTGCCAGATTGTTAGATCATGCACAAGGCAAAGTACTTGAATTAATACCTGGTAAGCCAAATAATTGTGAACGTTGTTGCCTCTTAGAGATCTGTTTGTGGGATTTTATTGTTTCTGAAATATATCTCTCATCAGAAAAAGGCCATATCAGTTATTTCAAGGTATCTCCTAAGAAAATGAATTTACATATTACCACAAGAACAGCTGAACAGATTTAGAAAGGTAGCTTTTGGTAGTAGGCTAGTTGAAAAGGATTTTGAAATGTGAAGGCCATCATATTCTTTCTATGAAAACCAAACAAACACAAAGGGTCCTACTGGAGCAGCACAGAGGATGAAATGAGCTTTTTGACTATAAATCAAATAAACACACAGAAAACCCAAACAATAATTTGCATGTCCCTGTTCAGAAATGCCTCCTAGCTGCATGTATTCCTATGACAGCTTCTTAAAATATGTGGAATGGAAGAATTAATCAGTGTTTTGTTTAGGTGTTTGCTTTGGACTTTATTGTTTATAAATAAACCAATCTGTTTGTTTATTCCTTAGTGTATCATGCCTTAGAGCAAAACCTGATAAAAATGTTTTGGAGATTAAGCATATGTGTTTCTTTGAATGCTAAACATATTTTATAGCAGTTATTAAATCAGTTCAGATTTAGTAGATAACTGTTTCAGACAGAAAATATTGTGGGATGGTTCAATAATCCTATACTAAATGATGCAATTCCATTAAATTATGTAGAAAAGGAACATAAGGAAAAAAGTTAGCAGAGCTGAATGTCTCATACATTAAAATCCAAGTGTAGAATTTTTTGGTGTTTAAAAGAAACAATAGGATTACTATGCAGAGGTAATTTTTCATTAAAATGCTATGCATGTTAATTCCTCCTGCACATGGATTAGAGGTGTTCTGTTGCTTAAAGAAGAAAAAAATCCTACTGATTGAGGATTTAAAAAAAAAAAACATCTGCCATGCATATAAGGCACAGACCAAGAGTCCATAATAATATGCATTGCCATGAAAATGTTGTTACAGCTGCAAGGAGTTGTGCTGCCAGTTTGCCAGATGAAAAACAAAACCTATTTCAAAGCACAGAAGACTAAAAAATAGAGCAGGCTCTGGCACGCACTATGCATCACATTTTATACTTGGATTGGTCAAATGGATACTTGCTTTTACTTCATACTAATGTCACTGAATTAAGATTTCTGAAGCAGTGAAATAAAGGAATAGTAGTCAAGTGCATGCAGACTCACAAGTAAGAATATTCAATATTCATTTCCTACAAAATTACTGAAATATGCATATGCCCATTTACAGCAATAGGAAAGATGCTGAATGTTTATTATGCCTTTCCTCTGAAAAATTTCTTTGGACATAGATGGAAATATAGAATTCTGCTTTGCTTCTGTAAATGTCATTTAATATGGTAATCACAGATTATTGCCTCTTTTTTCTGGTAGTGTTTTTACAATTAGAGGTCAGAATTTCTCAATTTAGTCAACAGTATTGTAGAAAATTTATCAGATTTTGCTGCATTTCAAAATAAAGAGTAACAGTATGAAATACTTTCAGAGAAAGATAGAGAAAGAATGCAGGATATCCAAATAAATGCACCAAATAAACAATATCACACTATCACTGTAACTGCAATATCCCACTGGGATGGACTTGTCCTCTAATGACTGCAACAGTATACATAGATTTAGTTTAAATTTCAAGTAAGACCTACATTCATCCCTAAATATTAGACTGAGGCCATACCTTTTTTTTATGCAATGTCCAAAATAATGCAACGTCACTTACCTAGCATCAGCCAATACCTATCCATGGAGGTTCAAACTGTTGATGATTGACAGCGACTCCAACAACTGCTTTTTCTCACCTGTCACGTATAACCCACTGTTCCAGTCTTAAATTTCATCTTTTACTTTTATTAAAGAAGTTTACTTTTAAGCTGCAGTAATATTTTTTTAATTTTTTCAATATAAAAATTTAAGCAGAGCTTTTATTCAATAGCTAAAAACTTTGATATATCATTTGTCCCACCTACTTTGCGCATGGCAAGGTCATTGTTAACTTTTGGAGATGTAACATGTCTCTGGCACTATTTAGTTAAGAGAGCAGGGGGAAGAATGGACAAAGGAGAGAGGGGGAAACCTTCTGCAGTAAACTTTGCAAAAAACCAGAATTTGGATTTGTCTTGTTTAGAAATACATCTCTGTGTTTATTTAATTCGAGACAATATTATATTTCACAAGCAAGTAGAAAACTGAAGTTAAAGCAGCCTACCTTCATCACTGCCTTTCCTACTTTGGGGATTTATTTTCACTTCTTATTCTCTGACAATGAATTTTCATTCCAATTTTTTATTTTCACCAACATGGAGTGCTGTTACAACCAGTTTATTCTGTGCTGAAAGCAATTTGGAGAAGCAATATTAATTAAATGTCATCCTGTAAGAGGTGACATAATAATGAAGCAGTCCTCTTCTACCCAAGGACTTCTTGGCACACAGACATCATTTCTTTCCTTTAAATATCTCTTTTTGTGATTGCCAAACCAGCAGGCAAATCTTATAATCCAAAAAGACAGTTTTTCCTTTACCATAAATCAGTCACCTTTCACCAAAAGAGAATTAGAACAAAGACACCAAAACTATTGAACAGCTTGAGGTGATTCCTGTTACATATACAGGTTTAAAGAATGATCTTATGGCACTCTTGTTACAGAGCTCAGGAGTGATAGTATAGTATTGTCCGATTACTAAATTTTGTAAGAGGAATTCCTGTGCAACACAGTTACGTCCCCAAGTACAACTTCTTTGAAATAGTCTCTTGAACTACATAGGCAAAGTGTCCCTCTCTGTGGTCTTGTATGATTGAATATAGGCAGCACCATTCTTAAAGATGTAGAAATAGTTTGAAAGAATGATCAGTTAAAGTAGCAGAAAAATATTAATTAGAAAACTAGAATGCTAGTTGGTTAGCAATAAAGAGCAAATACAGAAGTAGCCAAAAACAAACAAACAAAAAAAAATCCTGAAAAATAAAAACACCAAACCAAAGCAAAAACCAAAACAAAAAAAAAAACAAACAAACAAAAAAAAACTGTATTAAAACTGTGTTTAAATGTCCAGATATATACATCATTGAAAATGTGGAAATGTAAAAAATCTGATCATTAGACTTCTTTTGTCAAGATGAACTCTTAAGATAAAATACACACACATATACACATATATATGTATATATATAAAAGCATATAAATGTAAGCATAAATGTAGGTAGAACAGAAGGCAACTCTGGAGGTCCCAAACCTATGAAGTTCTGAAGTGGGTGCGGCTTCTCTGGCTTCATCCAGCCCAGATTAGAACAGATTCATGGGTGCAGAACTCAGAATCTCTCAGGGCAGCAAGTCTGGCTTTATGTTCTTAACCCCTCTGAATCTACAGACATGTATTTATTATTCATCTGTTATTGAAGCGTAAGATCCTTATGGCAAAGAAAAACCGTCATATTGTCATGGGTATTTGCTTTATAATGCATTGTTTATTTATATAGAGAGTAGTTAACTCCCTGTGATACAAACTGAAGAAACTAATAGACACTATATAGGAAAATCTTCCTTTCTGTAGTTAATAATGGAAGGATTTGACCACAGGAGATTGTACTGATATTTTCCCAGGTACTGACATGAATGAAAGCTTTGTAATCAGCTCTTTTTATCTAGCACTGTATAATACCACACGCATTGCAAAACTGGTCTCCAATATGGCAAGAGCACCTTGAAATCCATGTTTCTCTGAGCTAAAGGAGTCCCTGCAATTTATTAGCTGCAGTCTGTAGCAATAGTCCAGATACACACAAAAAACTCTGGGAAAGTCTAACCTGGATCACATTCATGGCTTAAACGGGGGTTATTTTTGTTCAAATTGCCCGTTGATCTATTTGTGTGCACAGTAAAAGAAAACAGAAATGAAGGAAAATAATTAAAACCAAATCCAAAAAAGTTATATAAAATACAATTTGGGGGCTTAAATATGGTCTTGATCCAGAAAACCTGGGGTTTGCATGGTCTCTTTGAAGGGGCAGAGTGGAAATTTATCTACATATTATCAGTGTGTAGGTGTCTAAAAACCATGATGAAAGGGAATTTATTTTTAAAACAACATGCTGTCAAAACTGGCATATGTAATTTGATCAGGGGCTATTTAATTACAAAGCCTTATGACATACACTAATACAAAAATATCCATTAGAGTGATACTATCCCCTTCTTAATTCCTCGGGATGGCAACAGCTTTTGCCTAAAGCTTTCTGAATAGCTTCCAATACAAAGTTAATCATGTTTATCATCTAGTTCAGAATTAGCTGGATTTGTAATATATTGTAACACAAATGTTTTGAAAATATTTTGGAAAGCATTTCTAAAGACAAACTTAATCCAATTCTGTCTGGCAGAGCATCTACATGCTGAACCTTGAAAAACCACATTACTGCATGAGTCAAGTTTCTCTCATTCTTTCACCTAATTTTGTTCTCTGATTTTTATGCCTGTTATAAACATAGAAGTATTTAGATTCAGTGCAATGTTTAATGGAAGATCAGTTTTCTATTCTAGTATATTCAGTGATTTAAGTCTTTTCTTTTATACACACACAGAGTAAAGCAAATTCTTCACATAAACACACTTTAATTTTTATGTTAGTGAAAGATATAGTTGACAACTTGGATGACTTAAACACAGTCTGAGAACCCTATCACTGATTTTTTTTTTCTTTTTTTGACTAGAAAAGGATATTTAGAAGTGTCAAGACCAAGTGGTTCTTTTTGCTTTTTCTCTCAGGCAGCTGTAGAATTACATGAGATGAAAAAAAAAAATAATTGCGAGTGTTATATTGAGAAATGTGCATGTTCGTGCATGAAGTTCAAACAAAATATGCTGGCAACACAGAACAAAGTTCACCGGCTAATTCCAAATACATTCTTTCAGTGATTTTTCAGAGGGCAGTGATCACAGAGTTAGCATAATAAAGGCTCTTTCAATAAGTAAACTTCTAAAGGAACTAAAAATTCCCTTATTCTCCTGAAACATAGATGCAATGCCAAGCCACTCCCAGCACACTGCCTTTCTGCATGTCTGCTATGTTCTGCATGCCTGCTACTCTGCTCCAGTTCTCCTGACTTGCTTTTTTTGGGTGCTTGGGTGCTTGGGTATCCTGTGCAATTTCTTTCCTCCCCATGCCATGCCTTGGAGAAGAGAGGGTCTTCTGCTGTCAGGCTGCATCCTGATTCCTGTTAGAGTTCCTTTGAATAACAATGATTCTCCTCATACCCCACTTCTGTAGAGCAAGTCATATATGCAGAAAATTTTGAGCTGGTGGAGTGCTGTCATTATATTTCCAGGTCTATAGGTGTGGTCTGGGAAGTGAATGTATCTGACACTGCCAGGATCAAGATATGCAATTTAGGTTAACACCCTTGAAGACCACAGGAAAAACTACACTAATGCAGAACCCCAAAAGGACAAGGAAACTTGGAGATGTCCTCAAATGGTAACCCACCACCATAAAATTTAAAGAATGTCTCTGATACCATCAGGATTCAGTCCCACTGGAAATGCTGATATAACAAAGAAAAGTTAAGAGTTACATTGGGAGAGTTATGTCAGATATGCAAATTTATGCTAATAGAGTTTATTCTGGTACTAAACTGGAAGGAATAATGCATGGAAATAGGTATGTACTAAAACAGTCACCCTCACATCTTAACGGGATGACCATGAACTGATCTATCTTGTGCCTTTGATGTGGTCTACCTGCCTGTACCACACAGCTATTTTCTAGATGAAAATCTACACATTATCATTAATTCAAATTTTTCTCTATTTTTGAGTACATTTTCCTCTATTTTTGAGTATATTTTGCATAAATTTTTATATATTCTTAATATGCAGTTTCTTAGGTCTTCCTGCTTCAATCCATGAATAGACCTAAAAAAGAGTATCTAGTGGTATAGGTCCACTCTACATCTACAAAGAAACCTTAAAGCCAAAACACATACACAAGAGATGGAGAACAGCTCTACAAAATGCTTTTCAGTAATTCTTCTTAGAATAGCCATAAAAAGCACTAAGTGTAGAGATGGGTGAACACAGCTGTGGATTCTTCTGTGATCCTGTATCAAGGGTTGTTCTGTGGATAATCCTTTTAGAACTGCTCTTTGGCCTGAGCCAGCATGTGCCAAGTTTCTGCATCAATCATGACATTCTGCCCTGCCCAGATAGAACCAGTCAACAGCTAATGCGATTACATGGCCAGGAGAGTTTTTAACAGGGAAATGGTTTAGAAATTTGCAATTGGATTTGAACTAATAATTCCTTGATTGAAAGGTAGCTTTTCATGTACTGATACTGAATGACTATTTATAGCAATGAAAACAGGGGACAAAAGTAAAAAGTATTTGGTTTTCTGATTTTTTTTTCTTAAAGCTTCCATGAAAGTACTTGTCACTTGCTTTAGAAGTAATTTAGAAGTCAAATTAGAAGTATTTCTCTGAATACAAAGGAGGATCCATTTGGATACAGTAGACATATACTGATTGTCAAGATACTCACTGTAAATGGGCTGTGAGCTTTGCAATCCACATTGCAGTTTACATTGCAGCTTGGTTAGAACAGCCAAAGATATCCATGAAACTGTAATTATGGTATAGTGAAGATTATCCTATTTGCAGCTGAAAATTGCTTAACTACATGTGAAAATTTAAAACATGATATTCTAGTAGCTCTATTCTATTTCATTTTAGCAGAATTAATTTTATCTCAGTAACCAAAATTCATTACTTTAGACCACAGGCTGAATGAAAATCACACTAATTGGCTAATTGTTCCATTTCATTCAAATGATCATCAACTTATTAAACACCAACTTGTTTACTAATTTCCCTGTCACAGGTCATTTCCCTGTAATTTTTTCTGAGTTTACTATGGAAACACAGGAAACAGATCAAGAAACCTGAAAGTTTTGCCTTCTGAACACAAGGGCCTACCCCAACATTGAGTTTGAACTGTCTCTCTGATCAAGCACAAATTGTAAACTCGGTTGGAGCATTTAGAAGGTACTGTAAATCCAGAAGAAGACGCACTATGAGGATGACCCAAGTAAAAACACACAGAGCCTACATTTGCCTATTTCCTTTTGCCTATCACAAACAGCACTTTAAATGGAAAATCTTAGAACTTTTCCTGGGTCATCTTACTACAGTTTATCAGTTAGCAAGTACTTGATAATTTCAGTTAATCAATATTTAACTATTTTTAGTCTCTGCAATTGTAAGCACTTGCGTTTTACCCACATTTCTAGCTGTGAGGATCTCTTAGGGAGTCAGCTGGCTGCCTGTGGTCTGAGGAGCTCTAGTCCTTACATGTACTTAGTCTGACACTTGCCTGACTCTCAGTATATCTAGGCTATGGTGGAACATTGCGGCTTCTCTGCAACATGATTCATAGGGGAACCCTTCCTATTAGGTTCCATTCCTATCTAAGGTTGCATTTATCTGTTGGTCCTTCATCACTGGAGAAAACTAGAGCTGTTTTTCTATGGTGGCTTTCTATCAATTGGACATCTCAGCATTCCTTGCTCTGCTACTGACATTAGTACTTCTTTCTTCAATGTGTCTGAGACAAGTATCTGTTTCCCTACATTCTTTATGCAGGGCTTCTAGTACTACTGACTAGGTTCTCCTTTTTTAACTATTGCTATTCAGTTTATTGTTGGCAAAGAAGCTGGATTTTTTTGCATTAAAAACTGATGCACTCATAATCCTTTCTTTTGAATCATCTATTAAGACAAACCCCCAGAAAAAAACTGAAAAAAAAAAACCTGAAACCATACCTCGTATGAAAATACCACATCTACATCCAAATGCTGATCACTCTTCTTACAACCTCATTAGTGCATCTGAGCCATCTGCAGTGCCAAAGAAATCTATGACCAAAGATTCAGCCCAACACAGGTCAACTCTAAGTGTTTTTTTTTATTTGCATCAGACCTCAGACTACGTTCAAACATGACTAATAAAAACAGATTACCTCTTCATAAAGAGGGGAAGGTAGCAGCACTGTGGAGGACTTTTCCTCCCAGAGCGTCACTGGAAGCTGCCTCAAGATATAATGGAAGAAATGTGGGCTCAAACTGAAGGGTAGGTGGGTAGTGCTTAAGAGAAATTAATCAGATTTAAACCTCATCAAAAGTTTCAAAGGGCTGGTTCACATCCAAGAACTCTGTTTTGAACTGTGCCAAAACAAAACAGGGATCTAAAAATAAGACTCTGCATTGTGTCTACCATCATCTACCTTGTTCTATATTTTTTTCTCAAATAAAATTTCAATTATACAGCCAATTAGGAAACAAGGAAAATTAAGGAGTTTTTAAGACCCTTTCCCAATGAACAAAGAGGTGATTCTAATGAGAAAGGGTAAGGAGACAACTGATTTATAGTCCACATAAGCCAAAGTAAGAAAGAAAATAAGTCAAGTCCATCTATTCTCCTGACTTTCATAATTTTTAATTTAAAAAACATAGAAACAACCAAACAAAAATCTCCTTTAACTAAATTAGCTTGGTTACTGAGGATGCCTGTTTCTTAGTTCATCTTAATATTTTTATATTCTTAATTAATTTTGAGAACATTAACATCAGACTTACTGTTGAGGTTGCTACTTCTTTGTAATCAGATTAAGTAATTCCAATGTCTTTCATGTGTTTTCTAGTTCTCCTTTCAACTGCTTTCATAACTGCTTGCTTCTATTTATATTTCTCCTACCGCAAAACCAATGTCACTAAGATACTTCTGTTCTTGCTCATAGTAAACCTGCTATTTTTGGAAAGAGGCTCAGCGCCATTTGTGCTGATTAATTGCTTTCATTTCTTTCATCTTGTTTTCCGAATTCCATCTCTTTTATTTTGCATTAACCCCTTACATTCTCTGGACAGAGATCTAGTAGAGCCAAGCTATCATGATGGTGACAGCTCCTTAACAATAGCCAGAGATGCTGGAATATTTCTGTGTCACAGGCTGCAAAAAACACTCCCACTTTCTTGATATGGCCACATTCACAGATAAGCTGTGATGAATCCCATGTTTTCCTTTCACACTACTTGTTCCAGCCTAATTGAGCAATGGCAGCAGGGAGACATTTTTCTCTTAGCACTCATCACGATGTAATAACAGGGTTCCTATTGTTAAGCAGGCAAGCCTTGCTTTTGTTGGCACTAAAAAGAGTTTTAATGTAAACATCGGCCTCAAAAGACAATATACTTATAGTTAACTGAATACAAAAATGTCTAAAAATAACAACATATCTTAATTTTTAATTCGGTCACATGATTCTGAGAGAGTCAGTGATTTAAGTCATAAACTTAACAAAATAAGTTAAAGCAATCCTATAAAAGACATAGACATCAGAATACAAAGTGGATTTCCCACTCATAAAGCTTGTTAAAAGTTAATAGTGAAAACAGCCAGAGCCTTGTCACAAAGAAACAGATGTAAAAATAAAGGTCAGGAACCTGGCTGTCTCTGCCTCTGCCTTGGTCAGAAGAAGCAGTCTAGCAAAGACATGGAAGAAGCTCACTTTTTGCTTCTTCAAAGAACAAAGGGACAGAAAGGGTGACATTGACATGTCACATGTAACTAAATATGGTGCCTCTTGTTCTTTGTTATTAGCTATCAGACTTCATTTTATTTTACTCCAGGCCTGTGAGTGTGCAAAACACTCCAGGAGCTCCTAATCAAAAAATTCCTTTCAGCATGGTATATGCTGTCTCTACTTGTAAACAAGAGACCTCAATAAAAGATTTATAACGATTTATATATATTAGTTGTTTAATAGTGTAAGTCTACCTACTACATCTTTCTACAAGACAGATAATTGTAGGGGCAGTCGGAGGTGACAATAAGCTTTGGTATACCGGCATTCTCTCTCCAGGTTGCAGAAAATTGATGGGATGGAAATGTCACTTGATATTTGGTCACTACTATTGTTTTGATCCACCAGAGCAAAATTATACCACAGTGAAATGAAAAGCCAGAAATAAGTTTAAAAAGCAGTTCTAAAATGTCAAACTTGTATACCTAACACTAGTTAATTAGACCTATGATAAGAAACATATCAAACCTGATCACCAGTTACTGAGGTCGCAGCACCTCTACTGAGCCATATGTCTGATCTTACAGATTTTGGTTCTGGCTTGCAGAGCACTGTCCAAATGTAAAGTTTTTCAAAACATTACTTAGTTTATTGAAAAAGTCATCAGTGGCCTGACAGTAATTCACCACAAGATCTACAATATCATTAGTACCAGAGAGCCTTGTCATAATGATATTAATTTTTCTATTGTTCACATAAAGCCAAGAGCAATGACTGCCAGATATAGCCTATCTACTTTGCCTAAGTCTTTGTGCCAGAGAAAGTTTATAATATGATTACAGACCTGAGCACATTCCTGCATTATGTCAGATGCTTTTCTTTAAAATGCCATCTTCCAGATTCACGATTTATATTTAAAATCCCTCTAGTCCCAGTGTTGTAAAACATAAAATGACTGTGGAATCAGTGAAGCTATGTCTCCCTGGGTTTACAGTCTGGAACAATGGCTTGAAATAGCATAAATTGTCTTCTGTTTCCTGGAGGGATGTTATTGCTGGAGTCTGGTGACAATTCTCTTAACATCAATTATTCCACTGCTGATTCTACCATGTCACTACTAGGCAGTGACCCACACTGGATGTACCTACAGCTTTTGGCAAATGTTTGCTGTGTGAGTTTAAAGATATTCACTGCATTTCATGGTGCCTACCACACAATTTAAATGCAATTAATGTGAGAGGGCACTGTGTACCTGTTGTATTTAAATTGTCAGTGATATCCATGTTTTTATACTTCACCAGAAGATGTTATTGCTGGGTCTGGAGAGACACCATTTAAATCTTCTTCACCTCCCCAGAAAGCTTTCCAGCTTTCTAATCTGCAGTGAATACTGCAGCATAAAGACAGTGTGCCACACTCATATTTCTGTTTTCTGACAAATTTATGACCATGGTTTCCTCAAGAGAAGTTGAATAGGTTACTCTGTGTTGTTGGGAGGAAACAACACAGAGTATTATTTATATAAAAACAGATGCTGCCACCTTCTTGAAAATAATTTTGTTTCATTTGTTTAAGATAAGGAAAAGGGGGGGAAATGAGGGAGCAAGCAATGTAGAATAAACTGTACCCTACCCTCTGAAAGTTGCATTTGGCACACAGACAACTCACTAACCATTTCTAAGTAGTAATAATTAGCAAGTCAACTTCTGTCTGCTTATTGGTTTTCCTGTTCAGTTATTTTTGCTGTTATCTTTCAGTTATCTTTCTTCCCACACAGTAAATTTACCAGTACATTAATTATTCTGGCACTATTTAATATATATATTTTTTACTGTCCACAGTGTTATGGTGTTGCTATTTTTGTAACATGAATGAAATTTCATTACACAGAGTATTTTGAACCTTTGTTGTGTCACATCCTTTGCAACCCTAATATTTGTGTTTGGTACATTGAATGAAGTAGTATACAAGCTAAATACAGTCACCAAACTGAAGTACTGATTCATGATGGGAGCAGATTTCTGGGATTAGAGTTCCAGTCCCTCTGCTCCAGAGGACAGAGAGATGTTCAGATGAAAGGAGAAGGCAATTAGCTTTGGATCGGATGGCTTTATACAGCTTCCAGAGAACAGTTCTCTTTTTTTGCTAGGCTGTGTTTCTGATTTACCTGTATTGTCACAACAGCTCCAAGGACACGTCATGACAGATTTTCCCCCAGTTGTGTACACAAGAAATGTTCAGTAGAAATTAATGTTGCATTCCACAAATGTTGAGGCCTGCAAATACCAGACAAGCTCTTCTATTCCCTCTCTCCATGAGACATCATCTTTTCACTAGGTTTCTTTAATTTTATTTTCCTTGTCTGCACTCTTATTTTCTACTTGTTTGTACATTTTAAAGGAAATTTTCCTTAATTTCTGCTATGTCTTCAATCAATTATAACTTTTTTCCACTTTTTTTCTTTCCTTTTTGACTGAGGGGGTATGATGAGGGACTTTTTCTCCAAATATACAGATAGATTGCTTCTCTCTTCCATGATGTTAGGAGAGCAGATCAAGGAAAAGTAAAGGATAAAGAACACAATTGAATCAAAAATATGTGCTTTGCATTCATGAAGTGCTTATAAGAATAAAATCTTTCCACTGATTGTCTAGTTACAATCAAGATGCACATCTCAATGCAACTAGTAAAAACTCTGTGACTACAGCAATAAAGCTGTAAGAACAATACAAATCTGGCAGTAAGGCGAAATTACTCTGCCAGAGGGCTCTGATGAAACTTGAATGAGAAAGCAGCTTCTAAAACAAAGTTTCCTCCTCAGCATTAAAAAGCAAACAGTTGGATTGCAGAGAGATATTTATCAATGATAATTCATAGTTTTCACAGGCAATTTTGGACTGCTGAATCTAAGGTCAAGGCAAAGAATAGTCCAGGCTAGAACTCAATGAACAAAATCAAGTTGTCAGAAAAGACCAAGGAATTAAATTAAGGTCACCTCTGCCATCTTGATTGAGTCTCCCACCACATTATCTGCAATAGCATGGATGTTGTTACATGTTCATTATTCTTTGGCTACATACAATGAATAATTGCAGTACATAGTGTAGCTGGTGTTTATTTAATACAGAGAAATACAGTAATTTTTCAAAGCCTCCAGCTGCAGTTAAAATAAAACAAGGCACTGTGATGACAATCGCCTCCATTACAAGAGCAGACCCATGCGACCAGGTCCTGGGTCATGCAAATAAAGGTAATAATCCTGTATTAGAATCTTAAGTTTTTTACTGATGAAATCTGGGTAATCTACCCAGTGGTTGTATATGGCAGTCCTTCAAAAGCTAAAATGGCTGGATTTTGGAAGGGACATCAAAAGATGAGGGAAACTTATCACAGTACACTAACTCTATTTTCATAAGCAAATGTTCAAAAAAGGAACATTTTGAATATTGCTATTGCTAACAATGAGCCATATATATAGGTTGAGTGCCCATAAGAAATAGATTTTACAGCATTTTAAGGATAATCTCTTCTTATTACTTTCATATCCTAGTACTAACAAATTTATTGCTTTTAAAAGGTCAGTTATTTATCAGAAAAAGAAATGTTTCTAATGTTTTCTTCTACATGACAAAAGTTAATGGTAAAATTATTCTAAATATGCATCTTAATGTGATCTTTCCCCATATCTTATACAATAAGAGTGCACTACTATATCACTTATTCCATAAAGACCTCCACTCTATGGAACTATATTTTTTCCATTTATTCAGAGCAAAGCAACAATTAGATACTTGTATTAATTTTAACCCTGGCTATATGCTGGTGGCTTCTATTGTAAAGTGCTAACTCTTTAATGATGGTGTCGCAATAATTCATGACTGAATATTACTTGATAGGGGGATGTAAGCAAAATTTTCTTTTTACACTGAAAATATTTAAGATAAAGAAGGCTCTAGAGTTAAGATTTTCAAATAATTTCATGAAATTCAGTGTCTCTTTGATATTTAAGGTGTATGAGGTTTTTTATTTAGAACATTATCTGATTACCAAAGGTATAATGTTGTATGGATTTATTTATACTTAAAAAAGGTAACATTTATTTCTGATGATTTCCACATTTGTTCACCATGGTTCAAATAAGATTGATAATGTATCATTCACAAGAATAAATTGTATTTGAATGATTCATTTAAAATTTGAATCTGAAGGTAGGCACTCAAGGGGAAATTACCTCATTTTAAATTGTGAGCATCAATTGGAGCTCCCATAATTACAAAAATTTTCAAATACCATGATATAACTGAGCTATGTGAGCTATAGTTCACACTCAGAATATGTTCCATCCGATTATATAGTTTCTGGGGGTCATATACTATATCCCAGGATTTAATATAAAAGCTGGTAAAAGCAAAGAGGCATAAAGCTCATTCATGTATTCTGCCTCCACATTTTCCATTTATTTGAGCTAGTTTGTAGGTCTACTTTTAGTCAGATCAAACTCCTTAGGAGGTAAAATACTGTGCAAAGTCCAAGGTGTTACTGCCATTAATTAAAAAAAAAATCAAAAAAAAAAAACCCAAAAAACCCAAACCCCCAAAAAACAATCAACCTGGAAATATTAGAATGGTGTAAGAACAAAGAAGTTACTGGGTTTATCTTCATCTACTGAAGGAGGCTGGACCACTCTTAATGGAGGCTTTACTATACTCTCTTTCAAAGCCTCTAATAATAGAAACACTATTTATACACTAGGTGGTTTGTTCCAGTTATTACTTATAAATGTATTTTAAATATTATCTTTTCCCATTTAACTTAAACCTCTCTTGTTTCAAATTCAGTCAATGTTGTCCTTGTACTATAGTGGACATAGAAGGTAGATGAAAACCACAATGCAACAACCTGTATATCCTGGAGGATTTACCCTTTAACAGTCTTATTTTCCTAAATTAACTCAGTGTTTTCAAATTGGCCTTGCCTACATCATTCACAGAGAATAATTCCTAAAAGTAGACATGCTATTTTAGTTGAGGCCTCACTAGATCTGGAAAAAGCAGAAAAACTACTATCTGAATTATGTACAATACAGCTGCTAATACCTCCTAGAAAGAAATTTGTTTTTTCTTTAACCACATCAAACTATTGATTTACATTTATTATGCTGCATATGCAATCTCTTCAAAATGCTTCTTTGCAATTCTTCTGCCTAAAGAGTGATACCCCATTTTGTCTTTGTGATTTTTTGGCTTTGGGTTGGGTTTTTTTTTTTTTTTGATCCTCTAGTGTCTTACTATGCATTTTTCTTTACTGGATTTCATCTAACTGACTTCAGATAATCTCTAATTTATCATATTCATTAACTACTTACTTTTTTTTTTTTGCATTGGGATATTTTGCTGTAGCAAAATTTAATGAATTCCTTAATTAAAAGTTACAGCTTTCTACCTTGATAGTTATCCTTTTATTCTATTTTCCCATGAAACCCTACCTAACACTGAATTTGCTGTCTTCTCTGCTGAAGTATACATCCATTTTTATTATCCTCTTTCATACATGCAGCCTCTTCCTAGACTCACAAATACATCATAATCATTTACATCAACATGTCTCCTGTCTTTGGATTAAAAATGGTATTGTCTGGCTAGTTTGAATCACACCTAAAACTGCTGGTTCCAATCGTTTATTCAAATAAAAATATTGTCTCCATCTGACTTATTATTATTCCTTGTGTGAAAAGCAAAATTACTCTTTCAAAGATACAAGCTTAATTAAAACCATCTCCCACAACCCTGCTATTTTGATGCATTACATAGCTACACAAAAATAGCCTCGTCCACACCTACTCCTTCTGTTTGGCAGTTTACAGTATATCCTTACCATTAAATTAACCTTATTTTTTTCCCCTTTCATCTTCACCCAAGTATCCAACCACACTGCCTCCTCCTGAACTTCAGAGCAGGTATGTGTACATTCTTGCTCCACAGAGCAACAGTTCCTTGTATTTTTCCTTCAGCACGGGCAGGGTTCATTCTATATTTAAACTAGACAAGAGCATTGTAACTATTTCACATAAACCTGCCTGGGTGCTTTTCAGGGAAGAAAAAGAATGACCTGTTGTAGTGACCTGTCTGAGTACCAGCCCAAGAACTATGCAGGCTAGAAGTGCATGCAAGGAGAAGCTGGCTGGGTATGGATTAAAATGGATGAACATAAAAAGGCATTATTTTATTAACACAACAAAAGGCTGTACAGCATAGCCAAGCGAGAAAAATTGCTACAGCCCCATAATTCTCATGTAAATTGAAATTAATAATAGTAAAAATACTCATCTCGTGCTCTTCTAATCAACAAATAGTAGATTACAGGGTAATTAGTAGGGAATTTATATATGATTATTAGGCTCTGGATTACATACTGACTAATTACAGTAGCAATGAGAAGGCCTTCCATGCCAAGGACCATAGAATCTTCTGGCAAAAAGTACATAAATTAAAGGTGGAACATGTCCTCCAATTGCATACATGATCAGACATGGGCATTGAAAAAAATTATCAGTTTCTCTAAAATAAGGCATAAAATAAGGCAGCTAAATAATTTAAATATTAATTAAATATTAACTAATTTTAAAATAGTAACTTATGAACACAAGTTTTAGCATAAAGTGCTAGTCATGATTTATTAAATAACTGTGGTGATAAAAATATCTGCTAATATATACTTTTAAGAATAATACTGTTAATTTGAAAAAAGATAATTAGTGAAAATTGTAAAGCCTAAGCAGTATGATGAATATAGTGTTTTTGCAACTGTCACTTCCACTTAATTCCAATGACTATGTCATAGGACAATCTCTGTCCTTTCAAATGAGGTCTCATCCTTAAAAATGTAAGCCCAATGTGAATTCTTCCTGAAAATGAAAAAATAAAATGTATGAGTTTTTCTAATTCAATCAAATCTAAAACCGGCTTCCTATGTCCACATAGGAACAACAATAATATGATTTTCTGGTGTTGTACAATATGCAGCAACAGTCTTGGGTGGAAATGACAGACACTGAGCATTAATAAAACTCACATCTTCATTTAGGAGCCCAAAGTGAACTTTCAGTCTTAACTATAGCAGCCTTAAAATCAATTCTCATAAGAAATTACCTTAAAGCACTATTTTAATACAATTATATTAAAACATGGATAACTTATTTCCTGGAAAATATTTCCTACAGTACATAACTTCTAGGCATTAGAGGAGAACATTTGTCCAGCCACTGTCATAGCCACTCCATTTATCAATGTCTGCTTCCTACTGCAATCCAAAGTAACAATGATCTTAAAAATTGATCAAGACTGTAACAAGTGTGAAAAGAGAGCAAAAGAGGAAATGGAAGACAACATTAATTCAGCATAATGTAATCAGAAGAATAGAAAAGTCAAATCCTAGTAAAAAAAGATCAAGTCTAGGGGAAAGAACCCCTAATTAGAAATAACACTAAAAAAGTCTAGAACACTCTTGCAGCTGCCTAAACCAGCTTCACTTTTAAGTTCTAGTTAAAAATGCTAAACAAGGTCAAAAGAATTGTTCTCAAGCAAAGAATTTGACATATCCTTCATTCTTATATTAATAAGGATCTGGTAATCTACTAGACAACACTAAACTGTCCAATGTTGCTAAGCCCTGTGGAAGATGTGTAAGAAATTGTGCCTGAATTGTGCCTGAATTCTTCTTTTGAATTAGCATTTCTCAAAAAACTGTGAAGAGTACATATAGAACCAGGAAATATATAATTTGATTGGTGAATCTTCCATTACTCCAGGCAAGAATTATTTTTGAAACTCTACCACTTCTTGATTTCTTTTGAGAGTTAACTTGGGAGGAGACCTGGCATGTACATTTCTACCCCTGTGCAGTGCACAAGACTGGCTTTGTTGTCCCTCTGACATCATCCAGCCTCCTTAATTTGGTACAAAAATGTCATAGTCAGAGGAATCCCACAGTAAAGAAGAAATAATTATTGAGTAGTCCATTTTCTAGCACTAGTGATGTAGGGATCAAAAACCAGGGCTATTCTTAACATGAAAGAAGATTAGGAAGCCTGAAGCTCTTTCTCTTAATTTTTCATATCTTCTGTGCAGGGCTTTTCTCCAGGGTCTTTTGCCAGACAAAGCTTAGTGGTGAGGTGACTCCAGTCTTGTGAAGAACACAGTGAGGCCAGAGGGGGAAATGGATACCTTGGGCTGCAAGATGCACTTAAAGCAGCTGACTTTATAATAACTTACATAGCTAGTAGCATACTCTGTCAGCATATTCCTACTCTTCAGCTGAATTTTTAATGAATACAATTTTAATTAAATAATGATTAAATTCACCTGGTAAAACACAGAAGCAGCATTTCTGCACTATCCATCATTGCACTACAGGTAAAAAAGACTTGCCAGTCAGGTACTTGCATGTCGTAACTGCTTCCAAAATCTTGATTAAAGATAACTATGGATTCTCTTTCATACTTCACAGTAAAAAAAAAAAAAAAAATTAAAACATTTTCTGTATTTTCTATATTTTCTAGGAAGACCCAGATGTACTGTATGCTCATTTATGATCAATCATAACAATAATTAATCATGCATTAATCACGCAAAGAGAATTTGGCCAAACACATTTGAAAAAAAACTAAGGTTTCAGTTGGTAATATACATATATGTGAAATGGATGAGGACAGAAAAGAACTTCTGTTAAATATTTATATTCTTGCAAAATAACTAAAATATTGAATCATCATTAAATCAACACCTTTTAAATACACATATGCATTACAAAACCAGATACAAATGCTACTACAGAAGGTGAAATAAATCTAAATCAGCAGAAGGAAAACAGTTGTGAGTGTGAATGAATGAAATACATCAGAAATTGTTAGGGTTTCCAAAACTGAAAAATAGATGGAATGCAAATGTAAGTTTTTAGGCTACTAAAAAAAAATAGTGATAGGTCTGCAACAAAATGTTTATATTCCAGAATGATAAAATAGAGGAAAGATAAGGACAAATATGGAGAAATATAAATGCTAAATATGTCCTGAGGAAGAATATAACCTAACACAGTTAAGTTCAGATGGTACAACAGGATTTAGTCTTCAAACCAATAGCCATTATAGATTTCTTTATATATTATATTAATTATATTATATTATATTATATTATATTATATTATTATATTATATTATATTATATTATATTATATTATATTATATTATATTATATTATATTATATTATATTATATTATATTATATTATATTATATTATATTATATTATATTATATTATATTATATTATATTATATTATATTATATTATATTAT
>QUSF01000007.1:20145708-20251290 GCA_003676055.1 Chloebia gouldiae
TAATATTATATTATATTATATTAATAATATTATATTATATTATATTATATTATATTATATTATATTATATTATATTATATTATATTATATTATATTATATTATATTATATTATATTATATTATATTATATTATATTATATTATATTTATTATATTATATTTATTTTATTATATTATGACATGAAATTGAAGAAGAAAAGAGGTTAAATATAGAAATAACAGAAGAAGATTGAAAAATGTAAAAACCCCACAGGAAGTATAATAGCACCTTGATAAAGACTGTTGAGAAATTCATATGGATATCTGTTCAATATTTTTGATAATGCATTTCAAAGGAAGTTAGCAAAGACCTATGAATAATAATAAAAAAAAATCAAGACTAGCAAGATCTTCAGTTAAATTTGGTTCTGATGAGATACTGCTGTAATAGGACTCCAAAAAATATAAATTCATATAAAAATGTAAATTTTCTTTTTCAGTGACATGATGACAGGCTCTTTGCAAATACTTTCGACTAAAGGCTAAATTAAGAAGGAAAAAAAATAAAATGCCATGTCTAAGTTGAAAAAGGTGGATAATGTACCAGCGGAATGCAAAAGAAATACAATATAAAAGAAATCACTTTGAATGAAACCATGTAGTATATTGTCAAAGACTACGATTTACAATTCAGCTGTGAACACAGTCCTAAGAATGCTAGATATCACTAAAACCAAATTTCACTACCTTTGTGTCTTTTCTAACTATTCTTATTAACTTTGATTAATCAGATTATTTTCTAGGTACAACAACCAAATTCGTAAACACTGTAGATAAGCAAACATAGGGTATTCTGTTTTTAAGAACACTGGATCTTAAAAAAAAAACCTTTTGATTTCATCTAGATTTAGAATACAACTGTTCTGACTCCACTACGTGCTGTAGTGAGTCAATGGCAAGACATATTTTGACAAAAATGGGTTTTAGGTCATTATTCTATGTGGGTTTCTTCAGCTGCAGCACCATCACATGATGCTTTTTCCCTTATCACCCCTTCCATCTTTCTGGGAGAGCTATTATGGTAAAAGTGTGGTGTCCCAAACCAAGGAACCGGCAAGGCTGGAAAAAGCTTTCCGTTTCTATGGCATCACTTTTCAGTCTGATGGCTTTGCCAGGACTGTTCACTGTGTGGTTGAACAGCTGAGGGGACAAGTGGAAGGGACTGAGGGAAAAGTCATCATTAGCTGATGACTGCTTAACTTGGCCTGAATCTCATTTTACTCCAATGACGAGGCACCTACATTTCCATCTTGACTTTGTACACTAATAATAATTTGCCAATCAAATGTAAATTCTTAACCTTGTCCACACAACACTTGCCCTTGCCTTCTCTGACCTGCACTCACTCATAGATGACTACTAGTTCCTTGCTCAGTGCACTGGGGTCTGCAACTCTGCTTTAAATACTATGTTAGTGCAGTTAGCAGTGCTAACTCTTTCTTCTTTTTATGCCACAGAAATAATAATGTTCTTCAGGGAGAAACAGAGACAATTTTACAAAGGAAAAATAGAAAACAGGTAATTCACTTGCACTCATAAAGTTGGAGTTTTTTTCAGAAAAATGTTTTATATATGAAATAAATGTGCCTGTTTTCCACACCCAGTGAAAAAAAATTAATTTTCTATGAGATTTCTAAAAGATAAACAAAGATACATCATGGCATTTTATATCATAATTATATGCTTTTTAAAAGTGGAAAGCATAACTCAAGGAGACACTTGTAATTCATACACCTTCAGAAGGGAAAGATTAGACAGACCCTTAATAAATGTTTGGGTTAAATTTGAAACATTTTGTTTCAAACTGCAACCTGAGAATATAAATTGTGATTCTAATGTGTCTGGGTTGGGTAAATGAACTACTTAGAAACTGTCTCATTTTCACTAGCACACACCTAGATAAAACCAGGAAAACTGAATTAGAATTAAATACTTGTAGACTATTTTATGTTCATGTTTACATTTTACAAAACCAAAAATCTAAGAATAAAATCATGAGTTAATAATTTGAGTTATATTTTGGAGATGCATATAAGATTCTCATAAAAGCTATGATATGAACACTTCTTTACTGTAATGATATAAAGCTTTGTTAAATAAAGACAAACAGAAATTAGCAGAAATCTTTCTGTGGTATATGAAGGTCTTGAAGGTCTTGAAGGGCTCCAGAGGTCAGAGTTTTCCCCATCCTAAAATAATTTGCAACTTAGTATTTATGAGGCTTTACCACAGAGTAGGCATTCTATGGCTTGGATGGATTGTCACAGCTTCAGCCGAAACACTTCTCAGAATTGAGGCAGACCTTCATCTCATGCAAAGAATTTTTTCAGGCTATTTTTATCACTGATGTTTTATTTTGAGATATCTGATGCGTAAAAACTTCTAGTGACAAATTATGTTATATCTGTAATAAGAGGGAACCCAGTTCTTTTAGATTATATTAATGTGTGAACCAATAGAAAATATTTTAATTATTTGGGAGGCCTTAGCACAGAGATCTACATCTACCAGTGATGTATCATTTGCCAGTATTTTACTTCTGCACTGCAGTGTAAGGTTAATTTGGCAAGAAATTAATTCCTATTTTCATCAAATATATAAAGCCACAAAAATATCATATTTACTTTGCATAATTAGTTTGACTTTTTTTTACTGTTTTATAAAATCAAAATTTAGTACTCCTTTGGATAATAATAAATTGGGATGGTGCAAAGGGAATTTTTTAGTTTGCAGCAATCCTGTGTTATGAGAACACCTTTTCCCTTTCCTTAATCATTATTTACTGTCAGAAACCATCAATGTGGCATTTTATTTCTATGAGATATTCCTTGCTCAGTGCTTATTTCATGCTTTTTGGATTAGCAAAAAACAATTTCACACCCAGTGAAATTAGTGTTACATATAATAAGAACCTGTGGTTTGAAGCTTCATTCTGCTGAATTGGCCCGATTTGGTACAATAGGTTCCTAGAAAGCCATACCTCTTTTTTTAATTATTTGGTGAGATCAAAGGTAATTTTTTTCTTCTTTCACTCTACTCTCATCACACCTGGAGAAAACATTAGAAGAGTTTTGTTGCGGTCTGGTTGACCCGATTTGAGGAGCAGGGTTTACCGTGGTTCAGGGTTGGCAGCTTTATCACAGTCTGGCAATAACACTGGGTCTCCAGCTTGACCAAGCAAAGTGTTGCTGGGGATCTGCCACAGCTATCGGTGAAGTAAAAGCAGAAGGTATGACTGTGGTTGCTGGAAAAGTAATTTATTAAGGTAGTTAACAAAAATAGAAGCTGAACACAGCAACCCTAGGTAACACTTCAGGGTGGGCAGCCAACAGAAGACCAATATTACAGGGAACAGAACATTATATAATCTTGGTAACAGAACAACGAATTTATGAACAACAATATGACTATGTATGGAAACACAACTAACCAATCATTGACACATAACATTTTATAGAGACTATGACTTAACCTATATTAACATAACCTGTTGGGGAGGATGAAATAAGAAAGCCTTATAAATATGATTGCCTGAGAAAGGATTTAGAACATACAGAGACTGTGAGCCAGATTGAGGTGAAAACAAGCTTTGAGATGGCAGACCTTGGTTGCTAAGCACTGGTGGACAGTGGTGTAGCTAGTAGGAGGTAACTCTCTTTTTTGACCCACGGACAAATCAAAGGGTCAGATAAAGTGTTCTGTCTCATTCCTCAAAAATGTATTGTTTATCCCACATTTGTAACCCTCCCCTGAAGTATCACGTATCTGTAATCCCATTGGTCCAAAGTCCTATACAGTACCCACTCTCAAGCCCCCTTGATAAGGTGCTCCTGGGAGACCAGTCTCTCTCTCTCCTGCCCCTTGCTCCAGCCCCTCTTCCTGCCCCTTCTGCACTCTTGCCCTCCCCTTCTCTCTACTCTCTTGGGCCCTCTCTTGGAACTCTCTCGCTATCTGGCCCTACCCCCACTCCTTGGGGCCTGCTTTGAGCTGTGGCTGGCAGCTCCGAGCAGGGCCCCACAATAAACCGTGTACCTGAGACCTGGCTCCAGAGATCTCTCATCTCCGAAGGTCACAGCCCTTGCCACAGTAACCCAGAATCCCATGTTTCTTGCCATAACATATCTAGATGTTCTTTCTTAGCATTCTGCTTCTTAAGGCCATAAGTTGATGCCTTCTGCATGGTCAGCCAGGGCTAACTCACTGTTAGTTTCTGCCTGACCCCCTCCCACAGAGTTTCATTTAGTAAAGTACTTACCGTTAAGTTTGTGCTTAATTTTTGTTAGGCAACAAAGCACTTTAACATTTCTTTGTTCCTACTGACTCGAAATCATACACGAGCTCAAATGGAAAATGCATAAAATTGATTTCATAAAACAAGACCACACTGCGAAATACATTTTAAATGGATTTATAAAAAAAAAGCTGTGATCTGATTCCATTAAGATTCATTAAAGATTTTTCCTTCTCAAAGTTCCTGGGTATGGCTGGGAAGATTAAATTGTCACCTTTGAACTTGATCTAAAGTTAAAACCTTTCTCTCAAAAAACTTTGAACAAGTATCAAAGTTTTCATGTTATGTTCAGCAAATAACTATTGATTTTAAGAAATAGAAACCATCCGTAATGCAATGAGATTAAGATATGCACCATTTGTAATATTACCAAATAAATGCTATCTGTGCTTTTCAAATCATCTAGTGAAAACCACTTCTTAATGAATCTCAGAAATAATATCACCAAGCATTTTCACATTTCTTCTCAAATGTGCAAGTCACCTTTGGGCTTTTTTTTCACCATCAAATACTAAAAACAAAACAATTTTAATAGAACAGCCCACTACACTAGTAAAGATCTTGAATATTTATAATGAATGAAAAAGGTACCAGCAGTAATTTAACTTTCACTCCATCCCAAATAACAGAGTGGAAGAGTACAGAGTAAACCTGCAGAAACATTTGACATCTCCATCATCCAACTTAGCCTTGTTACTCCACTATCTCTAACACTGTCACAATATGATACTCACATTTTCAGCTTTTAAATTCCTAACTTCTGAAAACCTCATGCATGCCTCTTCATTAAATTCCTCACTCTCCCTATGTAACAATCCCTCGGGGCACAGGTTGGGGCAGTCAAATATTACTAGTGATAGAAAAATGAGGTGATCAGCTGTCCAGACTAAAGAGCGTATGCTCATTCAGAAACACCTCACCAGTGTTACAGTCACCTGTACCCTCAGACTTGTACCTTGGCATTTTTAGGGAAGCATTTTTATCTCTTCACTATTTCTTTGTGAAATCCCTATATCGCCTTACCGACATTTCTTTCTGAATTACAGTAATTTTCTTTCTTTCAATATTCCCCAAGTTCCAGGTGCTCAAATGCAGATACTAAAAACAACTGATGAAGCTAGCTAAATCGTTGCTAAAGAACTTCACATTTTTCCCATTAGATTTAGGAACAGATTTGTATAGCCATGCACTACCACATTATTACCCATTTCTCCTAAGGGATTGGAAAAGGACAGAGCTGTCCAGGAAAGTCATGGCATGAGCCATGCTTTGATCAAATCCAATTTCTGTTTTCAGTGGTTTCTATAGACTGGGTTTTTCAGTCCCCGGTGAAATGTAAATCTGTTGTTCCTCCCACTTGAAGTACAGAAGGAAGCTGAAAAAGGAAACTCTATGAAAATTCTCCTTCCCCAAGAATCAGAAACCTTCAGCAGATTTGCTCCTTAGCCATGACACCTGGAAGAGCTGCCCTGATCCCCACTTTCCTGCCCACCCCACTTGCTTTTCCAACATAAAACATTCATTCTCCTTGTCCTATATGTCTGCTATTACTTATTATTTATATATTTCATTTTTCACATATTATATTTTCTTATAATAAATTTGGGTACCATTTTTAATGGAGAATATGAGGAAAGTGATGACATCTGGAAGAGTTTTCTATCAATTTTTGAGTAGTAACCTTTGCAACTGTACAGGTGTCATTGAGAGATATGAACCTTGTTGGAAGCAATGAGACTGCTTGGCTGCCTGATGAAAAAATTTCTGAAAACAGAAACAGACAAGAAACCCACAATATATAAACATGATTCTAATACTCAGGAAAGCAACACCACTGATAAAATAGTTAAGAGAGTCAAGTATCTGAATAATAACAATCACAAAAAAGGAGCAACAAAATAAAGATCAAAATCCTTTCCCCTATTATAGGACCTATCAAGTAGCTAAATGCAGCCCATGAGTTATTTTTATTCTTAATAAAATATATAGTCAGAGTTATTTTAGTAAAATAAATTGTATATATACAACTCTCTTTCATACACAGAGAAAGAAAAACTAGAACTGGAGGGAAATACCAGCAAAGATCCTTTTCCTGTAATCTGAGATTCCCCAAAATTATATATCATTCACTAATCCGAGACATCAGTAAGTGCATGATTCCTGTTAATTTCCACTAGGTTGGAATCAGTATCTAAGCAGCCATTTTCCCAATACTTCAAGTATGTCACAGTAAACAAACAAATAAACAAATTCCAAGTGTATGTAGATTATACCTGATGCAAAGCCTCTGTCATCACAGAAACATTCCTGTGACTATGAGTAGATGAATGGATGATGAAAAATAATCATTGCAAAACCAGATAAACATTGAGAAATTTTGCAAAACACTGGGTATAAAATTCAATAAAGTGAATTTATTAATGATGAGACAGGATTTCTAGATATACTATAATCAAAGCTGGAAAATAATGCTTGCAATTATTTTTAGACTACTTAAAGCAAGCACCTCTTCTTCCTAAATCAGTATTTCCTCTGATTCAAGACATTGTCTTCCTCATTCCCCTCACACCTGCAGGGAACTTCACTTGATGCAGTAACCTATCCCCTGAAATGCTATTAGCTTGAATTTGAATCCTTGGATCTTGCATGTAACTAAATAATAACTTCATCTGTATAGAATTTGTAAAATAATTTAAGTCTGAAACCTGAAGAGAAGAATGACTGTGTGCCAAATTGTGGCTTTATAAAAGCTTTCATCCTTAATAAAACCATGAATGTATAATCTATTCCAGCTATCTAAAGAAATGATCAATTTATTTCCAACACACACAAAGTTGACTCAAAGGCTAGAGATCAGCTGCTAAGTATAGTAGGAAAGTTACGTAATTAGTTGTTTTGCAAGATCAATGAACAAATGGATTGCTCATATGCTGCTGAACTCAGCTACATTCATATTCTGTATTGCCCAAGATTCATAATATGTAATATTTATGTTGACTACTTTGCAGATTTTATACTACATCGAAGTAATACACAATGGAAAAAAATAAAATATACTATAAAGGAGAAAAAAAAGTGAGACATAAATGAATTCACATGTAAATTGATGATCAATTGCCCTTCGTCAGGAGTTATTGTGACCAGCTATGTAGTATATATGCCTGGGCATAACCTAGCATTTGCACAGATCTATAATGATCCTATATTAAATTGACCCTTGACTCTTCCTAAATGCCACAATGTTTTAGGTTTTTTTTTGGCTGAAGTTCATACCTAAATGAGCATGATACCTAAAAAATTTAATTTTATTCTATTTTCATTTTATATTTGAAATATGATTCCTTCTCAGCTTCATTGCTGGAGTGGTTTCATGCTTTTGGTTTATGCTCCCGTTCATAGAGCACTTAAGTGTATGCATGACTTTAACCATGCATGTAAACTCAACAGCAGTTACTTAATCATTGCACCTTATGACTAATTCCATTGGCTTTAAGAGAATCTAGGCACTTGCTTAAAACTAACAGAAAATAAGTAGGTGCTTAAATACTTTGCTTAATGAGACTACAATGACTCTCATGTACTGAACAGTTCATGAACTGAACTGTAAACAGATTAATGAATCACAGTTAATATCACTTTGTAATTGTTCAGTAAAACATATTTGTTTAGCAGAAAAAGAGTTTGAATATCATACATAAATTTTATTTCATATAAAGTAAGTGTACAAAAATTAATTCTAAGAAATCTAAAATCTATTTCTTCAGCTTTGGTAGTAATCAGATTTTAAGAGTAGCATTAGAAATACTTTGAAGGCTTTTCTATCTGCTTTAGCCCATGTTTCTGTGAGAATATTAATTGACAATAAAAGTATAAATTAGGCCAGCTTGAAGTGTTAAAGTGGTAAGCATGACATTACAGAATGAATTTAGTCTTTATAGTATTTTACTTACATTAAGAGCAGATTAAGAATATATTACTTCACAACGGAAGATACCAGTTACAAATAACAATCACATAATTCATATTGTTGTACTTAACAGATAATGTTCTTCCTTTTTGCAATTCAATTCCAATTTTAAAGATGTTGCTATCATGCATTCAAGCATTTTTCCTTCAATGAAAAAAAATAACAAGAATTGCTTACATTTACCCATTAATATAAATAAATATAGAACATCTTTTTATACTATTTGTAAAAGTTTGGGGGCTCTGATTTCATCTTTGTTTTAGATATAAACTGCAAAGATTTGAAAATATTATTTGTCTAAGCTGGAAGTAAAAAAGGTCCGATTTTGCTTAGCTGATTTTAAGTGCTACAGAGGTAAGAGAGAATGACAGTCTTATCTGGAACCCATGTGAGTTAAATCTAACTGCTTTTTTTCTGATAGAGCTAGTCAAAGAAAGGAATCCCGAATACCACCTACCATCTGACAATCTAAATGAGGTGCCCATCAGTCCTGTGATTTTATGGCCAGTTTCAACACCACTGCGAAGTGATTTAGTCATGCAGACTAATCGTTCCAGTTGCAAAAGATTTACAAATGAAGGTATCTATGAAAACTATTAATGGGAACCTCAGCTGCAGCCATGTGTATCCATTAAGTGTTCAAAGTGCTGATTTTATTTTCAAGGGTCAGTGTGCAAAACAATAAAGGCATAAGCAAAAGAAAGTATTGTATAAAGCTGCACCAACTTGATAGAAATGCAGTCTGGCTCAGAATTCCCCACACCTGTAAATGCCCTAAATCTTTGTGCATGGCAAGGGTTTGGGGAAGTGATTTGGCTAGAAGCCCCAATAACTTTATTTAATAAATGATTCCCTGAACTAATTCCTGAACTGGCTCACCAGGAAGCTACCCGAGTGTCAAAAGCAAAAGCAAGGGCGTGGGTGCTGATGTGAGAGAGGGAGGAGAACAACAGAGTTGTGGCAGCCTGGATTTGGATCAGGTTTTAAAATGAACCACACCTGAAGCCCACATAAATTGTGACATGGGGAAAATTTGATGCTAAATCAATGCAGATATTATGAACTTTGAGGCCTGACAACATTCTCACCTTGATGTCCATGACATAGAGGAAGATTTTAGTTGTTTCTTTTTTCTCACCAAATCTCACCAGTCTTGTACATGAGGATACCAATCTGAAATGAAATAAAAATTTTAAAAAGGTTGAATTAAAAGATTTATTCTGTTCATGCATTAGATGTGCATGTATTAAAAAAGACATATGCAATTTCACTTTAAAAGGCTTTTAATTGTTCTAAATACAGGGGAAAAATGTTTGTCACAGAAATTTTACATTTATCTAAATGAGAAGTCCTTGTTGAGACAGCTTAATTCCCTGAAGCTGGTAGCAACAGATAGAGTTTATTATTCTGTCTGACTACCCTGAAAGCTATAAAGTTCACATTATATGTCTTGCTAAAAAAAAAAACCAAAAAACAAAAACAAACCCAAAAAAAAGAACCAAACCTAAAAAAACCCACCTCAAATCAATTTACTTGTTCATGAAATTAATTATTTTATACTAATTTTTGCAGAAATGTGGTAAAATTTGTAAAAATACACTGCAGCTACATACCATAAATTGTATAAATACATGTAAATGGAATTATATTTGATTTATACAACTTTTGCAGAATTCCACATGGCAATGTAGCAAACACATCCTTTCACTGACACAGTAAATATGGAGAATTTGTGAAGTAGGAATGCCCAGTATGGGAGAATAGGTCCTAAAATTGCATTCAGTAGCTTAAAGAAGGGAGGCTAGAATGAGAGCTCTTCTCATACAATTAAGATCAAAAACTCTGGATATCTCATTTGCTGGGTGATTGCTATAATAAGCATACTATCCTGAGTACTGAAAATGAGCTATGCCAGTGTCAATGGACATAACTAGCTGTCTGGGGAAAAGAATGAACAAAATGATGTCCTAGTGCATTACTACTTTATTCTATCTTTGAACTGAAGCAAATATCACCACATGACTTCAAAGAGCTTGTCCAGCATGCTGGCACTTCAGGGTCAGCTAACACAGTGTTCCTATAACCTTTTCTTTTTTTTTCTTCTGTATAAAAATTGGCAACAACTTACTTTTGTGAGGGTAGCAGTTTTTCATGTTCATTCTGGAGATATACCTCCAGAATGTTTAACAGAACAAGTTCCTCAGCAAATGTAGGCAAAGCAACATCTTGTTTCCAGATCTCAATCTAGTTCTGGCAAAAGCTAGACACAGAAGCTAAACTTGCTCAGACTGGGCAGAAAGTCTAGACACCCTAGTAACAGCATTTCCATGTTTGAACTGGCTACACCAATGCATTTCTGAAGCAAGGAGTCAACTCAGCAAGATTCATCAGAAACACAATTTTGGATGTATGCAACAATGTTATATTCTTTATGTTTAAATTCTCATTTGGATACAGCTACTATACTCATCATAATTTAAATGCTTTTAAAAAAATGTTAAACACAATAATATTAAAATAAAAGTGTGACAGTTGCTTTATGAAGGTGTAGATACATTTGCATGCTGTATGATTGCTCATTATACAGACAGGCTTATTTCCATACTATGAAGGAACTGCTTCAGGTGGGTGGAATAATTTCTCCCTTCCTCTGTCACGGGCCCAGATTTTTTGCACAAAAGGGTGCTGGTTTACATCATAGGACTTGCCTGATCATGAACTTCTTTAGCAAAACAAAACAAATGAAAAACACATACCAGTACTAATTATCTTTACTAGTTATTCTTCCTCCTCAGACCAGTCCCACGTTTTTAGGCACCATATGTAATGTGACTAAAGGAGATGATATGGAGCTATTTATTAGTAATAACCACCACTGAAGGACTTCTCCATTTCCTCCCTACAGGTTTGAACAGGTTCTCTAGCAAACTTGTTGTAGTAGTTTTACTGTGATGGTGATGGTAAATATATGCTTTAACAAGATTTGTAAGGAAAATTATATATTTGCAGGGAAGAAAGAAGCAGGCTTTCAGGAAGACAAACACAAACCTCCTCAGACTACAGGAAAGACACTTTTGTCTGCACCCATGGAGACATTTAAATGACTGATTCCTTTCCCAGAGAGTTAGGTGCTTAAGTCATATTCCATTTGCACGGAATATGTACCATAATGTTCCCCCAAATGACAGAAAAATGATCTGTTATTTCAACTCATTGATAGAAAGTTTTGTTATCCTTTCCATTGGTTTAATATTGTGAACTAAAGGTTTCCTGGGGGAAAATAAAAAAACTACAAGCCAATAGGAAGGAATGGGAGGAAAGTTAGTAATTTAGGACCCAAATAAACATTTAACTACAGTGTGGTTTTATGTGCTGAAGTTGGACAAATGCACATATATGAAAGACCACAGGGAACAACCAAATTGACACCTGGAACCTTTCTGGTCCCTGAAAATTCTGAGTTTATAGGAATAAAAGTACACAAAACATTTTTTGCAACTGAAATAGAAGAATAAGCCCTCACTAAAATAATGAATTGAGAAAACCATTTAAACTACTGTTCTCTGTTTTTTGGGTTTTTTCCCTTAAATAAAATCTCTTTTAAAAAAGATCTTCACTGTCTTTGGAAATATTCATGTCTAACATCTGGTACTTTTAAGAGAAAATGAAAACAGAACTAACCCTTCATGTAAGCACTATAAGGTAATGGATTAGAAACATAAAGGGGATAAATTTTTTTAAGATAAAGGAACCTGGCTGTAGGCACCTAATGCATGCGTGGGGAAAGTGAAAAACTAAGAACTATGAATTATCGAGAGCAAGGGAAAAGCCAAGATTTTTCAAAAAGTATCTGTGACCAAAAGCTAATATTTTAAGTTAAAATAAAGGCAAAGAAGAAAGAAAAGAGGCTGCAGGCTTGCCTATGAATTGTGCCCAAATTGGGCAAGAAACTGTGTTTCATATCCATTATTGCAATCTAGTGGCCAGCTCTATTTCCACTTGCAATTTATGAAGTTAGGAGCTTTGATTCTCAACCTCATTGTATGTAGGAAGAACATTTTCTTTCTGTGAAGCATTGTGGATAATAATCAGTATCTGCAAGATAAATTCTGAGATGGTTATAGAGAGGTGGCAAAGCACGCTAATAATATGTTGACATTCTAAATATAAACATTGCAATTATGTTGCTACAACTACAACTAGGAAATGCCTTGCATGCAAAGGAAGGAAGCAAACTTAAATCTTAAGAAATGACACTGCATCAAGTTGAGCTAATCTTGTGCTTGAGAGACTTGCTGAATGGGTGCTGTCATACAGGCCACCAACTGTTGAAGCATGGCAGTAGGAGGCTCTTTAAAATAAAGTTTTATGGTCCTGAATGCAAGTAATTTAAACATTAGGTAAAATTCGTAGCATAAATGGAAATATCAGTTGAAAATAATCAATACGTTAAGTAAAATACTTTATGTCCTTTTTAACATCTGCGAAATCAATGATTTCTTAGTTTTTTATGGTTTCTTTACTTTTTAACATCTGAGAAATGAATGATTTCTTAGTTTTTAACAAAAAGGTAAAATATGAATTTTCTTCACTACACCGAAGTTAAGGTACTCTCTCTTGAAAATAATTAGCACAATCAGCTTATACCTTTTTTCTCAAATTGCAATTATTTGGCTAGAAAAACAAAGTTAGATTTTTAGAAACACTAAGATTTTTAAAATGTTTTGATGTGTATTTTTCCAATTGCTATCTTAAAACAAAATTTTCAGTTATTGTTAAAAAAGCTTTGTTGGCTTGCTTACCTTTTGACCAAAGAGAAATCAAATTTATGGCTTGCCAGAACATTTTTAATTTGCAGTTTAAGGAATCTTTAAAATATATCATTCAAGGCCTAAACCATAATAAATCTATGCTGTTCTGTATAGAATGTACAGAACATAGTCACAGAATGGGTAAGGTGGGAAAGGACCACAGTGGGCCACCTGGTTCAACCTCCCTGCTCAAAGCAGGGTCATCCCAGAGCACATGGCACAGCATTGCATCCAGATATTTTCTGAATATCTCCAGTGAGCGAGATTCCACAACCTCTCTGGGTGACCTGTTCCAGTGCTCAGTGAACCTTGCAGTAAAGAAGCAGAAAGGGAAGTAAAGCAGTAAAGTAGAGAAGCAAAATAGAAGAGCAAAACTTGCATTCCAAAGAGTTAACAGATGAAACTGAAAATTTTGGAGCAAAAGTGATGTCATCCTCCATGACTGGTGACTTTTTAAAGGCTGACAGGAAGCAGAGATGACCTAATGATTTTCTGAATTAGTCATAACACTTCATGTCAACAAGCTAAAAGATAAAAATGCATTTTATATCCTCTCATATTACGACTATAAACTGAACTCTGATACCTTAAAATTCAGGATAAATGTACATATATTTGTAATTCTTAGAAATAATTTATGTATTTGTATTCTTTGTTTTTTGGATACACACAATTACTTCTCATTACTATTGAACCTACACAACATAGAAACTAATAAGCCTTACATTCTCATGATGTCACATTTAATGATCAGGAGATGCCAAATGCCACCCGTGTGACTTGATTAGCCATCAGCTTTGCAGATATCCTGCTCATGGGAGCATAGGGTAGTAGATGTGAATAGGGTAAAACTGGACCAGAACAAGGCATGTAAAAAAGTAGTATTTCCTTCCCAATTTTAATGTGTACGCTTTAGAGTGCTTGGTTCACACACCAGTTTGCCTTATCTTCCAGCATTATCGTCAACAGCTTCTTGGCTGCTCTGGAAGGAGCTATATTCGGTACTCCACGCTGCTGCTGCATGAGCTCAGCGGGTGTTTCCTCGCCTCGGCCGAGCGCAGCCCGGCACTATCCCCAGCCATCGCCAGCCACACCAACTCCCTGCAGGCTGGAGCAGGGGACGCGCACGGGCTGTGACCGGCGCGGAATCCACACCTGCTTGGAAACGTTGAGTAAAATGAGGCGTGGCAAACCCTTTGGGACGTGCGGGGGGAGCGACTGGAACGCGCTCCCACGCGTGGGGAAGGACCTGCTCCTCCCACGGCTGCTGCTGTGCAGCCGAGGGGGCCCGGCTCATTTTTAACTTTCTGCGGGGAGCAGACGGGACCGTGCCAGGTGTCCCTGCAACACCGAAGGAGCGCGGGGCAGGCAGGCGCGGCACTTCCCTCCACGCCGCTCCCGCCGCCGAGCCGCGCTGCCCCTCGGGCGGGACGCAGGGCGGGGAAGGACAGGCAGAGAGGAACCGGGGCTGCCGCACGGTTCCGGGCCGCGCTCCCGCTGTGCGGCGGGGCCGCGCTCCCCCCGGCCCCTCCCCGCCCCGCCGGCCCTCAGCGGGACGGTGCCGCAGCGGCAGCGGCAAACCCCGCCCTCCGCCCCGCGTGTGGCGCGGCTGGGCGCACCCTCGCCATTGTCTGCGCGGCGGTCCTTGCCTGCTGCGGGCACCGGCGGGCGGCGCGGCGCTTGTGGCCGCGATGCTGAAGGGCTGCGCGCCCCCTCAGACGCGGCAGCGGGCTCCAGCCCTGGGGAGCAGCCACCCCGCCTGCTGAAGACTGAAACTTTGCGTCCCCGCCGCTCCCTCTCCTCCCTTTTCCTCTCGCCTTCCTCCATGCGCTGAGCGGCCGCGGGGCGCCCGCTCGGCCCCATGGACGCCTTCAGCGCTGCCAAGGCCAAGATGGGGGCGAAGAGCGGCGGCGAGGCGGCGGCGGTGGCCGCGCCTCAGCCCGCCGTGCCGGCCCCCAGCCCCGCCGGCCCCGGCTCGCCCGCCGCGCTCGAGCCCGCTGCCTACAAGCTGGAGGACCTGGAGACCCTGGCCACCGTGGGTGAGTGCGGGAAGGAGGGGAACAAAGGCGCTGCCGAGGTGCCTGTCTGCGACCGTGCCCGGAGAGAGGAGGTGCCCGAACAGCTGGCTGCCCGCTTCCCCAGCGCCCTCTTTTTTGTGTTCTCGTCTCTCCGCCTCCCCTCCCCGCTCCGCTCCCTTTTCTCCCGCCGCGCCGCCGCTGGCCGGTGTGAGGGCAGCTGGGGTGCCTGCGGTGGCCGGAGGTGCCGGGGGGCGGCTGACGAGGACGCGCCGCCGGCTCCGCGCAGGTCGGGAGCCGCGCTGCGGGGCTGCGGGTATTGTACGGCCCCGGGGCTGCCGGTATTTCTTGTACGGCCCCGGTCCTGCCGGTGTTTATTGTACGGCCCCGGTCCTGCCGGTGTTTATTGTACGGCCCCGGTGCTGCCGGTATTGTACGGCCCCGGCGCTGCCGTGTTCACCGGCACCGGCTGCGGTATCTGCCGCTGAGCGAGCCTGCACCCGCACCTGGGTTTGGATTGTCTTTGGGATGAGTACTGCCACTGCTGACACTGAAAGACCTTTTGGTATAAAACCTGGTTTATCTGGTTTAACTTCATTTACCTGTATCATGATAAAAAATTCATCATTTAAATTAGCTGTCGGGCCAGGGAGGAAATCAAACAGGTTAACCGAATGCAGCTGAGCGCAATGCAAACCCCCTATATGCTGTTGCCCTGAATATTGATGCAAAGATGCTTTGCGTGCGTGGAATTTTGGTAGAAGGTAAGGTCTCATTTCACAAGTAACACTCTTACTAAAACTGCCTGTTACCAGTAGCATTGCAGAGTAAATGCATGTGCCTAATAAATAGGCATTTCAAATACCCGTGATGATGTTCGTGGTGTTCATTTGTGCTGTAAATGTGTATTGTATTTGAACATACATACTGACAGTTGTATATGTTTTTGCACCTGGTTTGAAGGCCTGTATGTTCAACTACATGTAAGTTTTATTCATTTTTTCATACAGGACACTGAAATTATTTTGGATAGATTTATTCCACTAAATAGTGTGATGTAAATCTTAATTTTCACTAAGCTTTCTTCAGCCAAAAGGTGCAATATAAACCCTTTCTTGTGAAGTTGATGGCTTTAAACATGGAATTGGAAACACCCAAGAGTGTAGTTGTCAGTGGAGAACGCATTATCTTCTCTTGAAGTGCGTTGTGTTTTGAGATAGTATTCCAATTTGAAATGTGGGCAGACGTTGTACTGATAAATTGTTTGAGATTATTAAGAGACTTCTTGAAAGGTTTGTAATGTTTTTTTTTCCCTCCAGAAGTGGTTGCTTTTCTTCATTACATCACAACCGTGTAGTCATGACTGAGGACTAAGACTTTGGGTGAAACACAGATTGCAGAAAAACAGTAATTTTTAAGGAAGGCAGCGTAGTCATGGAAATGTTCCTGCAGCCAATGAAGAAATGTGGAAATAATCCTGGTGTCAACCTTAAACAGTATACCTTTATTAGTGTGTTCTTTAAGATGCTCTTTAGAGGCTAAGGAAAGGGAAAATTATGATTCCACAGGATTCAAAGAGAGACTTAAAAGAAGTGAGACACTACCTGTTAAAAAGGAACAGAGAAAGATGTAAAAGGAGCAGATAACTCCTGTCTTCTCCAGCTTGATTTAAAAAAAAAAATTCTCAAATAGCTCTGTCTCAAAAGATGACCATTCTTTACATCTCTTTTGAACTGTGTCATTGGTCATTTTATAGGGAAAATAAAGCTAAAAAACAAAACTGGAAAGGCATAAAACTCTGCAGAGATAAATACATAAAGCCTTATTTTGTCAAAGAAACTGCGCTGGCTTATTTTAATTTGGTTGAAAAATGAATTTATGACATGCCTGTGTGTCTTGCTCCTGACTAGGAAGCAATATTGTAGCCTCAAAGTGATACTGAAACTGAACACGTGAATACCTGCTCTGAGTGGCCAAGTTTATAAAAGATGCAGCGCCCCACTAATGCTTCTGTAGTGCATTAGTCGAGGATCTGAGTCAGCTCTAAGTCTGCGTGAGGATGGGCAGCTCTGCGTGCACCTGCTAACATGAGGCATTGGATACCTGATTTAAATGGACTGCAAGTTAAATCAGTGCAAAATAGTGTAGGGTGGTAGTGTAGATTTTTATTTTAGCTTGAGAGACTTTTGCTTGGCTTAAAGCTTTTTTAATTCAGTTGGTTAAGTACACTGTAGTTTTATATCACGTGTACTGAAAGAGTATATCTACAGTTCTTTTTAACAGTGGTTTAAGTCAGTATTACCTTATCCTCCATTTTGCTCTCCCTGCTCAAATAGGTGGCATTAATGTTGTGAGTTTCACTACAGCAATTTAGAGTAGTCTGCAGTTTGACTGCTCTGATAAGGATAACCATTTTTTCTGCTGATGTTCTTGAAAGCTGTATACTCTTGTCTGAGATAATTGGAGATGTTTGGGGAGGGGAAATACCAAAAATTACATAACAGGAAGTTCTGGTATCTCCTTTACTAGAATAATTGCTTATAGATACACCCAGGCTTAGAAATAGTTATGGTGTTGGAAACTATCAACTTGAGAAAGCTGAAAGTCAAAACGGGGAGGTGAGTTCCATGCTTTTGCAGCTGTTTATGATTAATGTTTAAGGTAACAGAACTGTGTTACTGTCTGTAAGATTGTAGTCATCCATGACTTTATGCAACTTCTCTCTGAGGATGGAATAAAATCCATGTTAAATAAATGTTGAACACAATACCTGCTTTGAATATAGCAACTACTGTTTTAAGTATTCTTCATAGTCTCAAGAGGATTAAAATCTCTTTGTTAACCTGACCACCCATAATGCAGACTGACAAGTGTTTTCTGTGATTTCTGTTGGGGTGCTGTGTCTGGTTTAGCAAAGCTGTAAAGGCGGGAAGAGCAAAATGGAAGTACAGTTTAGCGTAATGATTCAGAGGACCTTTATCTCCCCCAAACATCCCAGGATTCAACCTTTGTTTGGGTGTTTGTGGGCCTTCTGTTAAAAGGCAATTGGAGCAGAGTCTGGAGTGCAGGTTTGCTTTAGAGGGAAGTGCTTTAATATGTAGTTGATAAAGTGAAATTACAGCTTTGGGGACAGGACAGGATTGGGGCACGTACTGGTTTCGGCACTAAGAGAAGTTAAACAGGAAAAATAATTCTTTGAAGGTACTTCCTGAGGGGTTGAACATGTGGCTTTGAACCTTTGAAGTGTATGGGTTTTTTAACTAATCTCCTTGTATGAAAGTTGAACACTCTTGCACTGGAGCCCTTGAAGTTGCCTGGTTGTCCTCATCTTGTTTTGAATTAATTTTCCTTTCAAAGGAGTTGAAATTCAGATGTTTGCTAAGCACATTCAGAAACTGCTCTTCAGGCCAGGATGAAATACTCTGTGAATCTCAGTGAATGTATGTACTCAGCTGTGCCAAGATTGAGTTAGTTCTGTGCTGTACAGAAACAAAAAATTTATATACCATGATCGCCACGTTCATTCAAAGTTCGTGGCCTGTGCTTATCTGAACGTATTTCAAATGTCTAGTAAGTGTGATCAGTGAAAGAGGGACACTGAACTCTAATGGCATCGTTTCTGAATTATCCTTCATTGTGATGAACATTTAATATGGGCAAACTTCCTGTTCCCGAAGCCACAGTGCCTGCAGTTGGACACCTGACACGTATCTTGAAATAGAGATGCTAAATTTTTAATTATGCCGTAATGAAAAAGTAATTCAGGTAAACTAGAATAAGTAATACAGGAAAACCAGAAGGTACTTCTTCACTTTTGGGTACATAAAGGTGGGAAAAGTGTTACATTCCCAGTTGAAATGCATGGTGATGGGAAAGGGAGAAGGAAGAAAACACCAGGAGGAGAAAGGTGACAAATTTTTTCTTGCCTCTCTGCTTTGAGATCTGTTTCTTGTCCAGTTTTCAAAGTGCAATGAATTCCATAGCAGACTATGTAAACGTAAATTTGGAGTTGTGAATCTGTTCAATTGATTGATTTTAATTAGGATATTTTTATGTAAATATATTCTTTTAAACTACTGTTCCCATGAAGTGCTTTACACTAAACAAATGCAGAATAAAAAATTGGGCATACCAGTATTTTCATTTTTATGCACATGGGAAAAATTAAAAATGTTCATGGGAAAAATGAGGTACTACATATTTTCAAATACTTAATTTCTCTATGTTCACACACAAAATATGCTAGCCAAATATATTTTAAGTGGCATTGTGTCGACATGACAGTAGGTACATAGCTGTAGTCTAATGCCAGGGAGTTGTCTAAGTAAGAAACTGTGCCCCAGAGTAGCTAAGTTCTTTACATGAAAAGAACGCTGGTGGCTTTTTTCCTTTTCTTAGAAGCTTAAATTAGTTCACTTTCTTACCAAGTGTTATTTTTGGTTTCAGTACCAAGGTTGTCACCTATTTTAAATTTTTTAAGGCACGTATGAGCATTTTTTCCCTGTTTTGTTAAATTTTCTTGATACTGAGATGATAAATAATAATCCATGATTTTACTTGGCAATGTGCTTGAATACCACAAGTTTTGAAAGAAAACATGGTCTGAATGTTATGACTGTAATGGTGACCTGAATTCACCATTACGTTTGTACATCTTTGAGGCTTTAGTCATAAAGCTAAATTACTTGGATTTTGTTTTCACTCTCTGTATTTCTTACTTCGTTTTTCCCTCCCACAAAATGACACTTGTCCCAAAATAAATCATTATTATTATAGCTGCTGTTGTAGAGAGAAATGATCAGGTGTGTGACTCAGCTTTCTTCCCTTGCTTTTCCTGTTACCCACTGCTGAGGTGAATTTCAATACCATAAGTTTTTTTGTAGATTAGGTTCTTTCCCATAAGTTTCTTGTTCTCTTTAGGATGGAAAAAAATGGATTGAAGCAAGTATTCTCTTTTATCTTTCAGAGAGGTCAGAAAAGTGAGAGTATATGGAAGAAGTCTGAAAGTTCACATTTCTGCTTTTCTATCTTCAGTGTTTAAAATCAGTCTTGAGGTAAATTGTTAGTGTTTGCCTGTCACCTATTTCTTTTGTGTGAGTCTAGTTTAGATACTTAGTTGATTGCAGAAAGAAATTCAGAATTCCTTTTCTGATGTTGTGAATTTGACAGTGTTACAGAATAGGGTTCGACACTCAAATATGCTTCTTAACGATAAATAATTTGTAAATTCCTATAAATAGCCCAGCGATGCCCAGAAGTGCTTTTTGCAAGTCAAATAAGAAACATGCAAAACTCACCCACAAAATCAAAAGTACCTAACAGCATACATTTCCCCTGCCAAGTTTTACACTAAAAAAAACCCAAACAAATCATGATGTACCAGGTGAAAATACTTTGGAAAAATTCTTTTGTTAAGTATTGTGTCTTAGCCCAAACTGAAAAGATAAGAAACCTGCAGAGAAATGGAGATTTTAACTATTTTTTTTTCTTTTTCCTTTTTCAGTGGGAAGAAACAGGAACTTTAAAGTACTAGAGGTTGAAAGCATGTAGGCTCTTAGGGTTTGACTCATTTTTTTCTATGTTTAGCTTTTTGAGCATGCTTGTCTGGACTGCTTTTAGAGGACAGGGAGAGCAGCCTTTTGGAGATGACTACCTTGATATTTTGGCTTTCATGTAATAAAAACTTAGCGAAACAAATCCCTTCCCAAAACTTGTTTAATTGTGGTTTGGTCCACTTTTAAGGGTGATAGTATAACTAGAAAAAAAAAAAAGACAAGTGTGGTGAAATTTATATGCAATTTTGTTTATTATGAGACATAGAGGTGTATACAGTAATGAAGAGTGATTTTTTTGTGAAGAAAAGATAAGAACCTGTGTTTGCCTTCCAAGGTCTTGTCTGGGCATAAACTGTTTTTAACCAAATTATTTAGGTCAGTGTAATTCCCCTACTGTTGACACTTACCAGTATAAAACATTTTCAGTATTAGCTTGTACTACTAAGGAGCAATTTAACATGTTTTGTTTACTTGGGAAAGCATCCTTTCATCTCTGCAATATTTTAGAGGGTTTTTTAGCAGCTTCAAACTGGAACGTAAAATTTTGCTGAGTACTGTGTGTTAGTATGCACCTGGGATATTTAGGGTAGAACAATTCTCAAAATTCGACTATTTCTGTTCTGTCATGGAAAGACAGTCTTTCAAATGACTGAACAAGTGTTGATTTCTTTTTTTTTTAAATAAAGAAGGGAGAGATATATGATACAACGTTTTTTGCTAATGGTGTTCAGTTTGTCAACTGCACTGTTTGCACTTCAAATTAGAGCACTGGTTCGGTTTTTTGTATAAAATACAGATTTTTTTAATCTTTATGTTTAATACTGGAGTGGATCAAAGATGACGATCTGTAGAATTCAGTCATGAAAACTTTCCAATTGGTTGCCATTTTTCTTCTGGTCAGTTTCTTCACTCACATCCCAGCTTGGAGCAGTTGCTAGCCGGTCTGTAATTAATTGACCATAACTTTTGTGTAAATGTGTTGTCTTTTTTATTCAGGGAATCAATTGGTCTGCTTCGATATGTTTCAAATCAGACAAATTGTGTGTGTGTGTGTGTTATTTATTTATTGATAACTGAGGCACATTAAATATAAATGGAGGAAGCATCCTTTTCATGTCACTGAATTGTATGGTACAACCTATTTCTATATGCTGCTGATGGTGATGGAATGTGAGACTTGTCTGCTTGGTTGATCTGGTCAGTGGAACCATTCCCAAAGTATCTGATTGTCTAGTCTTGTAATCTTTTTATTTGTTAGAGAGAGTACTTCATAGCCCTTATGCCAACCAGCTATCTTGTCTGTATATCAAGAGACTAATTTTTGATGTGAAGTCTTTGCTCTTGTTTCTTTCCTGGATACTTGGTTTGAATATCACCTACAGCTTGCTCTATTGGATCATACATTATATACGTATTATACATTATATATGTATATATTTTTTTATTTAACTCAAAAATTTTAAGTTTTACTGTTCTGCAGCTTGATAGAGGAAGAGTAAGAATATGTAATTCTTCTGCTCATTTTCTGTCAGCATATTTGGACTTTTTAATGGCTATCACACCAGATCTTTGTTTCTAGAAACTATTCATACAGTACCTACTGTATGCAGGAGTGGGTTTATTTAATTTTTAAGCTGGGATATTTTTTACTTCCTTAAAGGATTGGTTCTGAACTAATTTTGCATGAAAGATCATGTACCTGTTATTAATTAATTTGATTCTAATATGCAGTTTGTATATTCGGGTGTAATTATTTATATTTTGTATTTATTGAAGTGCTGGAGAAGGGGAACTCAAAAGCAGAAGAGCAGTATGTTATAAATAATTATCAGCAGTTGTAACCTGTGACTTAAATATGGTTTTTTGTATGTAGTCTTGCTATTGTCTAAGGCATATTTTTAAAAGCACTAAAGTTAACAATGCAGTAGACTATTTTGCCTGGGGAATGCGATTATAGAACCACTGACATTGTCTAATACAAGAAGAAATCAGGTGAAAGTGCCAAGATGTGGGATTTTTTTTGTTTTGTTTAGTTTTCTGTTTGATTGGTTTCTTGTTTCTTTGTTTCTTCATTACATGATTCTATCCAGAGGTAATGGGTAATTACCAAAATCCTATAAAATGACAGTTGTCCATTATGCTGTATTTTTTATGAGTTTTGGAATTGTTCTTTGCTAAAATGTAGCTTCTTACAGGGCGTTCTTGGTATTTGTTCAAGTGTTGTGTTTGTTTAGGGGAATATGATGACTCACAGCAATTTGAAATATTAATAGTAATGACTCTGCCATTATTGTTGAAGGACCAGGGTGCTCTCTGGATGGAAACAAAATGTCTAGTTAGTACTGCTTTTTGTGCCTCTCAGGTATTGCTCCAGTCAGTAAATTAAATGCTCTGAAATGATTCAGGTAGATGTTGAGGGAACTATCCCTCTACAGCCAAAAACAGGCTAAACTGGGTATAAGATTTTTTACTTTGTTGGTTTGCTAATGGGGATGCACTGTAATAGCTGTATGCATGGCACATATAAAAATGGAGGGCCTGGTGGCTGACTGTGCTCATACAGAACTTCTGGGTGCTATAATAGCAGACTCCTCATGGCACCTGCCCCAAAAGTGATGACAGACTTCTAACCTCAGACCTCTTCCCTCCCAGCTTGGAGTGGCTTCCTACAGCTCTTGGCTGCGGGAGATGATAGCCTGTACAGTTTCAATTTGCATAGCCTGCCAAAAGTAACTTCAGAGTATGCATTGTAATATTTTTGTTTGTTTTCAGGAAAATTAGTGGGTAACTTGTTGTCTGTCCCTGGAGAACAAACAGTGAGGACAATGCTGGTCAGTCTGTTTCTAAATTGGGATTCTTGTCCCCTCTTTTATGAAAATTTTTTCCGATTGCATGTCACTATGTTGAGTTTGTGTTCTGAGGCCATTAAATTCTCTCTGACTTATGTGACTTTCAAAACCCTATAAAAACTTTGACAGTATATCTTTGTTTAAGCCACCCAGTTGTCACATTAAGAATTGGTGAATCTAGAAATTATGGTGAAGCAGCAACATTTTTCTTCCTCTTTTTTTTAGATACTGACACAATTCAATTCCCATATTTGTAGAAATTGTTCATTCTTTCATATATTTGGAATAGTGGAAATCGGGTTATAATAAATTTTAGAAACGTTTCTAAAATTTTCCCAGTATCACATCTTAGTTGAAATTATTTTATTTAAAAGCTTTCTACATCTCTTCTAGTATTTTTACAGTGAGTAGCTGTGGATCCTTGGATTTGTTTATGGAAGGTTTTTCTTGCTTAAATTTGGGTTTGTTTTGTTTTTTGTGTGTCTGCTACAAGTGACAGCTGGGAAGAAGCTGTGAGAAAGAGTGTGTCCTACAAGACAGCCATTAGAAGGAAAAACAAAAGTAACTGAGAAGAGAATTCTAAAGAATCTCGGAAAAAGCCCTAACAGTTAATGCAAAATATTTTCAAAACCATGAAGGTACATTTTTTTCTGGGGGGAAAAAAGAGTTTTTTAAATATTTTTTATTTCAGTTTTACATTCATTCAGGCTTTATACATTCATCAGCTGAAAGGTAGATGTAATTGGGGTGCATCCAGTACTGATGCTGTAAAGCTTATGACATCTATCCATTTTAAGTATTTTAATCAAATAAATTATATTTTTTGTTCTAATAAGTGGTGCATTTCTAGATTTATCTTAACTCTTTATCTGCAACACTTGACTTAGTATAAGGTAAAAGATTTATTTTGGTGGCAGTGGTGATAAATTTTGCTGCAGATCTAAATGTTTTAGTGCTCCTAGATTACTGTTGGCTGTGGATTCAACAGAGTACAGCCTCGTTTGTTTGATTTGGCATAATTCTGTGAAAATAGTTGTTTTAAAATACATGAACATGAAATATTTGTGCTGTCTGCAGGACATGTTTGTTATCAGTGAATTCTTAATCTGTTGAGAAGAGCTTGCTAGACACGCTAATCGTAAGTAGAGAGGCGACATTGTGAAATGGTAAATGAGGAAGACAACTGGCTTTGTGACTAATTAACCAGTGTCTCAGCAAGCAGTCTTTTTTTGTCTTTTTTTTTTTTGTCTTTTTTGTTTTCTTTATCCTGACAGGTTTGCAGGTAAACCCAGCTAACTTAAGGGTAAGGCAGAAGTTGGTTTCATATTTATCAATTCCATAGCTTAGTGTCTGCCTGTTTCACATTGCTTTAAGAGTTTCCTGTGAGTATCTCGGTGATAAAAGCATGCAATACAGATAATTTTGTCTTTGAATTGCAACTGAAATGTTTTGGCATAGTATTTGGAGACAAGGGTTTACACTTCTGTGTTAAATATTCTTTTAGAATTTGGCTGACTTTGTGTGGTTGCTGTTTGCATTTTTAAAAAGAGGGTTCTTGGTGAAATGGGGACTTCGCAAAAAAATGAATAATAGGAAAAAGCTGGCAGGCAGTGGAGATGAATGCGTATGTGAGGCTATACCTTTTGTACAGAATGTTGGAGCTCCTACTAAAAATGGCATTGGAAAAAGAAAGGGTAAGAGGGCTTAATGCTATTTTGAGATACTTCCGTTTTGTTTAGGTGGGTTTGTATTTCCTGGATAATTGCTTCTTTTCAGAGCAAAACCAGTAGAACTGACTGAAAGTCTAACCAGGAGCACAGTTGGCTATTCTATATGATTGTAAGTGAAGAAACGGATGTTACTAGTTCTTGATAAATGTATCTGAATGTGTAGTTTTTGCTAGCTAATACTGGGTGTGCAGTGTCATCTATTCATGTGGAGATAAGTCAGCTATGGTGCTTTTTTTATGGATTCTCTGATATGCTCAAGTTGGGCACTCCTGCATGAAACATGGCCAGTTTATGTCCTGCAATAAAATATATTGGTAAACCTCTCTCTAATCTTTGTATGTTTTGGCATTTAAAACATTTGTACAAGGGGAAAAATCTCCTATTGGCAGTTGGGTATAATACCTGTGGAGAGGTTCAGAACTTCAGGTATGAATTTTGATGTAGAATTAAACAGTGATTGTAATAAGACAGAAAAAAAAAAGAACCATCTGGAAATGCAATACAACTTGAGGGAAGGGGGAGCAAAGAGAGGGAGAAAAGCCAAAAAGCCATACTATGTTTGATCACTTCACTTTGAAGAGCCTTTCACAGGATAGTTTTATAAATTTTATAAGCAGACAAATTTTTTTTTTTTGGGGGGGGGGGGGAGGATGGAAACTTCAATAATTTGCCATAAAGTACAGTCATCTCTAAGGAGTTTTGCATGTTGTACATAGACCTCATTTTAGAGACTGAAAGATAACATGACTTAAAAGGGCACTGTAGTGAAAACAGGTGCTTAGGGACTCTTTAAACATTGATTATACTTAGCTTGTGTGCTGGCATGTCCTGCAAAGGATAACATTTAGTTTTTATGTCAAGAAGTATGAAATTTTATTAGACATTGGCAGAGCTTTCTTCTGGTATCTTGCGAAGAAGTGTATTTTATATAGTGCAGTGCTAGTTTCTTCTTCCATTAGTGATGTATGAGGACCTCATATATATGACACAATAAATTCCTCAGTCTGTGTTAATGGATAATCTAATAACCATCAGTTACCCATAGCTTTCAGTTAAACTGATTTAAATATGAGCTGATGAGCAGGCCCAGATAGATCGGTTTTGTGTTTATTTCTGACCTTTAATCTGTCCCTGCCTTCTAATTTTAGCAGCTTTGAGCTTGTTTCCTTAAATGTAGATTCTGAATTATAAATGATATTGAACTGTTTGTTCTTTAAATTGAAAACAAGTTAAAATATATTTCTGTTGAGCTGTGTCAGCTATAATAGTGAGTGACACTCAGCAATGACGTTTCAGTTTTTGAGAAATAGAGGAGTCTACAAACGGCACATCGAGTACTCTCAGCATGTGAACTATAACTCATTAATTCAATTAGCTGTAATATAATCTATCAAAATGGTGTTTGATTTGCTATTCATTACTTCCTTTACTACTGACTATGGTCTTGTTTTTAAGTGTATCAGACTAGGTACAGGTAATTCTGAGGTTGGAGTGAGAGAATTGTAGAGAATAGAAGTAAGAAGCAATTATGGCAATAAACAATGAAATAAATTAACCTGAGTTTTTGTAAATGGGTGTATGTGTATGCCACTGTTACTTCCACGAGAAATTTGATGTATGATGAGGGCATACATAGCATAAAGAGTGAAATAGCAGAGTGAAATAACAGAAAATGTGAGAGGAATGTTGATTCTTATGAAAAAAGTGAACTTGGTTTTATTTTCAAGATTTGAGTAGTTATAAAATCAGAGAATGCTTTGAAATGGTTGAAAGGGACCTTAAAGACCATCTGGTTCCAGCCTCTCTGCTCTGGGCAGGGACACCTTCCACTAGGCTGCTGAAAGCCCCATCCAAGCTGGCCTCAAACACTTCCAGGGATGAAGCGTCCAGAATTTCTCTGGGCAGCCTGAGTAATCTAACCTAACATCTGGCATAAACCTACCCTCTTTCAGTTTGAAGCAATTCCCCCTTGTCCTGTCACTATCTACCCATGTAAAAAGTAGTGCTTTTTTTTTTATTTTTTTTAAGCCCCCTTTAACTGCCTGAAAGCCTCAATAAGGTCTCCCATGATACTTGCTTTCTCCAGGCTGAGCAACCCAGCTCTCTCAGCCTGTCTTCACAGGAGAGGTGCTCCAGCACTCTCATGACCTTTGTGTCCCTCCTTTGGACCTGTTATAGCAGGTCTGTGTCTTTCTTGTGCTGAGACCCCCAGACTTGGGTATACTGCTCAAGTGGGGTATTACCAGAACAGACTAGAGGGGCAGAATCCCCTCCCTTGACCTGCTCACCCACACTGCTTGTGTTGCAGCCCAGGATGTGGCAGGAGAGCAGCCTTCTAGGCTGGAAGCATGCATTTCTTGTTAATAATTTCAAATCCGATAAATTCTGTATTATGCACATGTATTTTCTCTTTAAATATATTTGTTCAGTCATTGCAAAGGAGATTTATTCTATAATATTGTATGTCAATCTTCCTTTTGCACAGAAAAAAATATATTGTATCGGGAGTTTACTTTTATCCTTGCCTGTTTGTGACATATTGCATCTTTCCACCTGTTTCTTCAGACATATGAAATTCGCAAACTGTGTTTAAAACAATTTTTAAAAAAATATTGGATGATGTTATACTTAAGAAAAAACAAAAGGAAAGATTGTACTGAAACAGTCCAACACAGAAATGCCATCAGGTTATGAGGCAAAAAAATCTTTCCTTACTGTTGCAAAATTAATGATACTGTTAAAATATATGCCATAGCCTCTGAAACTTACTCTAATATTGTCTTGATTTCTCTTTTCTTGTAGAGTTAATTTCTTAAGAGCTTGGAAGATGAAAGTTTGGAAAATGAAAGTTTCATGAAAGGAGATTACTTGTAGCTTTTTTTGGTGTACTTTTTCATAAATTCTCAAATGTCCTCATCCTGGTCCATTTAAAAAATGTCAATTATGTACAGTGTTCTATTTAAAGTCTTATTTGCTGATTTGGATGGGCTCCTTGAGCATGATACTGAGGTGTATAATAACAGAGAGAGATTGGATCCCAGTTTTGATATGGGAAGGAATGGGAAGTGTGTGCATAAAATTCAGGGGAAGGCGAAACTGTGGGAGATTGGTAGAGTGGGTTTTCTTTCCTATTAAGGAACTGCATAGTAAAAATAGAAGAAACTACTGTATACATTCTGTGTTCCAGTCACATAGGTGGCTGATATGAAGTCAGAACAGAATTTAAGTTTACCTTTATTTTTCTGTATTCTGGAGAAAAACAGTGACTGGTCCATAAGCCCTGAATAGCATGAAAAATTCAGACCATGGTCCTTTTCTGACAGAGTATTTAAATGTTAAATTGGCACTGGCATGTCTTCAGTAACATTAGGTATTAATACAAGTGATATTTTCAGTATTTAATTCCATTAATAATTTAATTCTTGGGCACAATCAAGATTTTTTTCCAGTATGTTTAATTGATATTTGACAATGCAATTTAGAGACTGGGATTCTGAAAAATAGCTATTTATGTGGAGAATATGGTGATATTAATTCAAGTGCCAAACAATGGTGATTTCATCACCTTACCTTGTACAGACTTACACTACTTTTTGTATGGTATACTATGTGAGAATTTGGAAAGGTAATGGAACACATGAGGTAAATTCTAGATACCTAAGGCATTGTTATTCTGTAGTCTCTTAGGAGTATCAGTTAATACTGCTTCTGAATATAAACAAAGTCTTCCCTTTGAGGCATATTTTGTTCCACTCATGAATTCTCAGTGTATAAACCTTTAACCAAACATTAATATATTTGCAGTGCTTGTTCCAGATTTAGATAGTGTTTTAGGAGAAAATACTTGTGGACTTGTAGTTTTATTTTGTTTTGTAAAATTTAATTTGCAGAAGATAGAATGCAGGGTTGTAGTGGCATTGTGCAGAAACAGTACAGCTGCTCGTAACTTGTAGATACAAAGGAATTATTTGAGTCTTTTGGAAAGGCTTTCCTTCTGCTGTTGTTACAATGCCGAGTCATTTGTGCAGATTATAATAAAACCTCTAGTACTCATTACAATCCATTCAAAACAAAGATCAACTGAACAGGAAAGGTCATAGTTATATCAGAAATGTTTTTCTGTATCAGCATAATAGCTTTAGTGTGAGAGTAATGTTTTAAATACCTTCAAAGAATATTGTACTGTATAAACGTAAATAACCTATGTAAAATTCCAGATTACAGAGATAAATTGAAGCTTACAAACTGGATGTGTTTTGGACTGTGATTATTTGCACACTGGATATCATTTCCTGTGTGCAGTGTTAAACTATATCAATATTATGAAAAAAAAAGGCTAGATGAATGAACTGTCATTGTTAATACCACATTTGTGACACTGGGTCGGTAAGTTGGGTAGCAGTGCTGAAGTTTATAAAGCAATGTAAGTATCATTTGTAGGCACACAATTTGTGGTAACTGGGAGTGGTGCTGCGATGGAGCCTTGTCCCCAGTGGGGTGCAGCTGTGAGCAGCAGGGGAGCAGCAGTGGCAGCAATGAGCCATGGAGTGCCCAGGGGCACTGAGCAACCACCAAAGGGAACAGAGGGCACTCAGGGGCACTGCGTCAACATGAGGGTGTGAAAGGTTGGGCTAAAGAGCAAGAAGGGCAGGTGCTTGAAGCCTTCTGAAGTGGTATGGTGTTACTCTCTATGGGCAGACACCTGAAGCCTTCTGAAGTGGTACAGTGTTAGTCTGTATGGGTTGAAGCCTTCCGAAGTGGTGTGGCTGTCTCGGCTGTGACATATGCTGGCTGTGGTGTGTGCTGCAACATCGTTTGGCGTAGGTTTCTTGACATGGAGCCTGAAGAATTCAGTGAGTTCCCAACAATTCTTTTTCAAGCCTTGCAAATTTTTATGCTTCCTCACACAGATTAGCATACTCTGTTTCATTAGTTTCTATGTCATGATGAGTGTCATGCACTTACCAAGCCATATAACTTTGAGGTGGTCTCTTCTGTCTGAGTGTAGACCTATGCACTGTCAATAGCTATCAAGCCTATGTGTTTAGAGTCAACAGAGGGAAATAAGTACTTCTCTGTTCATAAATTAGATGTGTAAAAGCACCCTGTTGAATACAGAAATGCCTTTTATCTTTTCTGTTAAATGGCAGGGAATTCCTCTTGGCTAGTCCAAAATTAAGCTGTGCAGTGACATTCTGGCTCAGGATGTCTGTGGAGACTGTTGATTCTTGGCTTAAAAGATGGGAGAAATTGTATCTCTCACCTTGTGTTTGAGGTACAATAACAGCTTGCATACTCTTAGCCTGCAACTTTGCTGTGTTAATTTTTTTGTATTGTACAATGAGTTTTTATAAGTTTCTGCCATAAATTGGAACAGGCCAAGAATAATGGTATTTCTTTCAAAGCATACACTTACTGTGTCTTTTAGTGTCCAACCGTGAAGATGGTATCAGCTACGTGGTTCTTTGTGGTAATCTATCTTTGAAAGTGGAAGTTTTCCTCCAGCTTTCAAAAATACCAGTCCTAATGTTTTAAGATAGAATGTGAAGACTGATACATTGAGGTCTTTAACTCCTACTCAGTGGTCAGGCTTTGTCTTCTGTGGGAATGTCCAGAGGTTTTGTTTGTTTTGTTTTTCCATATCCTGAGTTAGCGCTAGGTCAGTTTAAAATTTAAAAATGAAAGTGAAAAGTTTGATTGGAAAAAAAATATTGAAAAGTAGGTGCTGACCACCGCTGAACTTTGATTTAGTTTTACTTTCTGAATGTTAGTATATGAGGTTTTCAATCTGGCCTTTCCAGCTTTCTCAGCTGTGCTGGCATGTGTGTGCTCAAGTGTCTTTCTGGACTAGGGCCTTCTGTGTTTAATTGTGTGGTAACACAGAAAATAGCAGGGAATAGGTAATCCTGGAACACTTTTCTATTAGTTGTCTATTTACACATTTCCTGAAACACATGAGAAAACTAAAATGTCCTGAGTACAGGACTTTTAAGTCTTAAATATAAGTCTCACCTGTCTTCAACTAGAAGCTCATCAACATAATTTCAGTCTTACACTTTGTAATCATTGTAGTACATATTAAGTAATAAATAGACAATCTGTTTGAAAAGTGCTTAAAAATACAATTTTTTGTGCACTGTGTGGAATACCTTGTCTTGGTTTGTGTCTGATTTAGCACTGCTTTCAGTGAAGATGGAAGTGAAATGTTATTGAAAGGAACGTATTATAAGAGGTACTAGTCCCTCAAAGGCTTCTGTCCAGCACTGGTGAAGGAGGAAATAGGTCAAGTACAAACAATGTGGCTTTTATTACCTTGGGTCAGCAATAACAAACCTTTGTACTTCACAAGACTATTGTTTGCTTTTTAAAATAACACTATCAAGAAAGCTCATGCTTTCTTTGCATTAATGTGGACTGACTTGCAGCAAGTAATGCTTTAGGAAAAGCTGAGTTTCAGGACAAACTAAAAGATGATGATTGCGTAAAATCATACAAGTATGCATAGACAAGTATTTCTGGGTTGAAAAGTTGCTAATCAGATACCAAGTACCCCTATTTAAACTTACCTAGTTCAGAGAGGGCTGCTGTTAAAGTTTTGATCTGTGCTGTTGCATGGATTCCATTTTTAGACTATGTAGTGTGTACTTCTTTGAAACTAAGTGCTTCTAAATCCTTTATGGATTATTACATTGGTGTTTGCTCCTTAGTCATGAAAACTTTATTTTTATTTATTTTTCTAGAATGAAAATGTGAGTTTTGAGCTGTGTTTTGTAGTTGTTTGGCTGGCCAGTTTTATTTTGGGGTTTTCTTTTTACTTTGGGTGTAATTGTAAGCTTACAATGATGATGTGTATAATTGTTTGATGGCGATATATGCGACCTCATAAGTTCAGCTGTAGCAACTGAAAGAGAAAAATATGTTGGAACAATATTTCAAGTACCTTTACAGTCGTGTATCTTCTACAGAGGTGCTGTTTTAAACTTGGAAGACCTTAATATCTGTTTCTTTTAGTTGAAGTTACCTGTAAAGGATTTAAGTCTGCTAAAACTTGCTATTGCTGTGACATGGCAATTTATTTAGCTTTGGTTGTTTTATTTTGTTTTGCAGGGTGGTTTTTTTGGGTGGGTTTTTTTTTTTTTTTGTGGTGGAGAACCAACTAAAGTTCTTCATGCTGAATTGAAGTAAAGCAACCAGCCAAAACAGTTCTGTAAATACTTCCTGTCACTAGGGAAATTGAAGGTGAAGATAGAAGTGCTGATAAATGATGAGAGAGAGCTTTACTGTCCTTGTGGGTAAAAATTAGATTATGCGAATGCAACTTAGAGAGTTTTTTTGGTGGTGTTGTTTTTTTTTTTTTTTTTTTTCCCAGTATGAGATGTCCCTGCTTAGGTTTTTTTTCCTACTTACCTTTTTTGGAAGGGGAAAAAGAAAATTACTGAGAAACACTTCTCATTAACTGAACAGAATACATGGAAAATTATTTACTTGAATTAATTCTTTATGTACTACCAGAGGTAAATTGCAAGTTACTCATCCTCATAGAAAATGAGAAGCCTTTTGGCTTAGACTGCTTCTAGGACATCCAGCTCAAGATACTGAGTGTACTACTAATCCCAGCTCAAGAACTAAGAGCTGTTTATTCACAACTCGCATCTATTCACAGACACAAAATCAAAGAGTCTCTGAAGAGAGATTAGGATTCATTACTTTGGATTGTATTGGAAAATGTTTCTGTCATAACATTCTTTGTTACTTCTTTTAAACTATCAAGACAAATCTTGTAGAGTAAAATTTGAAGTTTTGTGATACCTGGTGTAGTACTTTACTCATCTTGTTGATTTTCCTTATTTTTGCTGGAATCTGGGTTGTTTTGGGTCTCATTTTGTTTATGGTAACTGGAAATTTAGCACACTTGAATTGAATATAATAACTTCTGTCCTAAACATCCATTTGTGTTAGTTTTAATTTTTAGGAAGCTGTTTCATAGTGGGTTTAAGCACTTAAAGATAACACCATTATAAAAGATTCACTTTGAACACATTTATTTAGAAAGAGTCTTGAATTACTCAAAATTTGATGGGAATTTTTAGCATCAGGTAATGTACAGAACTAGTGTAGAACTTGAATGCCTGGCTTTTATTGTTTGAGAAATTATTAGAAAAGAAACCAATATATTAAAAATTCTTCCCTTTTTAGTATTTACATTCCAAGAAGTAGTTCTTGTGCTTATTTTAACCTCTCCCTATCTGAAAGAATCAAATCTGTGAATAGGATTTGAATATTACAACTTTTTAAATTCCAGAAAAGGTCTATCTATCTTGTACAATTTCCAATTTACAGATTCTTCTCCAGCTATTAAAATGTGACACTTTTTGATAATGCCTTAATTACGTTAAATTCTCATCAGATGGAAGAGAGAATTTAATATTTCCTAGTGTTTAGCTTGGCAAGTGTTTCTAGCTAGACAGGCACGTGACTCTTAGCTTAAATATATTTGTCTTTTAAAACAAATGGTAGGCCAAGTTTTTAAAAAAATATATTAATACAGATTGATAAGCTTCACTTCTAGCAAGTGTTTGGTATCATTTAAAATAAGCTGTTTGAATGGGCCTCCTTAATTTAGTTCAGTAAGTAGTATAAAACTTAGTTTCTAGGTGGAAAAGGAGTTTATCTTTAAAGGTTTCTATTTCAGCAGTTTTTATAAAAAACACCAAAACACCAGTTTTGAAGTTTTGATCTATCTGTACTTCGCATGTATTATTAAAATAGGTAAAAGTAGGAGAAATAATGATTTTGCAATGTCCTGGTTTCACTGTGGAGGAAAAGCTTTATCATCCAGTCATCTGTTCATCTTCTTTTTATCAATATTCTTTTTTTTTATTGTCAGTGTCTCAAATTGCAGGTTGTGGAAGACTTTATAGAAAGAGCTGCAAAAATTCCATTGAGGAACCAAGTAGGGAAATATTTATTTTATGAGAATTGTTCTGAAGATCATGGATATTAAAAGTTTTGAGAAGGGAGATGTATTTATAATCAGAGTTCTAAAAGCTGTTTAGAAATTAAGAGAATTTATGGTTATCATAACCGGCAATCTAGTTACTTTCTGGTTTCATTTATTTATTGGTCCCTAGTGTTTCAAAATAAATTAAAAAAAAAAAAAGAATAAAGAGACAGATTAAACTTTCAAGAATTCTGCATGTTTTGCATAAGGACACCCTGATATTTAAAATATTGTTGTAGAGAGACAATTTGTGAGCAAAACAAAAAAAATCAAAAACTTGAAATTACAGAGGAACTTGCATAATTGATGTTCAGTTGATTGGCACTTTCTGGAAATCAAAAATGCGTCTCTGAACTATGTGAAAAGCAAGAACCTTGACTGATGGGTGTTAATTAGCCTGGTGATTCCCATGTCCTTAGTTCTTAAGGATTGTAGTTCCTTATGATTTAAATGAGTTGGTCAACAACAAGAGTTGTTGACACAACTTCTTGGTATTCTCTGGCATACTAAATGTTGTGTGAAATTGAAAACAGACTAAATTGAATTCCAGGTGGTTAAATGTAGTTTTAGTGGTGTGTTGTTACAGGCTCCTTGTATACCAAGTAAGAAGGAACCTGAAAATTACCAGGTCTTTGGGATTTTGGAAATTTTGTGCAGCATCTTCTTTGAGTCAAAAGGTAGTCTGTACTTCGAATGTGCTTTGCTAGTTTATTTTTAAGCTCAACTGAGCTGGGACAAAGAATTAATGATAGTGCGCTTTCAGTTGATTTGATAAGGGTTGTGGCTATCAGCCAAAACAGAAGAGAAAACCAGTGATATGCCAGTGCCAATAAAATTTGTGGAACAGGTATTCTAATGGTCTTGCCTGGAATGTGAAGGGTATAGTTCTTCCTGTGTACTGTCTCACATTATTGCTAAGCAGAAAGACATTTTCTCTCTTCAAGGGTGCTTGGTGGAAATGGAATTACAGCACAATGGATGAATAAGAAGCATCGTAGAAGCAAGCTCCTCTGGCAGGGCTGCCCATGGTGAACACTACACATGCATCTCTGTCTTCTGTGCCATTAAGGTCATAATCAGACTGTCTCTGATTTCAGTGCACATCGTTGAAGGATATAAAAAAAGCTTTCTAGAAATTGTGGTCAGACGTTTCTTTTTTTAATTCAGCAGTATGAGATGTGCAGTTCTAGACAAAATAAGGCATTCTATAAAACCTCCTGTAACTTCTTGTTATTCCTCCGATATGTTTTTCAGTGTTAGATCTGAACCCTCTAGAGTAATGCAGATCTATAAAAGTAGTGATCTGAGACTTATAGTGAAGGATCCACAGCTGGCTTGCAGAACGGTGAAGACACTGAATTTGGCATTTTCAGTGACATTGGTTTATGGGTTTACATATTAATGAAAATCTAAACTTTGCTACCATGATGTCCAAAATCATCATCCTCATTTCGAGTTGCCCTATTCATGTGCCAACAACATATTTTGTTGTAAAAGCCCACAGTTGTTTGTGCCTTGTGGTTTCCCAAAAGCATTCTCCCAAGTATTCATCTTCTGATTATCAGTCTCTTTGGGCAGGCTGGTTTCTGCCAATTCTTTGTCAAGAATTACTGACACCCCCCCATTTCCAAGTCTAGGATATTGATGTTCCATCCCAAAATAAGACAGCAATTAAATGGCAGACAAAATTTGACATTCAATAGTTAGTTTGCAGTCTGATACATATCACTTAATTAAGCTCTGATATTTAACAGAAAAATGTCTGTTGTGCTTGTGGCTGTCAGTAAGGACTAAGATGTCACAGTAGGAAATGTTTTGTCTAACTGTAAATAAAAGTGAATGCATCTGATGATTTTTGTAGGCATCTGTTGAAGTCAGGGCCAGCTCTTCTGGGACTCAGAAAGCAGCCCCCGTGGTCAGAGAGCTCACATGACCTAGTTTATTCTTCATTAAAACAGATGGTATCTATCTGAGCAAGGCAAACTTGGTTTTAAGAAAGAGCTGGGCATTAAAAGGATGGGAAGCTGAAACAGCTGGGTCTAATTAATGGGAGCAAATAAAGAGTCATTCTAATCATTAAATTAGTCATCTACATCAATAGCAAAATAGTCACTACATGGCTACTCACTAAATTGTTTTAGCTGATCAAAAGTTGTAGGATTGTTTTACCTAGCATCAGAAGTATCTAAAATTGCATCAGAAATGTTTCCACGTTCTTTATTCTTTTCTGCCAGGCTTCAAAGAGAACAAAATGGAAACTGGCTATGGTGTTTTTGAATGGTATCAGGGAATCAAAAAGTCTTGTTTTGCAAGACTGAAAATACCCTACTTATGTTTGATACATAGGCCAAGTTGGTCTTCTGCAGATTTTGTCCTCATCTCTTTGTGTTTAACATGAGAAGGTTACCTCATGGAGAAGATTGCAGGCATTCCTTCAAGCTCTGCAGCCACATAAAATTTACAGTGGGATCCAAGAATTTTGTTTCTGTTGTAAACAGATTATACTGGATTAGTGGTTAGCATTTTGCATATTTTATTCTGTTTGCCCATTTAGTCCTGAAAATCCTGAATTGTGTTGCAAACAGTACAGGCACTCTTCTTGCTGTTGTTACTGATGGCCAGAGACCTTCACTTACCATATGCCTTGGCAGGGAGAAGGGGCTTGTGCAAAATACAACTCTGCCTTCAGACTTGGTGAAAACAGCTGTTTTCTTGAGGTGTGGTTTTATCATGTAGGTGCTTTGTTTTGCTCTGAAATTCTGGTAACATGTACTAAATTAAACAGAGATAGGGATACGTATGTAGGGAGTGTATGAAGTCACTGCTCTTCCTTCAACAGAATAGTACTTGGTAGATCCCAGGGCTAATCCAGAATGGTACGATGTCCCTCAAGTTCTCTTGGTTTGAGCTAAATATGAAATAAATATGAGTAGACTAAAGTGCAGATCTGTGAACACTGTTTCCCTTAATTCTTACAGACAAGTATAGAATATTTCTGTTTTAAGGTAATCGTAAGGAATGTTTACTTATCTGTCACAAAATGTCAACTTCAGTTGAAGTTGAACACAGCTGAACTCAGGTGATCAGGGGGGGAAAGTTGAACAGTTCTTTCATAGGGATTAACAGAAATTGTTTCATGAGTAGGTATCTCCTCACCTGGAGTAGTGCTTTGATGGAAGACTAATAACACTGCCTTTTTTGCTGCCAAAAATCTTCCCTCAAATATGTGGACCTGGGCCTTTGTCTTGCTCAGTGCCACTTCCTGCTTCAGGTTTTTAGTTTCCTTTTTATGAATCTCAGGGGCAGAATTTCCATCTAGTCAAACATGGCAACCTATTCTTATAAAACAGATCTACTTGACTGTGCTAAACAACCACAGTAACATCTTGTTGCAGCTTCCTACCTTGACTATCCTCACATTTCTCCCTCTTCCCTATCAATTGCAAAGAAGAACACTTAAAGAATGTTAGCAGAAATGGCTAAAAGTATGAGCAGGTTTGAAGTGAGATTTTTAATTGCAGTAGTTTATGCAAATTTTATCTGGTTATTTGAAGACTGGCTAAGCATAAAACAAAACAAGAAAAAGACATAGCAGTTAGTCCATGAAAGAGTGGTGGGTGTGTGGGTACTGCCAGCTAATGCAAGCCTAATGGATTTTCTGAGAAGACTTGATGGGGAGAAAAATGCATATTTTGAGAGGAGATGTCTGAAAGCAAATGTTAGATGGCTTCTCAGTCTGTATTGTCTTGATTTCCATAGTTGCTTGCAAGTGTGCTAAAGATGTTTGAAAATAGACTGCCTGGGATCAGTTCAGCAATAAAACTGGTTAGGGAGGTTCTCTGTTCTCACCTGTCTGTGTGGTCGTCTCGTTTTCCCAGAGGCTTTGTAGATTAGGGCCTTGCCACTATTCTGGAATAGCCTGCCAGGTTTTGCTGTTCCTGGCAGAGATGTTTTTATGGAGGAAGTGTTTCCAAAGTTAGAACTATTGCTAAATAAGTCCCTGACAGGTTCTTCTTTGAAATTAGGTGGAACTTGTGATTTCTGTTATTATTGTTGTTAATTCTGACTAGTGGTTTGTAAAGATAAAACTAATAGCATAAGGAAAAGTAAAGTATTCTGGAATAAAAATTTCTTAAACAAGTAGAACAAGTCCTGACGCATGTGATCACTAGAGATCTAGGAGCAATTAGATATGTGTTCACTTTTGATTTTCCTGTTGGATATGTCTGTGGAAGCACTTAATTTGCCCAAGTATCAAAATGCATGTAAAACCACATTTGTTTATGGGGTTGGTATTGTTAATTACCCTGAATCCACATTTGGAAGTCTGAAAAATGAGATATGGTTTTTAATTTTATTATCATTATTCTTTAATTTTACTATCATTCTTCTTCACAATGTTTTTACTCAGAATTTAAATTTCAGCTCCTAATTCAGAAATAACTGAGTTATTTTTTTTTGTCTGTGCATGCAGTGTAAGTAATCAGTATTTAAAGTAGCAGATGTCTTGGAAACTTTTGGGCCTTTTTTTGGGTGTTTGTTGGATTTTATATGTTATTTGTTTGGGGTTTTTTTACTGCAGAAGCCTATCCCTAGCAAATAAAGTTGTTGGTGGGTATAGTCATGTAATGTGACTGCACTGTTAAAGGATTTAATTGCATGATAAATTTTCCAGGATAACTTGATTGTTTACTTTGCTATAACAGCATTCTTTTTCTGCGAGCTGTATATAGTTTTCATGGTTAAAGAACTGTAACTCAGGACAGGTGGGAATGTAAAACTGCTTTGATAGAATCTTTTGTGCTTACACAATGGTAATCCTTGATATGTTTGTGTAGTGAGAACTTTTATCTTGGAAAATTTGCTTTGAAATCTATATTGGTAGTGGAGCTGCAAATTCTGTAAAACTGGATTGCTGGAGTTAGTAGGTTTTAGTGGTTTTTGGTAAATGCTCATTCTTCAATGCTGTTTTAAGTGATTGGGAAAAAAAACTGTAAAATTACATAAAATTTTTTAGCTGAGAATAAACATGCAGAAAATAAGTACTTCAAACATAAATTGAAGCTACCAGAGGCAAAAATTCACTCGTTTTTTCTCATCTCGCCAGTAATGCAATTTTAGAAGTTAATTTGTTGGTTTCTTGCTCCTCTCTATCTCTCAGAAATGTATTTCCTTTCACATACGTACTCCTTTCTCTGTACCTGTTAGGTATCTTAGGTAATTGTCTTTACTATAAATTGGTCATAATTGATCGACACAATCCGAAATCAAGTAACAAACCAGTTAATACTGTAACAGTGTGCTGCCTTTCCTGGGGTATGTGCAAATAGAATGATAGAGAGCTGAAGTATAAGCTTTTGACTTTTCTGGAGAGAGTGACCTTTCAAAAGTTAGGTGCTTGGTTTGAATGTCAAGAGTCCTTTATAGTGGTACATATTTCTGTCTGAGAATGGGATTAAAAATATCAGGTGTGCTGTTGTAATGGAATCTACGTGGCGTTGTTTAATGAGCACAAAAACAATAAGCAGTCGCCCAATGAGCTGAAATTTCTGTTGCTCTCCAAATGTGTTAGACTGTGCTGCACAACAAATAGCAATCTGGCTAAATGTGCCAGTTTTAACTTTGATTTCAATCTAAAAGAGATATTTGGTTTAGCTCTATATGATTATCTTGAGTGCAATGCACTTAAAAGAACCTTAATGACTATTGAATAGAGAAGTGCCTAATACATTATTTAAAAGTGCACACATTTTTATTTTCCTTCTTTATTTTTTAGAGTGAATTGGAAAAGGAGTACATTAACTATAAAGGGGGGCCAGACAGCTACTGTTTCCAAGTGATATAACACTGAGCACTATAAGCAGATTTTTAGAAATGTATTAATTTTAAGAAGGATCAGCAAATTTTATATATTTTTTTTCCCATTGCTTCCTTATCCTACTGAACCACTCTGTCTCTCTGTGCACATTTAAGTTTATAACCTCCTCACCCGAATGATTGGAGTTCCTGTAGGTTGTAATTTAACAAATTATCTTTGTTCTTTTTCCCTTTTTATGCTAAGTTGATGTTTCTTCTCCAACTTTTCAGGCACAGGGACATTTGGACGTGTTCATCTGGTGAAGGAAAAAATGTCCAAGCATTACTTTGCGCTGAAAGTAATGAGCATTCCTGATGTCATTCGACTGAAGCAAGAGCAGCATGTGCACAATGAGAAGTCTGTCTTGAAAGAAGTCAACCACCCTTTTTTGATCAGATTGTAAGTTGTTGTATTTTTTACATTAATTTCACTCGTACAGAAAGTGCAGTTAAAATACTCCAGAGTCTCATTGCAAGTTTTTATGTACTTAACCAATGCTGAGCATTTAATTTCTCATCTGTAATCTAGATTAAAATAGATTATGGAATGAAGAATCAAGATTTTAAAATAAAGAGGCATTATTTAAACATTCAAGCAATAATTTATTATAAGGTTTTTTCTATCTTATTTTCACACTGTAGAAGAGACATTTTCTGAAGTGAGGAAAATGCTAATGAAGAATTGTTAGGATTGGCTCATCAAAATGACTTCTAGAGTGATTCTTGATGTTAGTATGGTGATGAAAGTATTTCTACATGTATATGCTGTAGATATTGGTAAATAGTGAAAGACATTTCTAGACTTAAATAGCTAGTTTTTGAAAACTTGAGTGAAGTTTTTAAACTTTTATTTTTAAAGAGTTCAAATAACTGCAGCATTTCTTGGACTTCATATTCCTGTATTTGAGGTTATTAAGTGATGGAACCTATTGAGAAGCATTATTTAAACACAGTTCATAAAGACTGATTCTTTTTTAGTGGAATTGAGGTAACTCTAATGATCCCAAGGGTCATATTGTTAGAGAGAAGTTATCATACTTTCCTGTTCACAGTGCTACAGCACTTTTTGTGTATCTGAGTCTGTATCTATTAATGCCATAACTAAACCTCTGGTAATTGCTGGTTAGTTTCCATTTATGTTTTCTCATTAATTAATATATGGCCAGCTGTTAACTAAGATTTGTTTCCATTTACCTGCCTTAATCAGTTTTACATAAAATTAGACAAAATTAGCATTAGTTAATCTAGCTGCAGGGAGTGCAGCTTCCTGCCAGGATTAGGCAAGTATCAGAGGGAAAAGAAGAAGGGAACAGTGTGGTAGTCATTCAGAAGATACAATGAGCTCTGCAGGAGGAGGCTTTTCCCCTGCTATGGTGTTGGCTTTTTCCAGCATCGTGATGCTATTAGCTTCCAGCTAGTGTTTACAAATCCTGTGTGTGGCATGGTATCAGTAAAACAAGTTCTAGAATATGTAGAAATTGAGATTCAAGGAAGAAAGCAAGATGGAGAGGCTGAATACATCTGATTAGACTGGCTGAATTATGGATGGAATGGGGGGAACAGGATTTTGTATATGTATCTGTGCACATCTGGAAACTCTTTAAAAGAAAACCCTACCAAAAACAACAAGCAAATTCCCAAAATCTCAGTAGGTCTGTGTGGGCATAGAGAAATTTGGGTGAGGCGTCAGAGACAGGGAGGATGCATGTTCATACAGAAGTGATCAAAAATTGAAACGGGAGTTTTCCTGGATTTCATTCACACCTTATTTTTCGGGTTGCCAAAGGATACAATTCAAATAGTTCTCTTTGTATACAAAGCAAATATTCTTCATGTCTTCTAGAGCTTTGCTTTTTCTGTTGAAATGTCCAATGAAATGTTGCATCAGCTATGCTCATGTAATTGTCCATGTGATGCTGTTTTCCCTTGTCAGAGGAGACTCCAAGCAACATAGCTGAAGTGATGTAGTTAAAATTTAGGTCACAACAATTTTTATGTGCTTTAGGTTAAACACACCTTTCTGGATGATTATCACTAGATTGCATGACAAATAACACTTTCTGCAGCTTTTTTGACTAAAACATTTTTTCAGCCACCTCCTGCCCAATACATATATGTTTTGGTTTTTTTTCTGTTAATTATTTTACTGTAAGTGTTACTGTAAGGGAAAAATTACATAGTTCAGCTTTAATTCCCTTAATGTGTGTTATCCACATGGTCTGGTTTTTGCTTTTTCAGTTAGGCGTCACCATCTTTAACACTGATAGTGTTCTCCTTTGGTTGCAGAACAGGAGATAGGTGTCAGTGCAGCATAATATTTCAGGATTTTATGATGGAAGAGTATACAGTAATGCTGCACATAATTAATTTCTGGTGCTCGGAAATTCCATATGTCTTCCTATATGAGAAGAATATGGATTTTTTCCTTTTTCTGTTACTTTTGAGAAATACGTATTCAAAATATAGAGAGGTGCAGACAATGGAGTTACTAGTCTACTTATTTTTTTAACAGTTTATTTGTAAATGCTTCTTAGGTGCTTTTGCAGCAGCTGATCACTGGAGATTCTTAGGCAATCTTTACTGACAATTGAATGTGTCTTACTCACTGTGGTGCAGCTCTTCATAGAGATATGTAATGTTGATATGTTTTTGAAGAGAGGAAGAATTAATAAAAATCAGCTATGTCTTGTAGTTGTATAAGCTGAAACAGGTTCTTTGTAGGAGTTCACAATGGCATCTGAAGTTTATGTAGCAAGCTGAATTGTAGAGTTAATGGCACCACACATGTTATTCTAATCACAGCTGTGAAATTTTTTTCTTTTCTTTTTTTATTACATTACCATTTAAAGCAGTCTGAATTGCAAGTACAGAAATTCTTAATTTTGCTCTTTTTCATGTATACCAAATAATGTATCCATTTTTCTGTGCCTAGACAAACCTTTAAGAGTCATTTTTTGAAGAAATTAATTCCAGTAGAAATGCTGTCCTTAATGATGTAGAAGTTCATTTTTTTGCCTCTGTAATGTCAGATTTTGGTCTTCCTCTACCATATATATGTGGTTTGCTTTGGTTAACCTACTTCTGCTCTTCTTTCATTGTTATTTTAGCTATAGCTTTGCCTAATTACCTAAAATACATTTTCAGAGTTTTTGTGTAGTCAATAGATACTGTGAACATCATCAATATCCAGTTAATGATGTTGATGAGTGTGATAGGGAAGAAGTTCCATGAAAGCAGAAGACAAGTCTGGGCTCTGCTTTCTCCGTCACTGAGGGAATTGAAGAGCTGTAGCTGATGTATGTTAGTCTGTCTTATTTCCTTGGTTGCCTCAGTGCTACTGTCAAAAATAAAATCTTCCAGAGTGAAAGTCATTCATGTGTTCGGGAGCTCAGTTTCTGCTTATCTTTCCTGAGGCTCTATGCCCTGATTAGCCATGAGGTACTTGTGATACTGCAGAAGAACTGACTAGAAGCTGAAGTAGCTTCAAATAAAGTAGCTCAGGATAGAGTGTTCTTCATTTTTTATTATGGAATTAGGGATAATTCTTTGGTTTAAATGGCAGTGTTCTTCAAGATGTTATCACCTGTTTGTTTTCTTCTTAACTGTTGAGCTACATGTAGGGGTGTGGAGAGTTGTTTAATGTAGATAGATAGAATGAAATACAGCATAATTTCAGGGAATGTGGAAGAGAAGATTCCTGTATTCTGCAATGAAGCATTTTAAAGCCACATACAATTTTTTTCTTTCTCTACCTGTTCTTTTCTAACTACCACAGAAATAGCCCTTAAATTAAAGGTGGTAGTCTGAGAAATGGAAGGTACGCATCATTGGGTTAATTCTGAGGTTCCAAAATTAATTTGTTTTGCTGTCATTTTTGCTTTTCTGTTGCTTTTGTGAAAGATGCCATGGAAGAGCAGGTGTTGTCATCTGATGCTTTAGTTGGGATTGTGTGTCTCCAGGGAAGAAGGTGTAGGAGAGAAGAAAGACACCACTTTGATATCTGGTTTTGAAAATATTGTCATGAAAGTTTTTACAAAAGCAGATTCTGCCTACTCCCATCACTTTAGTAATGCTTGATAATATAAAATGTAAAGTTTGTAAAGAATGTCTCGTCTTTATATCAGGTCAGTTATTTGGTGCTCAGAAGAGACCTGTTTTACATGATGAGACAGACTCTATCAATTAGTTTTTATAATAAGTACAGCATGTGCTGTACTTATCCTCAACTGTCTGGTTTTGTATTGTAGGTTAAGGTGATTACTTGAATGTCCTACATAATCCTGCTGGATTCCTAGGGGTTTTAATATTTGCAGACAAGGAATCAGAAATTATTTATGTACATGGTTGGGGTGGCAGAGGCCGTTTTACAGACATTTACTTGTAAAGCAAATCAAGGACATAATTTCTTTATCCAGTAAAACAATACTTTTGTTACAGATTTTGGACCAACCACGATGAACGTTTTTTATATATGTTAATGGAATATGTGCCAGGAGGGGAACTTTTTAGTTACCTGCGCAACATGGGGCGTTTCAACAACAGCACAGGACTGTTTTACTCGACGGAAATTATTTGTGCAATAGAATACCTGCACTCCAAAGAAATAGTTTACAGAGACTTAAAACCTGAAAATATATTACTAGACAAAGAAGGACATATCAAGCTTACTGACTTCGGATTTGCAAAAAAACTGGTGGACAGGTAAGTCAGGTTTTGTTCTGGTAGTTATGTTTTGCATGCTAAACAGTTAGAAATAAATGTTTGATTTTAGGTGCTCAGCATTTGGTTTAATACTCCATGTGGTTCATACATGTCAAATCCTTTAATATGAAGGAAATTATCATCTTAAAATGGCTGTATGGAAAGTAGTATTACCCCTTAAGTATAGCCAGGTGGAATATCACATAAGCAATGACAGAAAAATATTTTTATGTAGCTGGTTGTGTATATTGAAGTTTTCAGCAGTCATGTTGTAAAAAGGGAATTCAGGGAAATAATATGAACAAATACTAAGATAATAAATTAATCCTCCATACATACTGAATGTTTTTTAACTCGTGTTTCCTTTTAGAGATTTTTGAAGTGTGATTTGAAAACTGGATACAGCATTTTCATGAGTTTGTGGTGGAAGTGAAACTGCAAAAATGTAGGCAGAAACCATACGGCAGCTTCAGCAGAACTCATTTATTTAAATCTAGCTTCTATATTACTGTCAGCTTTAATTACATATGTGAATTTTGATAATGCAGAGGCTCCCCCACCAGTTATTTCTCGGTTCTCTCTGTTTGGACTACTCTTCCAAGACCATAATACATGTTTTTAAGAGTAAGGAAGAGCATTGGGATTCACTAAAAGTGAGGTAAAAACCAGCCTGTTATATCAGAAGAGTGGTGTGACAGGGCTTGATGTTATGCTTTTGAGTCATCTCTCAAGGGAAGACTGTATTTGATTGTTCTGATAGAGGCAGCACAGTGCTGAGTTAAATGTTACATAGGTGCTCATCATCTTCAGTTGTCAGCCTGTTTGATGCGGCTTTAGCAACAATCAGGTCCGCGTGTGAGGAGAGTGCTACAAGGTCAATTTGAAAGGAGTGTGTGGGTGAGGGTCTGTAGTGACACAGAGTCTCCAGGCAGGTGCAAAGGAGAGCTGCTGTATTGCAGAAACCAGGCCTTTTTAAGCAGTTAGCCCATTATCAGCTACATACTTTTAAACATAATCCAACCACCATATACCAGGACGTGATCACACCATGGTTACATGGTTTGTTTTTCTACCCCTAATTCAGCTGAGTCTTTCCCTCAGACCTTTTGTACTGAATCAAAGTAACAGGCCTGAGCCATGATTTTACAAGGCCTTCCCTTTATAAGGTTTTACTTATTGGTAGCAAGAGTAGATCTTAAGAAGATGCTTAATGGCTTCTTTATGAAGTAAAGGTCAAATGAGAGAAATGAAATCACAAAACAGTATCAAAATTCACCTTTAAGGTCTGAAAAACTGTTTTAAAACCATAGAATTTTATAATGAGTCTGTTAATTCAGTTTCCACTAGGCAAGCAAAAAGGCCTACAAATGCTGGCCTTTCATTTTAATACTTTGTTTTTAAAGCAAAAAATCTTTTTTTCAGGAAGAGCTAACATACTTCCATGTAAGAAAGTAGTACAATCTCTTTATAAGACATTTTCATACAAGAACTTATGACTTGCTCTTTATATGTAAATACTGCCACTTAGTGGTAATTCTTGTTTTGTGTTTCTGTGGGTTTAAGGCACAAGAGAAGTAACCCTTTATTAAATAAGATGATAGTTCACATCAGAATATATATTTCAACCTGGTAGATGAATCTCTAAGACTGAAATTATTTAAGTATATTTTAGGATATCAAACTTAGTTATCACTGCTGTTTTTAATTGGGTTTGTATTTTCATATTGCTTGGGGGGCAATGGAGTTGATCAGTTTGTGTTGAATCATAGAAGACTATAGTAGTTTTATATTCATACTGATTTTCCTTCAAATGTACAACAGGTAACATAAATCCAGAACATAAAATTGAAATGAGCAAAAACACTATCAGAACACAAGTGGCAAGATTGCATAGGTTGCACCTTTGCAAATCTGGTTTAGTTTTTTGTGTTGCTGGTTTCTTTTGAAACTATAGTGTTCTCCCCACTAGTTGAAGTCATCTTCACAATGTTAGTTTTGTCACTGTAAAAATACAGTTATCAGCCCTTTATCCACTAGTGCACTCCAGTAGGTGCTTTTGTTTATGGCATAGCCTATTTGATCAAAATTAGAGGAGATATTTTTATGCATGGCAAATATCTGTACACATGAATCTTATGTGTATGGGTGTCAGTGGGTCTATAGGTGTGAGCATATATACAGCATACACGAATGGCAAAAACAAGACATGAAGTATTTCTGCTTTTCAAACATTGTGAGGTAACCTGCTCTCAGGATCAGCAGAGACATTCGTAGAAAGACGACATAATATGTAGATGAAAATGTAGTCTGCAAAAGACTTCGGATACAATTCCATAGTCCAGATACGTAATACTTCACATGAATGATTCTATAGCTGTCTAATTAAGATTTTTCTATAGACATTTTCATTTCTTCCCACTGCCATGTGTGAAGGGATGAAATACTCGCCTTGTCCTTCTTCAGTTAAGCTGCTCTTGAGAAAGAGTGTCTGGCTCGTAGCTCGTGTTCCCACTGTGGGAAGCAACCTGCACCCGTACCTTCTTGTTAGTACAGTTTCTGAAGGGCTAGACTCTTAATATTTTCTTTTTAGACACAGAGGAAAGAGAGGAGGTTTTCTTTGCTCCTGCTGTTCCTTGTTGGTATGTCCTTCTGTTTATCCTTGTTCCTCCCTTTTTACTCATAGTGTACGTTTAAAAATTGTAAATTTTTCTCCAAAACAGTGTGTCTTTGCCTCAGCTGCTGTTTATTTCTTCTCTTTTCCACCTTGATGTTGCTTAACTGAAGACTTAATAACCTTTTCATTTTCTTGTAAGTACATATATATAAAATAGATGTGCCACTACTTCTAAAAAAGGGCAATGTTAAGAAGAAAGTTGGGGAGGGGTTTTTATAAATGACTGTTACCTGAAGGCTGTAAAAAGTATTTCCTTTGAACTTTACAGCTGTTACGTTTGTAGACCTGTCTCTTTCCGAAACACATATACCACTTTTTGGGTATAGTGTTTTTATTGAAGTTTTTTTCTGTTCCGATTTCCATTTTTTGTGTGGCTTTTGGTTGGGTGATTTTGTCTGGGTATTGGGGGTTTTTTGGGATTTTTTTTGGGGGGGGTTGGCATTTAATTCCCATATTCTTTCAGAGAAGCACAAAACTAATCTGCATGGAATTGTATGGGGTTTTTATGGACAGATTTCATTCAGAAGGTTATAAACGTTTTAGGTGAAATTAAAACTTGAGCGATCTTTTTTTTTCCCCCAGAATGTTACTCACCATTAATTTTAGTTTACTCAGTTTACATTCCTAAAAAAGAAATTTACCTGTGAATTTCTAGAAACTTGAGAAGTGATTAATCTTAAATATATTGGGGATAATTCTTCAGTGTTGCATAAGCTGGAAGTGCCTCATGACTTTTCTGCACAGTGGATTGACAAGAGAAAGACTAGGTAAGACACAGTAAGTCTAGTTTGCAAAGTGTACCCTTTGTCACTGTAGAAGCAAGAAAGAATGGCTTGCAGAACAAATTTTTTCCAGCTGGATCCAAAGCAATCTTTGTTAAATATAGTTATGGAGAAACTGCCAGAATACCAAAACAAATGTTGTTAATCTGGCTTATATGCAAAAAGCTTGTCATGTACACAGAGATGGATGCTGAATGGTGTAGAAAGCTGAAACACCATTGAGGCTGCACTTCTTCAAGCAGTACTTTTCAAAAGTTTCCCAAAGTTATTTTGTAGCTTACCTTTGTAACCAGAGTAGATTCTGTATTTCATGTTTTAAAATTACATATTCAGCCTTATCAATTAGCACTTTCTTGTATTTCAGCTTTTGTCTTAAATTCAGAAGAGTGAATATTTTGTAGCAGATTGAAGGGAATGGTCTGTTCTTATCTTTTTGCATTGTAATTTATCTTGAAAAAAGTTACCTGGAATTTCAGATAAATATGCAGTAGCCATAAAATAGTAATGATAAAAAATAATTTAAAATATTATATTTTTGTAGCATTTACTTGATGTGTTTTCTAAAATACTAAATAGTCTGTTTCGTGACCAACAAAAGAAGAAACACGAGTTTCCTCTTCTGGAACCTCGTCCACAAACCTTATGGCACAAATGCATATCTTAGAAAAGAAAACTAGCTTCTTCCAAATTTTTGTGTAGTTAGTAAACATACATTTCTTGATTAAAATTAAGAAAGTAGTTAATGTGGTGGTAATAAATTTTGTCTCCTAGTGCAGCTAGGAGACTTCAACTTATATTGGCCTTAATTCAGTTTTCCTCTTGCTTGAATAAAAAAACAGTAAAACTGTCAGCTGCTTCATTTGCATAGCTGCCTAAATCAGTATGATTAAGTCACACAATGGATATACCTTTTTTGGGAGAGGGAGAAGTAGTTCATTTTAAAAGATGACAGAGCTTTGCTGTTATTATTAATTCCATAGTCCTGATCTAGGTAGCTGCTAGGTGGCAGTAGTGTTAAGCAGCATTGTATGTAAAAATTCAGTATGCTTGATTTGGAAAGCTAGAGTTTATATTTTTTAGATAAATTCATGATAAAAATTAAAGGTATATTCTTTACACTTAGGAGTGTAGTTTCAAGAGCCTTGAAGTACATTGGATGCGAAGTGTGCCTAACACTTCTGACAGTTTAGCTCGAGTAATTTGGCTTTCGCCATAGTAAACTGAAGCTTAAAGAAATTGAAGTTGTAATTCTTCATTTAAAACCTCAACTGACTGTACAGCTCCCCTTCCTTTATCTTTACTGTTGTTATTAATCAAGGCTTAATTAAGGTTTATTTTTTTTTCAGTTGTTTTTTTTTTTTTTTATCCCAGAAGCTCCATTTAAAATATTTCAAAAAGTTATAGAATACGCTGAGTTGGAAGGGACCCATCAGAATCATCAAATCCAACTCCTGGCATGCCCCAGGACATCCCCAGGAGTCACATCATGTGGCTGAGAGCACTTTCCAAGCACTTCTTGAATTTTCTTGGGCTTGGTGCTGTGATCACTTCCCTGGAGAGCCTGTTCCAGTGCTCAGCCACCCTCTGGGTGAAGTACCTTTTCCTGATATGCAACCTAAATATCCCCTGACTCAGCTTCATGACACTTCTTTGAGTCCTCTCGCTGATCACAGGAGTGAAGAGATCAGTGTCTGCCCTTCTGCTTCCCCTTGTGAGGATGTTGAAGTCCACAGTGAGGTCTCCCCTCAGTCTCCTCCGGTCTGAACAGACCAAGTGCCCTCAGCCCCTCCTCATAAGCCTTCTCCCCCAGATTCTTCAGCATCTTCACTGCCCTCCTTGGGACATTCTCTAGTAGCTTAATGTCTTTTTTACATTGTGGTGCCCAAAACTACACAGATGGGTCAAGGTTAGCACAGAGTATGCTGGAACAATCATTTTCCCTGCATTTTCAGAAAAAAAGAAGTTGAATTAGTATTGCTTCTAAAGGTGATTGCAATGTACGTCTTAATGTATTTGTTCAGGAGTGTGTTACCAGTTTGATTGGAGTAAATTCTTCCTCTCACAAACACTCAGGTTTTTTTGGTGCAAGTTAGAAATTGTGGTTAGAAATTGTGCGGTGACCATTTGTGATTATATTCTTTGTCATATTTTACTAGAACTGCATTTAAAATGTGCTACAGGTTTCTTTTTCTGTGCTGGGATTTCAATTTATCTTGAATAGGTGAACACATTTTCAAATTTTCATCTTCTGACTTGCCAGGGAAGGGTAATTTATTCAAAATGAGAGCACCTTTTCTTCTCAAGTGTATGTGTAAATGCAAGTCAAGGGAGTGAAGCCAGGCAAGTTCTACATGGGCGTTTTTTTACAATGACAAGTTCACATTTTTGGAAGGAATTATTTCAGAATATTCTTATTTTCAAATGTAATTCGGTCTTTGTAAACATAATTGCTTAGCTTCAGTTTGTTTCATGTCTGTATAGAACTTGAGCTTCTATGAGTTAGCAATATAACAGTTTTATTCTGACCTTACCATAGAAACCTATGCCTAAAATGACTTCAAAATATATCACAAAAAACATTGCCTACTTATCCCACGCTTGCTTAACTACACCTTGTAAATACTTTAAATAACTAAAAATATATATGTTTCCATTTTAATGAGTATTGTAGAAGTGATGACAGGTTAGATTTCAATACTACTTTAAAAACTTAGATTGTAAAACAAATCTTCATGTATGTGCTATTGTTTACTGATTTAAACTACTACTGTTTTAAGGACTCCCTCCTTCCCTTTTCTTTTTTCTAAATGAAACTTTGTTTTTCTGGAGAAGGCCATTAAGGTTGTCTTTTGCTGGGCCTGTCAAAAGTAGTCCATGAAAAACACTGTTAATAATTCAAAAAAAATGTATAGTCTAATGGATACAGTACCACAGCACCAACTGGGGAACTCTGTGCTCAGGTATTTTCTGAGACAGGAAGTTTCTTAATTTGCATATATCTGTGTTGCAGGAGAATTGGAGGACATCATCAAAGCCTTCTGTTTAGATCTTGTAGAGGCCTTTCTTATTTCTGTTTCTTTGTACATTAAATACATAGGTATATGTTGGGTAGTTCTTATGTGTGTGGTTTTTCCTATTACTGTTATTCCAGTTCCACTTTGATCTGCTTTTGTTGTTTGTTTTGTGTTTTCTTTTTCCTTCTTCTACAACCAGAACGTGGACGCTCTGTGGCACTCCCGAGTACCTTGCACCTGAAGTTATACAAAGTAAAGGCCATGGAAGAGCTGTGGATTGGTGGGCCTTAGGAATTCTTATATTTGAGATGTTGTCAGGGTAAGTGATAATTACTATATCTCAGCCATATTATGTAATACAGAATTGTTTGCTAGTTCTGTTTACAGTATTTGGATTAGTGAATTTGGGCTAAATTTATTATTGATATACCATTTTAATTTCTGCCTTTGAAGAAAGGAATTAGGAAGCTTTACATAACAACATATATCACTGTTATGAGAAAGCTTTAGGGTTTCGAGTTCATTGATTTTATTTCTTAGTTTGGGGTTTTTTGGGTTTGTGTTTGTTTCTTTTTTATTTTTTACTTAAGACTTTTTTAACATCTCTTTTCCTTATGTGTTTTGGAAATTCAGGTTTTGCTGAAATTTAGAGTTTTATTTACAAGGCCCTTAACATTTAAAGGGTAAAGAAGAGGAGTACTTCTGTAATTAATTTCTGGTATAGGGAAATCCTAGTTACAGTGGGATCTTTAGTCTTTAAAAATGCAGAGTGGCAAGTAGGAAGACTTTTATTACTACAGCTTGTATTACAACTGAGCACTGTTTTTCTTTAAACCAGAAGAAGAACAGCAAAAACCTTCATAGGTCTGTTTGAAATCAGTTTGCTCAAATGCTGCTTTTGCTGTTGTGGAATTTTTTTGATAAAGCAATGTTCTGAGAAGTTAGTAATTCAAACTGAAGAAACAGTTTCTGGCATTAATATACTTAACTGTTCACGACTTGTTAGTATTAGTTGGATAAAAGTAATTGTCTTAATTTGCTCTGATTTCAAAAAATAAATATTTTCTTCAGTAAAATAAATAACTGAGGTAGAATGTGAAATTATGCTTGTGTGCTAAACAAGACATCTGTGTGGTTTTCCTTATACTTTTTTTTGTCCTGGCTGTGTTGTTTGAGGGTACTGGAAAAAAAAGATTTGGATTTTTGAAAGCAATTGGCTTTGCCATGGTGGGTGCTGTAGGACAAATGCAGATGAAAGCAAGCTTCTCAAGAAATAAACAGCTTCTTTCATCAGTTTGATTTCATAGTTCAGCCTTCTTCATAGTTCCATACCTTCTGCCTGGTACCTGGCTCAGTGCATTCTATGCCATCTTGGTCCCCAGGTGTGTCAGGTGTCCTCTGTGGCCTTTCCTTATACATCTGCAGCCTTGTAGATTGATCAGAACAAGGTGTCCTTGCTTGGATTTATTCATCCTTTTCTCTGTGCAGTACTGTAGTTTCAAAGTGACTTTGGTGACTCTTCCAGTGTGTGGCCAAGCTTGTAAGTTTGCCTGAGCAAGTAGCTCCCCTGATGGATGGGTGGTCACTTCAGAGCTCTAATCCACTGCATGTACTGCTGTGAAGTTCACTCAATAGCTGCACAGCTTTACCCAGCACAGCATTGCCACCCACTGCTTGCTTTCTGAGTGTCCTGAAGGCTCACATATACATTGACTTTGAATCTCATTGCAATTTGTAGACAGAAAAGCAATAAAAATAGTTGCTGACTGACCCAAGCAGGCTTGGCTGACTGCTCTGATATGAATTGATTTATGTAGGCTGATCTGTACAGAGACCAGGCTTCACCTTTTTTCCATTGCTTCCTCTAAGGTGAGCAGCCCAAGTTGGTTAAGAGTTCTTCTCAGAGCGTCTGAAAGATTCTCAGAAAAAAGAGATTCCCAGTAAGCTTGTTGCCACTAATCTTAGTCCTAGACAGCGGGAAGACTGTAGATAAGTGTCTGGTCTGTAATATGAGCGCAGGTGCTGCAGTTACCCAGCTGTGATTTAGCTTCCTGCCATGGGTTTTAATGGGACCACTTGCTGTTAGGTCTGTGTGGTCTCAGTGTAAGTGGATATTGGACCTTTTTTATTTGCATGCCTTACAGAGATGTTGGTAGGATTCTCTCCACTACACCACTAATAGAAACATGGTTTGAAAAGTTAACATCCTGAGTACAGGTGGCAGTCAAGCAAGATATTTGGAGGCATTGAGACCTCAAGACTGCAGGGTGCTGAAGTATGACTTCTGTATATTCTACTGAAATATGACTGGTATATATTCATAAAAAAAGGGAGCAGCTGCTGTTGTTTCTGTGTAGGATCTTCTGCGTCATGATGCTGTCTGGCTCAAGGGATGAAACCTGGATTTCAGAGTGGGGGGATGAGAGGGTGGTGGCTTAATATTAACTCCTCAGCTTTTAGAGGCTTTTAAACAATAGAGATGGCTTACACTGTAGTGAAAATCAAGTGAGGTTTTATATAGGCTGATTGACAGAGCAGCTGTCTGCTATGTGATTTCTAAGTTTTTTTTATTATAGTACTTGTATAGACATGCTTTTCATAATGATGGAACGCTGCTTTGGATAGGGACTCCATCCAACGCTAAAAAATTAAACAAAGCAGCATTCAGTCATTTTCCAAAGCTGGAAAAGGGACTCCATACAAGCTTGTTTGTTTGGGATGTTTGCATTTTGAGGGTTGTTTTGGGCAGGAATTATGGTTCGTATGTGTTTCCTTTAGATGGGAAGGTTGTCACAATGAATGTATGTTTTTAGCATTTTATCAACTTTTTGCTGTTCTTGGCAATAGTGTTTTGAAGCACTTTTCCTCACCAACTCAAGATCTGACTAGATATTTATTGTCAAGGCTTTTATTAGTTTTATTACTAGTTAACTTATCTATCAAAATTCTAAGAGTTACAAAAGCTTAAAATATTCTGAAGGTGAACAAAACCTGACTGCAAGACTTTTAAGTTATTGTCTGCAAGTAAATTAATGTAAGACATTTGATAGTTATTTTCTGAAGTCTCTCTGAAGCCCAAAAGCAATTGAAAAGAATTGGTAGGTGTGTGTGTAAGGAAATGGCCTCTCTAAAAACAAACAAACAAACCCACACCTTCCTGTTCTACTCTGTCTTATTTCCCTAACTTAATCTCCGGAGGCCCATTCAATTCTTCTTCTGCACAAACTAGGTTTAAGGCAAGGTCCTGTTTAGGTTTAACATAGGAAGGTACAGAAAGGGCAGGGAGCAGGGAGAAGCAAGGGTGAGAAGAAAACTTAACAGATAATAACACCAAGTTCATTGAGTTAATGTAAACAAGCTAAACAAACTGTCAATACAAAAAAACCTATTTTGAGTAATTGAGTTTTGTTACAATTTAATGCAAAGAAAAATATACTTGTTATTTAACATTAGAGAAGTTAGGTTGTAATTGTACTGTTATCAGATATGCAGCTAATATGAATTTTGTGTATTAATATGGGATTTGTGGTTTTTATTTTTGCTTTGGTTGTCATATGTGATGTGCTAGTCTGACATTTTAGGTAAGTTAATAGTTCCTGTCTACAGTTTCATATTCTCAGACCTGTGTGTTTTCCCTTGAGGTTTTACAACGTCTGTTCCTCAGACTGTCTTGGAAACTTATGTCCATGCTATTGTTATACTTCAGTTAGCAAAAGGAATGGTTTGCAGCTGTTCTCCCGCTTATAGGGATGATATTTTTTGTAGCTTCTTTTCAGTTGGTGAAAAGGCAGCTGTTTGTATTTGTGTTGTGGTGTGAAGAAAGTCTGAAACGCAAGGAGATTTGTGGTGATTTATTAGGTAGCTTCTCACACAATACTTGTGTTGTTTTGTCTAAAATCTGTGCTGTGTTGAAAATCAGTATTTTCAAAAAGTGTCAAAATCAAGTTGCTTGGTTTGTCCATGAGAAAACTCTGCAATCTTTCAAAGCTGTTGTCATTTTAGAGTTCAAATGCACTTCAATTGCCATAAAATTACTATATAGCCAGCTGTGATTTAAATTTTTCACAAGAACTCTAGACATAGTAATTTTGACTTTTGAAACTGGGAAAGCAAAGAGCAATTAAAACAATGCCATGTAAATATGAAAAAAATCATATATACTTCTATTCTTCTTGATTTCACACCTCACTAATGTATAGTAATCTGCTTACTGCAGCTGATAGTTTTGTAATGCATAGTTTAAAATAGTTTAATTGCTTTATGCATTTATAGATTCTGATAGGTAATAAATAGAAGATTGTGTTTGTCAGCTTGCTGTGGAGACCCTGAAGGACATGTATGTTGCTTGACTAAATAAGAAATTTTATATTATGGTCTTTCTTGTGTGGGAAAAACTTGTGCATAATAAATAGCAATCATGTTTTCCTCATTCTTTAGTGTCAGAGCAGGAATTTTTAATAGCACAAGTGTTATTCCTGAGATTCTTCCACTTTCCAGTTAGCTGGGAAGTAGTTTTCCATAAAGTACTCTGACTTTCTGAACGCCAGCAAAATATGTCCTTTAGTCTTACCCTAACCAGATAGTTTAGTCATGCTTTTCAGTGCTTTGAATTATTATGGTTTTTTACCATAAGCCTGCAGATACTTTTACTTGATTATTCTGATGGAATTTGATTATTACCATGGCTGAAATTTACAGTATTTCAAAGAGAATGCTAATCCACTTGATCATCAGCTGAATAATGAAGAAATTAATACTTTTGAAAACATAATGGAAATAACATATAGTACTTGTTGAAGAATAAGCTGGTCTGTTAAAAAATTTTAAAGAAGAGCCTGAAGTGAAGAAATTTTTTCATCCTTGTTTCTGTGCTGTCAGTGATTTCCGAAGCCACAAGCACTGCATTTGTGTGTATGCACACAGTTAAGTTCTCTGAGAAAATAATTATGAAATGTTAGGGAGATGTGAAAATATTTTATTTAAACTGTAATAGTGGTTTGATGTTACCAATATGATCAGCACTCAAAAGATGCAGGTTTTTTAATTCTGTGGGGATTTTGAGGCAGAAGCATAGTAAAAGGGTTGTTTCGGTCATGTTACAGAGGGCAAAGCAGGACTGAAATTACTGAAGGAGTTACTACATTGCCTTAGAAGGTTTCCTGTGGTAACTTTTAAGAGCATGACTGATGCTCAGAACGCTGTTGGTGCTTGGGCTCAGCTGCCTGAGCTGGCTGTGCTGAGGCACCTCTTGCAGCAATCAGGCATGTACTGTACTAGTAAAGGAAGCACAGCAGAAAACTTTCAATTCTTGCTGTAGCTGTACAAGTACAGCTACATAACTGTTAGCACATAACTGTTAGCTCATAACTTTATGAAGAACTTCACAGAAGACATAAATGTAGAATTTTAATTACATATTATTTACTGGTCATCATGGGGAAGATTATGAAATGAAAACTTTATCTGTCCCACACAGAAAGGCTACTGCACTTGGAGAGTTGTGAGCAGTGTGACTGTTTCAAAAACCTTATCTAGCAAAACATATACTTGAATTCAAGATGCACAACAAATAACTGACCTGGATAATGTATTCATGTGAAGGTCCTTTAACACTTTAGACAGAAACTGGTAAATAAGGGTGTGCCGGCAGTTACAGAACAAGATCAGAAATATAATGCTCTTCTGGAGAGTATATCCCTGGGTTTTAGAGATAAAAGCAAAGCATTTTTTAACAATGAATTTTTTTTCATTAATTACTTTTACTGCAATTATGTTGCAATTTTATGTTTTTCTCTTCTTTTGTTATGTTTAAATTTTAATTCTGCATTCAATGTGTTGCAGACAGAAATATTTTCTGTTCAATGGCAGCCTTAAATTATTCTTCAAGATAGTATTTGATTGGTAGTGTCCTACCAAAAAGAACAATAAAATCAATTATTTCTGAGGGGAATTGCTATAACATAATACCGATTATAAGATTTGCAGAACTCCTTTTTCTAACATCTGAAAATTTTCTGTATTAAAATAGGTTTCCTCCATTTTTTGATGACAATCCATTTGGCATTTATCAGAAGATTCTTGCTGGCAAAATAGATTTCCCGAGGCATTTGGATTTATATGTAAAGTAAGTCTGTGACTTCCAACACTGTCTTGTGTATTCTAAATACCTCCTGATCACTGTTTCTAAAAAACCTTTTTAGAAGACCTAATTTCACATTCTGATTTTCTGAAATACCATGTTGGAAAATATTTATATTGCATTTACACTTTCAGTCCAAATAAACTTATATATTTGGTAGACTTCAAGGTGATGATACAGTTGTAAGATAATATCTGTCTCTCTTTTCTGTGTATTGAGTTTTTAAATGCATTTCCACCTTGTGCAAACCCCATTGGCATGTACTGTAAGTAGGCCAAGAGGAGAAATATGAGGAGATAATCTGAGTAAAAATTAGGAGAGCAGGAATGGAACACTAAACTGTTTATGTCTATAGATACATACCACTTAAATCACTCTTAGCATAATTACTTGAGCGAATTTCTGAAGTTCTAGTGTAAAATCAACTTAAATTTATGATAGCAGGGGCTCAGTTCAATATGGAGTATTACATATACATGTAATGTGGGTTTCATTCTCAGTATTTAGCAACTGTTAAAGGTGTATTGCAGATGAAATAAGTTTTTTTCTGTATTTAAAAATTTCATAACTGAAATCATTTTTAGTAAACATTGAAACCAAGGAAATGCAATTATAAACGTGAAGTTTTTCCTAAGTGAGAATTGAATGAATAAGTGAGGGAGTGAAGACAGGAAGTTATTCCTATGTTAATCACTCGTGATGTTTTGATGGTGACTTCAGAGAAGCACTTGCTTAATGTTACTACTGGGTTAGCAGATACAAGCAAAATGAATTATCTGAGAAAGTTTTTTGGTTTTGTTTTTTTTTTTAAGCCTCCACTGAATCATCGGATTCACTGAATGAGGCATGTCTGCTTCCTCTTAGGCTGACTAGTGTCGCATATTTTTATATCTTTGTAGCAGCTTTCTCTTAGTAGCTCTACACAGTTTCCAGTTTAGTCTCATTGTCTGGTCTTCCTAATCCAGTTGGTCTTGGAAAGAAAACTGATTATCTCTTGTAGTATTCTGTGCACTGAACTATAATATTGTGATCAGAAGGTGGAACACCACAAATTAGGTTATCATAACCAAGAATGTGTCCAATATAGTGAAAGCAGTTACAGAGACTAATAAGGTCACCCCTGAGCCTCCTTTTATCTAGGCTAAACAATCCCAGCTCCCTCAGACACTCCGTGTAGAATTTACCCTCCAGATCCTTCACCAGCTCCATTGACCTTCTCTGGACACACTCCAGCATCTCAGTGTCTTTCCTGAAGTGAGTGGCCCAGAACTGGAAACACTAGGTGTGGTCTCACCACAAGTAGAGAGGGACAATCACTGTTCTGTCCTGCTGGCTGTGCTACTTCTGTGACTTCATTTGGTTTTTGCAGTGAGTGTTGAGCACAATGTCTTGGATATCAGCCCTTCTTCCTTCTTTTAAACCATAAGATGCAGAACTGGGTAGTCCTTGAACATCTCTGCATCATTATCTTAAAACAAGCACCAAGATTATTTTGTCCAGTGAAGGCAGTCTGCTTCTTAGCTTCTAACCCATCTGCTTTCTCTGTCTTCTTCCAATAAGTCAGTATCTCAGCCAGAAAGGAGACTGTCTTGGATCCTGTCAGATCCAAACTGTGTCTGAAGTATTGGTGCTATACAATGATTTCACTCTCTGTTCTGAGGCAGCAAAACTCTTTCCCTTTTTGACCTCTTGAGAGTGCTTCTCTCCCTATCGGTATGTACTGCCTGAGCTTATGGACATTGATATTTTTCACTCACTGACCCCCATCACCCTCCTCTACTCAGTACTTTCTGAATTTGTACGACTTCTTCTTTCCCTCCTGCTGCATGAATGTCACTCTCTTACTTCTTTTTTAAACTTTGCTTTGCAAAGCCACTTTTTGGATTTCCAAACGAAATCTCACTGTTATGGCGTTTTTACTGATTATTGGTCTGCAGAGACCTTCATGTAGAATTTGATTTACAAAAACATACACCAGCATATCTATTGAATTAATTTTAACATAATTTTTAAATGATATTTTAGAACCAGTGTAATAAAGAACTACTGAACTATCTATTGTTTGTTTCAATTCAATGGATATTTCACTGGTCCAGTGCAGCATCAGCAAGTAAGTTCATCCCTTACCTGTTCTATGATGAATCTTTGAAGCAAGCCAAGAATGATCCATAAAATGTTTTCTGGTTTTATAGGAATAGGAAAGTGTCTTTGGCCATAAAGTGTGAATCTCTTTTTGGGTTTCCGGATGTCTTTTCAGTCCTGCTTCTAAGTGTGCTTATAGTCATCCTTATAGCCTCTTCCATGATGAATGATCATCTTTGTGAAGTAGAAAGGGACATTTCTGCAAAGGGGATTGTTAAAGGAGTTGGTCACATGATATAATCTAATTGAAATATGGATTGTCTGGAATAATCTTGAGAGTTTTAAAAATTACTTTCTACATGGACTTTTTTATTCATATATCTGGTAATTTTTTTCCATTTGAATTTTAGAATTGTATTCCTGCCAAAAGCAATAGCTTTTTAAACAGTCTAGCACATTCATTTCATATGTTCTTTCTGCACACACTTTTGTGATTTCAAGGATAGGTGACACTATGCTATTTTTGGGAGGCATAGTATTTTGGGAGGTATTACAGGTAGGGATGGAGAGAGGCAGGTGTGTAATTGTTATGTTTCTGTCTTTTCTGTAAATAGTTGACCTTTTTTAACCTTCAGTATTGTTAAAAATTTGAACTAGCTATATTCTGTAATCTCCATCATTTCATGCTGTATGGCATCTCTCAGGAATACTTGACATTATAGAAATAAGGATGGTTAAACTTTTTTCTTTCTTGTCATTGCTACTTTGTACAATTAGTCCAGAATGCCACTTTCCTAAAATCAAATGTCAAAGTAATCTTTGAGATAAAATGTAACTGCTTATAGAAATACGAAGCCATATTTTTCTTTCAACTCTTAAGTAATCAAGCTAATTCGATAAATTATGATACTTTTGGTTTATGTCATCATTGTTTGGGGCTTAATGTTTGAAGTACTTTGCTATTAAAATGGAAGAGTTTTAGGTCTCTAAACTTTTAATCTTTTGTAATGTTGATTTAGCTTTATTATAACTGTTCAGTGAGCCAGTATCTCAGTGAGGCTTTTTGTTTTCAATTAAATTATAGATGTTACTAGTTTTAAGCAGATGACTAGCTCTTCCATGGTTTCTCTGGATATTTAGCATAAAGATGAGGGTGCAGCGTTATCTGCTTTTTTAATATATATTAGTGTTGAGTTTTGGCAAACATATTTGAGATCCATTTTGAGACTTGGAATGCCCAGCAAAATGCAAAAATACAAAGAAGAAAATAGTGCCAAATACTTGGTAAGGGGTGGGGAGGAGAGAGAGAGGTTTTTTTCCTTTGTTTCTTGGAAGAGTCTAAAAGCAATCTGCAAGAATTCTGTTAGATTATTTTTTGTTGCTTACTCTTAAATGTCCTGAAATATGAGGAAGTGTGTGGTCAGAGGGAAGCATTTCTATATTCTGTAACACTTGACAGTCAAATATAAATTACTTATGTTTAACAGAGAACATGTTTTCTCTACTTCAGAGACCTTATTAAGAAGCTGCTTGTGGTTGACAGAACAAGACGACTAGGAAATATGAAGGTGAGTGTAAAATCTTTAGTGTAATATAGCACAAGGTTGAAGGTATTCTGTAGGAGAGATACAGAGCAGCTCTTCATAGAATTTTGTCTTTATAAGCATGAAACAGATACATTTCCCCATACATTACTTAGGTTCTATTTAGGTTTGCATCCTAAATGCAAAGTTTTATTTGTGTATTTCTGTGTTTTTGAAAATCGTGCCCCTATTTGGATTATTGCTACTCTTGAGGATGGTTTTCCTCTCCCTGACCAGCACCCCCACCACCACATTTCATTAATGTGAAAACCTTAATAAGACCAGAAACATGGCATTAAGTCCTGTAGTGCAGGGTGCCAGCTCATTTGGCTCTTTTTTTTGTGGGAGTGTTAATCCCAGAAGGACCTCTAATCAAACTTGAAGTTTAAAAATTATTTTAAAAGTATAAGGATTGTTGTAGTACTGTGATACCTGGTCATTGTCTTGGTGGGGCTGATTAAACACCGTCAAATACTCTTTCACCAGGAAGAATTATTTATCCTAATCCAAACAGATTTATGAAGACAGTTGATACTGAAATTAGCTTGTATAATCTTTCTCTTTAAAGACATCTAAAATTTTTATTTCTCTGGGCAAGGGATATTAGAGGTTTGCTTTTTGGCCCAGAGCACACTGACTGGTAACCATAGGTAAAGATGGTAATAGGTGCACAATCATCCAGGGGTCTCTTAAAATATTAATATAAATATAAATGTTTTAACCAGCTGTCCAGTGTTTTCTTTTGGAGCCTTTTTATGGCACAGAATTAGTCTGGTAAGAAAAAACAGAAAATAATGTTTTTCTTATCCTTCAGAATCATTTGTAGTCTTTTTCAGGAGGATTTCTTAAGCTGAAAATTTTTAAACTTATTTACCAGTGAAAACTTTTATATCTTTGGACAGTTTTGAAGGAAAACAAGAATAAAAGTAAATCTTGACTTGTTCAAACGTGAACTTTAGTAGATGTGTTTGGCTAGGTTTTGTGTTGTTGGGGGATGTTTTTAGTCTGTGCTTGCTTAAGATTGTTTTGGGACTTTTCCTACAATTGACTAAAATTCTTCAATCAAAAATACTTCTAGTTAAGAGCAGATTTTGGGTTGGGAGCACTATGTCAGTCTTGTGTCTGATCCTTTTCCATTGTAATAATTGTTTTAATAAGATGTAAATCCCACAAAACATTTTCTGGTGAAACATTCAGTTGGATCTGCTTTTGAGGGAACTACATGATACTCTTCTCCTTGATGCCTCATTGGATATGAGCATGGATAGTTCCACTCCACATAAATCTGCAAAAACCTAAATGTGTGATACTGGTTGGTTTGGTTTTGTGGAGCTGTATGTGTTACAGTCTTGAGTGCTGTGCTTTGATTAGGCCTGATATAGAGAACCAGCTGGTTTTCCCCAGTACTTAATGCCTGGAGGACAAGTCTGTGCTTGAAACAAGTTTAATCATGAGCAGGCACCTCAGAGAGAATAATTATTACAAGGCAAATACACCTTTAGCTGTGTATCTAAAACCAAAACAAATGTTTTAATATATTTACTTTTGTAACAGTACTGAGAACCTCTTGCTGTCAGCATTAAATGTCTATAATACTTAAAAAAACTGTGTTTCCCAGACATTATTTAAAACACGGTCAACCCTCAGTTGTTATTTTATAGTGCAAGAAATAAAGTATATCTGAATAAAAGGCATTCTCTAAAATGTTGTTGAAAACAAAAGTAAATAGGACTATAATGGTTTTGTGGGTACTTTAAAGCCTGTTCTTGATCTCCATTGTGTCAGAAGAATGCTAAAAAAAGCCCCAAGAAACCCCAAATCAAAATTACTTGGGTTTTATTGCTGAAACTCAGGACCTATTAGGGAATTAACACTATGAATGTATCTTTTAGAATCTTTTAATGATTATCACCTGAGAAATAGAAAACAGGATAAACCTGATATCACAGTCCTAAGGAAATACATGGTTTGGCATACATGTACCTTAAAAATAGTTATTTTTATTTCTTTCCTTAAAGAATGGAGCCGATGATGTGAAGAGACATCGATGGTTCAGGTCTATAGACTGGGATGCTGTACCTCAAAGGAGACTAAAGGTACATTCTGCAAATACTGTATAGGACATCACAAGGAGAAATCATTGTTCATTTAAGCTGATCTGTTGAAGGTTTGTTGGATGTTGCATCTGTGTGTTTGTGTGTGTATAACCACATGTCTATATGCACACTTAGTAATGAAATGCATATTTGCCTTTTGCAATATGGAGTTAATTGTATGAATGTTTGCATTTTTGTCTATACACTAACTGTCTAAAAAGAAATATCTGCTTTAGTTTGCTGGAGATGATTAGTTAATACAAAAGTTAGTTTTCAGGTTTAGGGTTTTGTAAGTGATTACTTGTGTGGTTTTATTTGGGGACGTGGAGGGGATTTTTCCTTGTCCTTACGTATATGGAAGTATTTTACTCTGGGCTTTAAATTTTTGTGCCAAGTCCAATTCAGGTAAATGTTTTAATAAAATGTAAAGCACATGGGAGTAGGAGGAATAGGGAAGGTGAAAGAGAAGGATTGTAATTCCAGCATACTTTTTTTATAGCACTGAATTCTAGTATTGTATGATGGCAGATGTTTGCAAAAGCTATCAACGCTACAAAATGCTTTTTAAGTCCTTTAGAAGTAAAACTGTTTTCTTTCCTTGCTCACAGTTCTAACTTGTACAGTTCCTTACAGCAGTGGTTTTCTGTAGCCAAGGTTAGATTACCACATGCAGTCAATTGAGTACCAATTAAACATTTGTTTATCTTCTCTTTGCATTAGTTTCTTGCACTTAAATTCCAGGTAGATACCTTGAGTTCTTGCAAAATAAAAAGAGAAAATATTAAAATGTTCTTGATGTATTCTTGTAAACAGTATCTAATACAAAGCTGTAGATGACTTTTCTCTTTAAGAAAAATAAGTTTGCAGTGTTTTAAATGTGTGGGTTTGTTTTAAATCCTTACTGCAACCAGTTGATATTTTATGTAAATGCATTTTAATGAAGTCACATTTTTCTACGTATTTACTGTATTTTCTGTTTAATGAAACCTGCAAAGAACACAAACTGGATGATAATCTGTTTAATAATATATAAACTCTGAAGTTTATGACAACCAAAGCAATAAAAAACATAGTATTAAAAATTACTGTTAGATGTACAATCAAATGTTTCAGGTCCAAACATCATTTGTGTGGCATTTTTATGTAAAAAATTAATCAAAAAAGAGTCTCCGTAGCATTTAGGTTATTACGAATACAAAACTGGTTTCTTAATCTTTGTTATTGTTACATAACAGATGAGATGGTGCTTAATTAACTTGAGTAGGGATATGAAGTGGATCAGAATTTTACTTGGTTATTTGTAGAGGCAGCTATATTCTTCAGAATTTTTTTTCATTGTTTCCTACTAATGAAGAGATTGAAAATATGAAATAATTCACACAATGCTCATTTCCCCTGTAAAAAGTGTGAATTTGTCTATTATATAAATTATGTCTTGATTCATAGTCCTAATAAGGTCTTAAATATCAATATCATATAAACAATAGCAATGGCTGAAAGGGAGAAAATCATTTCATTAATCATCCTTTCTCTCTTTGGGTTTTTCTTCATGTCACTTTACAAAACTTTTTTTTCTGCCAAAATACTTACAGAGAGGAGGGGTACTAGGCACTGCCCACAGTGGAACAAACATTTCTCGGGGCAGAGAAGATTCTGCACATTTTCCTCAGCATCTGGGCAGTATTACTGTGACTGCTAGACACAAAATTAGGACTCTGCTTTTGGCTGAAGGTTAGAGAAGTACTAGGTTAGAAGTTAGGGACCCATCTTTCCCATTGAGAACCTACTGATGATGACATCCTTTTGAAAATCCCAAAAGCTCAGATAAGATCTCATGAGCTAGTGGAAGCCAGACTTTTATCTTCTCAAGGATATGCAGGCTAGCATTTTGCTATACTTCATAGTTCTGTCTGTGGAATGACTTGAAGCCAGTTCATCCTTATAATCATCCATAACGTTTTTTAATTCTGAAGTGTTCTGTTGGATTCGGCATGATAGTTAAGCTCTCAGTTGCTGAGAAGATGTTAGAGAGATGAATGTCCCTTGAGAGAGGAAAAGGGGTTTGCCCTTCATTAACACCTGCAACTAATGAAATGTTCCTGAAAGGATCTTTATCTCATAGTCTGTGGCCAGAAACACAGAGCGTTTTCAATGTTAGATTTCAGACAAGTTAAAACTGCAGGTACTGTGAAGCTGATGGTCAATACTAGAAATTGAAGGAATCCTCTGTGAAAACAAACGAGAAACTGATATTACTCTTGGCACCTTCAAGTTTCATAAAAACAACTATTTGAATTAAGATACTCTTACAGACTCATTTGAGTTATGATGAAGCAATTTCTTTACCTGCTTCAATGTATTGCTAGGTTAGGAAAAAACACAGTTGGTAGACAGAAGTTAGTAATTTCAACCTCTTTAAAAACAATCTTTTTGAAAGCAGTGAAGAGGAGGCTTTTTTCCTTCAATATGGTAGCAGTTTCCCGTGCTGCTATGAAGATTCTTAGTTGAAAAGAAGCTAGTACTCAATAAAATAGGTGTCTGTATTAAGTGTATTAATTATCTAAGTGTCTTTTAACCACATTATTTAAGTGTAAAAGTGACAAAAAGTGGGAATATGTATGTGTTGCTGCAAGCTTCTCTCTCTTACACGATTCATTATTAGGAAAAAGGTGAACTGTAAATCTGTACTTCATTTGTGTAATACATCTTTTACAGAATAGTATGATGGAGAGGAGCTCATTGAGGAAACTACTGACATTTTTGTTGTGCTTCTTCTGACTAGCCTCCGATAGTGCCCAAAGTATCCAATGATGGGGATACTTCCAATTTTGAAGCTTATCCTGAAGATGACTGGAACAAGACACCTCCGGTACCTCCGAAAGATCTAGAAATTTTCAAGAACTTCTGAGTGTAACAACTACACTGGACAAGGTATGTCCAAATGTCAGGAGTGCCCTTGAAAGAAGCCATATACAGAAATTACATTTTCTGATTCATAATGGGTTGAAATGACAAAAATAACTTGCCTCACAGGATTTGGTTTTCTACATTCATGAAGGTTTATTTGCATACAAATATTTAAGTCCTCTGTCCCTAAATTTTTTAAAATAGTGTGTAAAAAGAAAGATTGATTTGACAGATAAGGAAATGTGAGTAGTAAAACCTTACAGTTAAGAACTAGAAGAATGCAGACTCTAGAGGAATAAGATTGTGAGATTAATTCTGTACCCTGGATATTCTCTCTTACAAATGTGATAGGTTGATACTTGTTACTGTGTTCAAATAGTCCACCTTGAGTTTTGTGTTCTCTTTTTCTTTGTCTTAGAAACTGGAAAGAAATTGAAGTGCTAAGAGCAAGTCTGAAGAACGATGGAGTTCAGAGAGAAAGGAAGATTTTCTTTGTGGCTGAGAATGATACTGCATTCAAATACGTGTATTAGTAAATGTCAAAAAAGATGGAGGCAGGCAGGAATAATTTTTTGCTGTAAACATTTGACTTTAGTTTATTAAATTGTAATAATGATAGTCTGCTCTGAAGTAGGCTAACTAAAATGATATTTTTAGGATTATTTTTTTTAACTTATGGTTGAATTAAGTTTCCTGCTATTCCCAGATCCTTTTTGCATCGTTAACTCATAGACTTAATTTTATAAGTTTATACTAAAGTTGTGTAATTAAAAGCACAAATTAGTATATATGTATATAATGGATACAGTACAACTAAAGCACAGGAATTGTGCAAAGATGTAAATTTTTGTACTTTGCAGAGTCTATGATTTTTATTTTTCAAATAATGTTTTTCAGAAATTCTTTAGGAATAAAAGTCGTAAAAAAGGATAAATGAGTTTTTCATCATCTTATATACATTTTATAATTGTTTGTAAAAAAAAACCTACATTTTAAATAAGATTTGTACCTAAAATTTCCAATGCCTCACACTTACAACCATAGTACTTGAAAGCAGAAAGACCAGGGCACGTTTTATTGTTATGAAAGATGTATCTTAATGGCTAATTTATGAAGTTCTGTTACAATTATGTCTCTTTGAGAACCAGAATTTTGAGTGATTATGCACTGTCTGAAATGAGATTCCTCGCAAGAAAACTCACTAAACATGCAAGTCAGTCCATCCTGATAAAAGGGCTTTAAGTGGCTCTAACAGGAGTTGTTCCCTCACACACTTATTGTCTTCTCCAAATGTAAATCATGAGCCATAACAGACTTTTTTCATTAATGAAATAGTTCTTGTTGATTACTGAATACTTTAGAATATCAGAGGGAAGACTGAATATATAGTACAGCCTTATTTTTCTGTTCCTCCTTTTTTGAAAATGTCCTAGTCCCTGCTGTCAGTAATTTCATATGCACAGAGTTCAAACTTTGGATGCACAGAGACTCTTTTTTCATCCTATGCTAACATCTTTTTAGCAGCTGGAGCACACTGTTTAGGAAGTGTTTGCAGTATTGTTTCATTTTAAGTAGCACTAAATATGAGTATGTGCATATGTATGTATCTGTAATATGAATGCACAGAAACATGAAGGTAGATTGAATACTGGGCAGAATCTCTTTTTTTAAGAGTTTTTTTCATGTTACATATTGTGATACTTGTGTTAATATAAGGGAGTTGATTTTGAAGTGCTTCAATTAAAAAAAATTACTTTTTTTAGTATGTTGTCAGTTTAGATAACTTCTAGTGAAATTACCATATTTAGACCATTTTTTTTTTCCTCAGAACACATCAGCTCTCAGGAGTACTACTACGGTGATCATGGCTCTGCATAATACTGCTCAATTGGATCATACAGACAGTTTTCCCCAATAACTACACTCCACATTTTTGATGTGAAAGCAATGAGAAATGTAGGCCAAAAATTTTTTTTCTAAACTAAATCCTGAACGCCTACAAAGTAGGCATTCTAGTAATTGTTACTGAGATTGTCATATTTATAATTTTATGGCAGATCTGTTAGTGGAGTCTCTTTGTGGAAAAGTGATCTCAATATTTTTGTTGTTTCAACAGTACAGAAATGCTATTGAGAACCTGTAACTTCGAGGATATTGGATTATTTCTTCATAAAGCAAGTCTTACTAAAAGAGATTGTGCATTTTTGACAAGAGTTACACATTGTGTTACAAAATCAGGATATTTCAAAATGATAATTCTGGAATATCACAAAGCTGTTTTGATGTTATGGAAGTTGATGGCCCCAGCTGCCACTCAGCAATTATTGTGTAAGAATGTATAATGAAATACAGGACAATCCATAGGAAATTACAGTGTTAACCTAGTGTAAGTACCTTATTCTCTTGGAAAGATTAATCTGGTCCACTCTATTTGTATCTGTGGAATTAGTTATTCTGAATCAATTGGAAAAACTGAAATACATAAAACACATCTTACTTTGTGTAAGGGGGAGGAAACAGTTGGCGAGTTTTCTTAATGCACAAATGGGGATGGTATTTTATGGACTCTGAATACTACATACATCAATTTCTAATTTGAAAATTTACATACTGCAACAAGAAAGTGTGCTAAATGTAGGATTTTTATTCAAATTTCAAAGCTGCTCTGTGTTTAAGTCTTCAGATCTGAGGAAGTGGAGTTGAAATTGAGTCATTTGCCACAGTGGCAGTTAGAAGTTTTGAACCCTTGAACAACAGGAGATATGAATTTTCTTTTTATGACCCCTATTCATTGCTGGCAGTGGATGCACTGGCACTCATTATGATGGAGACTTACAGAAGTGAATACATGTTATTAATAATGATAATCTATTGACTTTACATTGTTTCCAAGCCATGTGTACCTAAGTACTGTGTACACACCGAAGTACTGACCTCGTCAGCATGCTTTCTAGTACAAAACTGTTTTCATTTTTTTTTTTTAATTAAAATACTGAAGTATTTTAAAATAAAGTAAAAAGTAAAACCAAATCATTTTTGAAGCATTATTACAAGCGATTAGTTATTTTTAATGAGGTGTTATTACCTGGCTATTTTATTTATTTGCACAAGTGAGTCTGCTTTAAGTCTTCACTGGGAACTTCATGGCCCACTAATGTAGTTCTGTCTGAGTGTTCATGCAGGTAAACACTGCGCTAGGAATTCTGGATTTATGGCTTTCTTTGAAGAAGACTAGAAGATTTTTTTAGTTCCTAGTCAAGTAGGGTGTTCTCTGAACTTCATTTTATTTTGATTGTTTCTGCTAATGTTTACTTTTGCATATAGACTGTTGCATAAAGACTGTTGTCTTGAAAGGGAGCCTTTGATATTCTACATCCATGAACAAGAATGTTAAACGTTAAAAAAATAACCTTTATTTTTGAGTTTTATATCTATATTTTTAATTGCCCACTCTGAGGTTTTAAGTGATAAACATGAATTGTAAACTCAATTGCCTTGTAACCAAATGATATTAATGCTTCATGATTTCAATGAAGAATATGCTGTAGATTTTCCTGTAAATGAGCTTGATCAATGAATATATGTGCTACTGAGCTTTAACTAATGTGATCTTCCACTGTAGAAAGTCATTGTTATGGATCAAATATAGGTACTAAACTATGTTTAAATGGATAAACAGGGATTTTACAGTTTTGAAAGCAATGAAGATATGGCTGTTCCGCAGCCCATCTGCTTGCCATTCAGAAGAGTTGTGATGCAGTGCTTCCTATGCTATAGAACTATTTTTCAGCTTTCAATGACTGTAGCATGATTCCTTTTTGTACTGTACTGTGTACAGACTTCCCATGTTTTGCACTTTTCTATGGCAAACCTTGACTGCTTTCTAAGTACTCTGTCGTGTAGTAAGTAGTGATAGTGGTAGCAGGCATTTGTGTGCTGCATAATCAGTTTGGACTGCCTGACTTGCGAGGTTCACTTGGGCTAATGTTGTGTGTTGCTGGTTGCTTGTTGTAGCTCACATGTAAGTACTGTTCAAGTTACAAAGTCAGCCCTCATTGCACAATGAAAAATCACTGTGATCTGTACATAAAACCTAGTAAAACTTTATTGCTGTTTAATTTAATGTAATATCTGTCAAATCCGAATTCATTTAATAAACCTTTATATCTTTTCAAATGTTTAAACTTAGTTTGCTTCCTTTTATGGTGGAAGGATATTGGGGTTCTTCATCCAAGAAAATGGTAATGGGAAAATGAGAGGAGCAGAAAAACAACTGTTCCTTCTTTTCACATTTTAAGCCTTTTCAGAAAAGACACAAGTGTTGGAACAGATTTCAGATGGTATTGAAGAAGCACGAAAAAGTACATTTTCAAAACCATTTCAGGTACTGCACCAGGTAGTAACACCAAAAGTGTTAATTTGAACTTCTAATTAAACTTTGATTATATGACCCTAATTGCTTTGGCATTTTCACAACTTTGAACACTATCCAGAACACTCGGTTTAATCAGTGTCTTTAAGCATTGAAAAAAATTCTTGGAATGTCTCTCTGACTTACCCTTTATTTCATCTTCCATCAAAACTTGAAAAGTTTGTTTCTAACAAAATTTGTTTAGCTCTTTAAATTTCTTCTCTTGGGTCAAATGTATTTTATTTCTCATCTCCTAGATATCATAATCTGGGGATAATTACATGGTCATAGAACCTACTGGATACAGTTTGGACTGGTTAAGAGTTCACTTGTTAAAGATGGAATTGGGTTTTTTTGTGCCTGGCTTCATTCTAATTTCTGTGCATTGATGTTTTTCTGTTGTAAACCACTATGTCATGTGCAAGATAGAAGACTGCTAATGGAAACTGAAGGAACATTGCAATGAGCCCTGGCAAGCTTTTAGTCATGTCTTTGACGTGGATCGAAAGAACTTTTCAGTTATATTTTTGAATTTTCAGGAATTTTTTGAATGGCAACACGAAAGAATTTTGTTTGGTGTGTTGTTCATACTACAACCTTGTGTGGGAGTTTTTGTTCATTTGTCCTGAGTGCTACATCTTTTTTGAATGCACATGTAACACTCTCTCTTTTCCAATGGAAGCCATTTAAAATACACTTTTTCACTCATTCAGGGCAGGTAAGTTTTTTTCACTACCCCCAAATCTCTCACTTCATACACTTCATTAGGCCTTTTTAGGACAAAACACTCTTAAAACCGCATTTAACAATAGCCCACTGTTCTGTGGCCCTCTGTTAACTAGTAAAGGTATGATACTCTAAGGAATGGTAGAAAGCAGCTGGCATTGTTACATCTGGATCCTGCCCAGTACTTTGTGAATTCTTATATAATTCACAAATCAAACCCTTCCACATGCAAACTCCTGCTAGTTGCTTCAATCTCAGCTGCAGAATTCAGGCAGCTTTTCACAGGGAAAGTAAAAGGCTCTTCTGCTGCTCTCAGAAGGCAACTGCTTTCTGTCTTTCATGCCCTCTTTCCATCTACCCTTCAGAAATCACCATGTGTGAATGTATGTCAAGCTTTGTATTTATCCTTGAAACCAGAAATACTGTAAAATTTTTGCAAGCTGAATTGTACAATTCTCTGTGTATCCAAATTCTTTTCCAGTTTTGTGCAATCATATTTCAACTATTCTGTGAAAAGTGCAGCAGTCTTTGGGGCTGTTATACCAACTTCAACTTAAGGTAGGTTTGTCTGATTCACTGCGCTTGTTTCAATGCCAGTAAGTCGCTGGAGCAGTTGAGAGTGACATCTCTTACTGCATCTGTAGTTCAGGCCATTGAACTCTGGCTGCTGAGGCACATCCCAAAACTGATATGCAGCCTTAAACATCAAAAATGCAGGCCTGTCTGACTTCTAGTATGCAGAACTCAAAAGTGCCATGCAGGTGGTGTCTCTACTTGTGTTTACATAATCAGACTACAGATAGATACCTTGAAAAGTATAGTTGGTGCCAAATTAAACAACTTGCTGGAGTTTTTTTGTTTGTTCAATTCTTCTCTCCAGTATATTGTCCCTATTCGGGACTATTAATTTCAGTTTAAGTCAGTAATCAGTCTAGTTTAGAGAATCCTTGATACTGAAGTCCCTTGGTTGGAGGACAGTGCTTTAAAATCATAATGCTCTTAACTTTCTGCCCAAGTGTACTGTGCAGAGGGGGTAGTTGTGCTTTCAGTGCCAATACTAATGCAGTTCACATGAAGAAAACAGGAAGGTGGTTGAGACTGCAGAGCCTAAACTTAAGGCTTTTCAACTTGAAGGACCAAGTCAATCTCTTTCTTTGAGCAGCTTTGTGAGAGTATAACTGAGCAGCTTAGCAAATACCAAGACTGAGGTATAGAAAAACTCTGAGCTTACAAAGGCAGCTCTTCAGAAGTTAAGTATTAGAGAGCTCAGTTTTTTATTTGGAATACAAAGGTAAAATTAGAGAGCTCAGTTTTTTATTTGGAATACAAAGGTAAAAGATTCTGTTTTGTTACGTGCTTCTGAAGTTTAGTGAACAAATGCTGAAAATATGGAATGTTTCGTGTTGTGTGTATAATATCTAGTAGCTTTTTTGGTCTGCTTTTCTCAGTTACAAAGAAATTGTAGGTGAATTTAGGACCTATATCTTCTAAAATCAAGATGCTTGTGAAGCACCATTTAAGTGAAGTAGTTCTTCTAGGATGTGTTAATACAGTAAATAAAACACAAGTGGCATATCTTCCATTTGTATTGATAACCAGTTTCCTTTGATGCATGTTAACTAGATGGCTTAACAGTCTGTTCTTAGTTTTTGGTCAAGCTTTTACCTATTCTGCTAGCAGGTTTTGCAAAAAATAAGTAGATGAGTAAACAGAAGTAGGTAATTTTTTCCCTGTTAATAAAGCTGAGCTGTCAGTTGAAAGTGTAAATGCATTATCAAGGAACAGCAGTCTCATGTAAATGCATTACCCAGAAACAGCAACCTCTTCAGATTAATAAATCCCTGCTTTGTATATGTTCAGAATTAGTTTTTCTTAGTTTTTCTTATTTTTCTTTTACTTTTCTCTTACTTTTCTGTAAATTTTTCCTGGGCTGTGCCTTAAAGCAGTACTGCAGTCCTGTGCCATGGCTTTGGATTTATGGAGTGAAATAGCCTTCATTAAGATTACTTATCAGTCTAGGAAACAAACTTCCATTGGGCTTCTGGTGACAAACAAGATTTGGTGAATATGTTTTTTATTTCCATGTATAAAATAAGAAGATTGAATGATCAGTGAAGTGATTATTTTTGTCAATGTAATTAAAAATTAAAACTAAATTTATTTTCTTACCATGCCAGTGCCAAAATCATGAGCAGTACCGAAAGTTACTTACTTTGTTGTGGTGTGTATGCTGAATTTTCTGTTTTCAAACTGTCAAAAAGAGTAGTAATTAATGCAATAAAAATGCAAATGAGGAGTCATTTACCTTGTATTGTCTTTAAGCTTCTAGTGTATTCTGTACATTGAGTGGAGATGTCATCCTACTTGAAGTAATTAATTCCATAAGTTTGTTCTCTCTCTAAATCTCTTTAGTTGATCTGAGATTGGCATAACTTCAAGCAACTAAAAGAAGAAAATCTGCAAGAAGAATATAGAAACAGTCAATGACATTTAGAACATATGTTGTCCAAAAGTGTGAGGGTTTTGTTGGGTTTTGGTTTCTTTTCTCTGCATAGGGCCATATGAACATGATATATTGGAAGCTAAAACAAAAGCCACCTTGAGACACAGCTTTGAGTTGCAGTATAGTTTCATATATTGCCAATAAAGTTCTTGCATTTACTTTTCTTAGCTAGTTCCTTTTAAAGGATCGATAGCTGTATTTTCCTGTAATGTTTTGCAAGTGTTTGCTTCATGTTCAAGCTTGTTTCCCTGTTGCCCTGAGGGTGGCGTGCAATGGAGTTCATTTCTGTTTATTCTATTGAAAAAATCCCTGATCCTGTTTTTTTTTTTCTCAATGTGTTATAAGCGATAGCAGCAAGGCATTACACATTAATTATTGTGAGAGACAATGAATGAGGAGACAAACAAAAGAGAGAGAACACAACCTATCATGGTATTTAAAAGGATTTCCAGTAACATGATTAAATTAAAATTCTTTAAAACAAGGCCTTAAAGATACAAAGCTTAAGGAATAATGAAATAATAAATAAAATTTCTACTATTAATTTCAATAGATCCATTTACCCAATTTATCTCAGTTTGCTGGTTTTGAATGGTGGGAAATGAGTAAGGCTGTATGTAGGTGTCTGGGAAAGCAGGGCGTCTGGGTAGTGTGAAAACCTTACCTTCTACAAAATGCTCTAATAGAAATGTAACGCTGCAGAACAAATATTTACCTGTGGCAAGAAGGGGAAAAATATATCTGCATTGCATTTATTGTCTGGTATCACCACAGCACATTTAGGCAGTGTACCTTTATTTGCTTGAGGGTTTAATGTTTTCAAGTTGGAAAAAGGACTATGTGAAATAAAAATCTCCAGCGCTTATTTCCTTTGATACTGTATCCCCTTCTATGAGAATAAAACCAAAACCCAACTAAAAAGCTCCACCACCCATGCAGTAGTTGATTTAAGGCAGATGCAGTTTCTAGGGCTGGAGAGAGTACTTGAAACTAAAGAAGAGCAATGTCTTGGGAGTGGGAGAGGAAGTGTTATATCCTTGGGTTTGAAAGTTTTCTGTCAGAATGTCATGCAAGTACCTTATGTTACACCAGAGAAGCTCAGGACTTCAAGGATCAAATTAGGTGGATTAATTTGAAGCAGGGGAAGGAAATACTTAGGAAAAGTTTTGACTTTCATTTGACCATCTCACAGAAGCACAGGGTGATTGAGGTTGGAAAGGCTTTCCAGAGATCAGCTGGCCCAATGCCCCTGCTCAGGCAGAGCCATCTCGAGTCAAAGCAACAAAACAATATTTTGTACTCATCTTAATTGACAGTCTTAGAACCGTCCTCAAAAGCTGAGAAAATAAAATATACACTGCTCCTTTTTTCTCCATTATTTCACTTAAAAATAAAGCATTTATTTTTAGATTAATATTTTTTCCATTTAAAAGTTTTCTAAGCAGCCACTAATAACAAGTTGTTATTTATAAGTAATATAATTTATTGTTCTCACAACTTAAACTGCAGTGGAGTTGAAATTACAAATTATGAATTTTGTTTAGTTCCTTGTGCTCTCAATTGCTACAGAAGGACTATTTAACCTCTCTGGACTTCATTCATGTCTGAAGTTGTGAAAGGGACCATGTGTTGGTGCCAGCTGCTGCACACTGGTTGCTCATGACAAGCACGTCCTGATTAAAAGTGGTGCTGGATTTGCTGTCTATAGAGAGCTTTGAATTTTCATTTGGAAGAAAACTGATTTTTTTGGTCAGCAAGTTCATGGTAAAAAATTGTTACCTTAGTGACTTCCATGTGTAGAACCACAGTTTCCAGTAGCTAATAAATCTTTTCATCTCAGAGGTGTTCTAAATGGCCATGCCATTTAACCTCTATTGTTTCAAGTCTGAAAGCTACTGTGGCCTTCCTATGGATTGCAGAGGCAGGTTGAAATGAATGCAGGTCTTGGTTCTTTGCAAATTGCTGGACAAAACCTGCTGTGCTCATAAATTGCTGGGTGTGCACTCAATCCAAAGAGTGCTGGTTGCTGTGCAAAACACGCCTCTGTCAGACAGAGGAGTTTCACAAGAAACTAACTTGCAGCCAGTTCTTTCTATGGTGATGTGACAATCTGACAAATAATCATATCTAGCATTTCCACCAGACATTGTCTGTCTGATTAATAAATGCTGCTCCTACATGGCTGGCTGGAGTGTGGGAAGGGAATGTGTCTCCACAAAAACGCCCTTGCAGGAACCACGAACCCAAGCATGATCCTGTTTGGCTTGCCAGCCAACGTTTATCCCAGGCAGATGGGAATGAAGCACAGCAAGACCTCTTGGAAAAGAGGTTTCCTGGGTCAGGGAAGGCATTCAGGACAAAGGCTGGAGCAGCCTCACATCTGTTCCTGGGACAGAGTTGTGCCATAGGTCTGAAGACACACACTTGCCTGCTCCCACCTGGTTTTATTCAAGCACCCCAAATGTATAACTTCCATATTGCTCATGCAGGGGGCCTCATGTCAGCAAAAGAATTCCCTTCAATATTTTGGCTTTTGCTAAAGCACAGAGTACATCTTCTTTTCTCCTTCCCTGAAAACTCTGCCATGGGAACTGGCCTGGAATACATGTAATTGAAAACAGAGGGAAACTGATGCCATTTCCAAGTCATGCCTTTCTTGTGATATACTCCACATTTACTTAAGCATCAGTTTATGTACATACATTAGTAACACCATATATTTTTAATCTTCCTCTTTTGAAATATGTAATAGTTTAATAAATCATTTCAAAGTTAAGAAACATTTTTCCACTGTTAATTAATACAGCCTGAGTTGTTCTTTGTCCTTTTGGTGACAGAAGTATAGAGGAAGAATTGTTCTCCCTCTAAAAAAATTAAAAATAAAAAGGAATAAAATAACCACAGAAATACTTTTAAAATATACTCTGGAGTCATATTTATTTTTAAACAATAGTAAATCATTTAATTGTTTCAACTAGGCTTAGTTCCAAGCAGTTCTAAATTTAGAGTTAAAATAATTGATCTTAAAAAGATGTGCAGGAAAACAAAACTCTTCCTCTCTCATTTCCTCTTTGAATTGATGGGAATTTGGGCTCTTCTTTAGTTAATTTGGCATGCTTGTTCCCCCATGAACCATGTCAAGGGTCACAGAATGTCCTCTTCTCACAAGCAAAGCATGAATCTGTAATCCCGGGTATAATTTTTTTTCTTTAAAAATGAGCCTATTAAAAGAGCTATTAAAAACATTTCACTGATTTTGTACTACTGGGCACAGAAGCGATTGCCCTTCAAACTTGCAGCGTGTTGGATATGTTATACATTGCCCTCTAATGCTGCTGATCACAATGCTGGAAGTGTAGTACACAACAGCAAAATCACAGCAAGGTAACAGGAACTTTATCAGCTGACACACACCAAGTGCTCTGGTTCCTCCCAATGGTCCTCATTCGAAAAGGAGGGATATAACCAGATCAGGAGATGGAAACTCTGCCCCAGGAATTTAAGTAAATGGGCAGGGAGCCTCAAAACGTCCCTGGGCAAAAGGAGATTCCACAGATCCCTGGAGGGGCTGCGTCTGCTCACTTGGGGCATCACAGAGTTAAGATATTAAATGAGGACATGGAGTATAGGGGGTGTCAAGAGTTTTGACACTTCAATCCCAAGACGTTTTATTGTGTTCTTGTGAATCTGGAAAACTTCACAGAATTGAAATATATAGTTTATGATGTTATGTATGCAGATAGAGCATCACTGGATCAGTGAGGGTAATAATACAGAACATAGTGAATTTAACTGGGAGGCATTTCATGGGACTATTTTATAAAACAAGGGTAATTTTGTTTTACTTCAGGGGTTTTCTTTCTTTTTTTTCTTTTTTTTTTCTGGTATTTTCCAACAAGTTCTAGCCTACACTTTTAGGTTTATCCAGATTAAAACTATGCAACTGTTTAACTGAGTAATCATTAAAGACTCCGTATTCATAAAAAGATCATAAAAGTAGCTCTGCTGTGATTTAAGAAGGCTGTGAAGTTGCTATGCTCTTCTATCCTTTTAGGTTGCCTTCACTCACTGAAGAATAGCTTTGTCATCACATTAATGTTTATAATTTTGGCTAATACTTGAACATGGTCATGAGAATGTAAAAAATATTTCTCCTATAACAGTTTAGGAGTTTCCAAACACTTAAAGAACATAAGTTTCTTTGTATGTCTGCAAGTCTGTCTCCCTTAAGCCAGTCATAGGGGGTTAAAATCATAATATTTCTGTTTTAATTGAATGCAACTGTCATTACTAAATTGAATATATAAGTCAGGTATTTTGAGGAAAAAAAGTATCATGTGGGCTAGCACCAGAGAATGTGAAGAAAAAAAATAAACAAAGCTGAATCAAAGTTTCTATTTTTTTGCTTTAGTCTCACAGAGAAGTAGCTGGGAGAGAAGTTAAGGACAAAGTGATTTAAGTGATTTGATTCATAAGAATGCCTCAACACATGATTTCACAGACAAGAAAATCTTTTACTAAAACACCAAAATATTTTCAGGTCCAGGTCCCATATGGAGTCTTTAAAAGGTGTGATTCAAGAGGCTGGAGATGTGTCATTTTCACGTACAACAGGCGTGCCATGATCCAGTAAAGAGCTTCTGCAGATTTGTCACACTATGATCTTTCCATAGTATCCTACAGACACCTCCAAATAATGGGAGAAACTCTGAAGGCCTGCAGTACACTGGATTTTTGTTTGTTGTCAGACACAAGTGCAGGGAGCCTGGCACCCTGAGTCACCTTATTCAGCCTGAGTCAAGGCTTGGCACCTCCAGGAGGTTATCCAGAATAGTCACTGTAAATGACCTTCTGGGGTAAAATTAGTCCTTAAATTAGTACAGTGAGTACTTAAAATTCTTTGATACTTATATCTCTGTGAGTGTGGTGGAGGTGTCAAAGCATCCTGGGGTGCAACATGCAGATCCAGACACCTACATGTCTCTTCTGCCTCTCCTCAGACTTTCTGTAACAGCAGCATAAACACAGGAGTCAAAATGAGGAGTGGTCTTTTTCCACTGTATTTTAGTAAGATGAGAGTCTGTAAGCACAGTCCAAGGGGAAGAAAGGAAAAAAGAGCTTGTAGGGCAGAGCCTGTGGTCTGGGGTTTGCACTAAGAAATGTCAGCCAGAGAGTGAAAACAGAGCTCTGACAGCTCGTGGGGGAAAGAGGTGAGATCTGAAAAAGCAAAAGGACAGGAAAGGGAAGCTGTCATGCAGCCAAAATTAATTTTAAAAAGGAATGAGGCTGAGAGTACTTGAATGGAGAGATTTCATTTGCCTTGCATCCACCTTCACTCTGATGAAAAAGCAGCCTCCTTAAAAAGTAAAACTATTTACGGGTTTTTAGCGTGCTGCTCCCTAGGAATAGGCTTATTCTTACAGCCTGGGTCAGTCAGCAGAAAAATCCCCTTCTCCTGAGAGGTCTGTGGAGTGAAAACAGACCTGGCTCACCTCAAGCAGCTTTGCAGAGCTGCAGTCCTGTTCCCTGCACAGGCAGGGCTCCTGCTCCTGGAGGCTGCTGCCATCATTTCAGCAAAGCTCATTGCCCTCCTGGGAAGCCCTGGCTTTTGCTTTGGAGGCTGTAAATATAAATATAGTTTGTTCTTTCCTTGCAGTCCTTTCATTTTTTGTTTAGGTTTTTTTTTTTCTTTTAGTGAATACTCTTCTATTGTATAGTGAGATACTTAAATAAACTTATCCATTACTGTAGCTTTGTGTGAAATAGCATAGTTTTTAAACTGGAATAGTTGGGAGGAACTCACTCTCATTTCTTGAGGTTAGGTAGGCAGACAGACCTGCTTACAGGATGTCTCAGTCTGATCAAGTGAAAGCCTCAAATCCTCTCTTACAGATTGGCACAGGCAACTACAAAAACACAGTCTCTCAATTAGTGTTTTTTTGGGTTTTTTTTGGGGGGGGGGTGTTTCTTTTTTTTTTGTTTTTTTGTTTTTTGTAAAATAGGGGTTATTTAACCAGAATATAAAAAGAAAGCAGAAGTTCAAAGACTACTGTTTACTTTCTCATCACTGACCGTGCTTTTTCTTGAAGCTAGGTGATGCTATAGGGGCAAGGATCAGCTATGGATGGGGTTTTGCAACCTGGTAAGGGGTCTAGCATTCTATCCTCAAACCAGAGATTATTGCTGTGCAAGGTAAACCAGTCTAGCTGGGAAGCACACATCCCTTCTTTCTCAACATCCTACCTACTTTTGTAGTAGTCATAATTTGTAGTTGAACACTTAGGAATTTGCTCTCTTTCTATTCCTGAGCCTGTAGGATAGAAAACCTTGGAAATACTGTGGATCCCCGTCTTTGCTTATTCAATTTCTTTTTTTCCTTTCTTTCCTGAGGAAATTAAAAGGATAAGGAATAAATAATGAAAACCAGATTATTTTTGAAAATTATATAACCATCAAGTAAATAAAATGCAAACAACTCAAATAATTACAGCTGTGTTGCCAAGCCTTGGCAGTCTATCTTCGTGAGTTTGACTGTCTCCATGCAGCTGAGTTTGCAAAGAGACAGTGCTCATGGAAAGGGGACTTGCTTGCCTCTCTGCTCTTCCACACTTAACAGTTTCCAAGAGGGAAGGAAAAGCAGGATACCAGCACAAATCCCGTTTCCTTGCTTTCCATGTATTTTTAATCCTCTCCCAAAGCGGGAGCAAACAGCTGTGAGGCGAGTGTGGATCACTGGCGCTCGGTGGGATGTGGAAGAGCTGCTGTGCCCTTTCATGGCTGTGAACACAGTGATGATTAGCACTACATGCAACACAGTTCTGGTACAGCTGCAGGTCCTGGAGTGCTGCAAGTGATGCAAATGAGGTTGGCCAAAGCCCCTTCTATCACAAGGCATTCTCCAGCTCAGATGTTTACACTTGTGTTACAAAGGCTTTGGCCACACTCCTTTCTTCCCCAGGGAAACTCAGCACAGCTCCCTCACCCGTCACAAAGTCCAAATCAGAATCACATTTCTGGACAATGAGCCGGACTCCTGGCCGCAGGCCCAGCTCCTAGGTCTGCCTAGGGAATCACATAACAGCCTTGCAATCTGCCCTGAACACACTGTGGAGAGAGGAAATGGGCACATTTCTTCTGCCCATCTAAAAAGCTCACAGCAGTAAGGGGAGATGGATATGCCAGAGCTGGATGGAGCTCTTGATGATGCCTAAGTTAAAGGAAATATAACTCTCCTCCCACTCCTCAAATATCTGCTACTTTGGGTTTGTCTGATTTTCCTCTAGCATAAGAAATTTAGGGCATGGAAGCTGAGATCATTTTCTGATAGAGCAAAAACATATGTTAACCTTGAGAGCTATCATGTTTGCCTTCAGCAGCCAAGAGTCCTCCATTTCTGCTCCACATTATCACTGGGTGATACTTCGATCAGCAGGAAAAGTCTAGGGAAGTTCTCTGTGGAGAACAGAGGTTTGCTGGTGTGAATCAGAAGTGTGGCTGCTCTTGCTCAGCTGTGAGGTCCCTTGAAATGCAGGTCCTCTGTTTCATGTGCTCAGTGAATAAGCTGTGCATGGTCAGTACTGCTCATTGGAGGAAAGGAAATTCTGATAAATCAATAGTCAGGAAGTGGACTTGCAGAGGATGCAGATGGCAAACCAGTGTCTTCTCAGAGTTATTTTCAGTAATAATATTGGCAGGGGTTTTTTTGTGGTTTTTGTTTGTTTGTTTGGTTTTGTGTATACTATGATTCCAGCTGTCACTGCATGGAAGTTTTGCATTGTGAAAGAGAACATTTGACTAAACAAAAAAAGCTTGGGTTTTTCGGTTTGAAATTGTCTGTGAATGTAGGGATTAAAACTGACAGTTAGTTACATTAAGAAAATAGCAATGAGAAAAATCTTCATTTAGGGTATCCGTGACAGTCATACCAGGTGGATCTCTCTCAGGCTTGAAGGGTTCACTCTCCCAAGGCAATCTGTACTCTGGCTTTCCCTGTGTGAGAGAATGGCAGAAAGGCTTAAAACTTGCATTGATAATTATTTTTTTCTATATCTGTTTCTCAGTCTTACCTCTAAATGACCTGAGAGGGAATTAATTTTTCCAAAGCCTATGGCCTGAGACATGGATACTCCCATAAGTAGCTCTAATCAGAAACATTTGTAATTGATATCTGTTTGTATACTTTTGGTTATTGAGAATGTAGTGCAGAGAGACATCTACTAAATTATTTTGATTAAATCCTGGATACTGCGTTCTAAATGGAAAATCAGACATTTTGCAGAAAGGTATTTGATATCTAACAAATCACCAATGATGTAAGTAGGATTTTCTGCCTGATATTCTTATGGGTATACAGTTGTTACTCTTTGAAGGTACTTTAGATACATCTCAACAGGAGTGTTGACAGCTGTGGATTTAGGAATAAAGAATGCAGTTACTATTCAGGAGAGCCAACTGAATTTGGAAGCTTTCCTTCCAATTTACTATAATTATGTCACTGGAAGAGGTGCTGTTAAATATGTTAAGGGTCAATGAGAGAAAATTTAATTATATCATGATGACAGCTCTTTTGCTTTCCATACATAAAGCATTAAGTGTTAAAATCTTTGGACTGATTAGTAGAAAAATGAAGATTAATGTCTTATACTGTAAAGAGAAGGAAATCTGTCTATTGTTAACAAAAAATCAACCCTGATAAACTAGACAGCTATAATCTTTTTATGGGAAGGACTAGGATAACAGAATATGACATTTGGCTTTGTTAATGACAAAAGGTTTATGAAATAAAACAAAACTCAGAGGTTTGATGACTTCAGGGTGATAGCATGTAGGCACTCACTGCCTCCACATATCCTTGCTGTACACTTTCCATGTACAGTTCACTCTGGAGGGGGATGACTAGAAACAGCTGCCTTGCCTCAGATAATCCAGATAGCAGATTGTCAAAGCAATTTGCTGGTGAGCAGGGAACTTGTTGTGACTAAGTAATTTTTAGTGGATATTTCATCTATTTGTGTAATTTTCAAAGCTCTGCTTCCTTCAGGATTTTCTATGAGTCATGGGCAAGAGTCATAAAAGACAGCTAATCTTAATGTTATTTGCCATTATGGATTATTGTTACTCTGCCCCTAACACACAATTTTACAGTCTGTATATATGTGTTTATTAGTTTTGTACTGTGCTCAGTGCAGATGAGTTGACTTTGTGACCAGGCCTCTCAGATGTGAGTCATGCAAACAAATTATAAAAGTGTCATTTACGCAGAACTCTCAGTGTCCTGGATATTACAAATGGCAGTTATAAGGGAAAACTGGTGTGCAAAATTAAATTACTTGCTAGGGGTCACTTAAATGGTCAAATTCAGCCTGCCATCCAAGACTCCAGACCTCCAAAGCCTGTTTTTTCTCTAACTGATCCTTTGGTAATACCAATGATGCAGGAGCACAGCAGAAAAAATAGGCACCACATAGCTTGTGCTCATGTCCATCTAAATTATAATGAAAAGTAAGAAATATGATGGAGTTGAGTTAACAAAGACTTCAGGACAGCTGAGATAACTCTTCTAAAACAGCCTTCTAAGAAGGTGCTCTGCAGCAGTAACAGTATTTCAGATTTTTTTGAAGTGAAGACAAATTCATTGCATTTACAGGCTGTCTGAAAACATAGCTCAAAAGACTAGGATGAAGACACACTGGATTTTTTTCTCACTTACAGAAAAACAAACACAAACTTGAAGTGTTTCTTGACTTTCATTAATTGTGCATTTGAGTATGAAGTATAATTGAGAAAAAAAAAGTGTTTGAGTTTAATGGAAATATTATTGGGGTTTTTTTTTCAAGAACTGTGAAGTTACACAACTTCATAATCCTGAATGGTTTTTTTAGTATCCACCTGCCATTTTTTTCCAACATTGTGATTAATAAGTATTTAATCAGCTCCCCACAGCTTTGTATTTACAGTATTTTATCCAAGCCACATGATGAAAATGTTTATCATTTGGATGAAATAATGAAAATGACCTTGTTTTATTTCCTCGTGTATTGCTGCCAAAGTCTGTAACAATAACGAAGATAAATACAAACTCAGAATATTTTAGCCAAGACTTTGTAATGAAAAAGCATCAAAGGCATTATATTCAGTTGTGTAATTGCTTTGTAAGGGCTCTGAGACAGAGCAGCTGGTTGGAAACAGAAATAGTTCAATTTGCCTCATTAGGGTGTGTGTTTATACAGTGAAATATTCTTGATTTGTACATTAAAATTGTGCAAGAATATAAAGACACCCCCCAGGGACCATATATGAGGGTGTAAAACTGCATATCATATAGAATAGATCCACAGAGATATTTTTTTAGAAATAAAAATCTCTAGTTCTAAAAACAGAGTACCCTTCAAAAATACCAAATTGCAACAATAGCTGTAGCTTCTTTCCATGTTTACCCCCCAAAAAGCACTATTCAGTGAAACCAATGTGCCCATTAATATAGCCACACAAACCTCTGCTCTTTTCTGGCATTTGGGTTCAGACACTTAAACCTGTTTTAGCTGCTCCGTTTGCGACTGTCTGCAGAGGAAGAAAACAGGAGCTGAGGGAAGCAGCCCACCAGTGACCTATTGGGTTTCACTGAAACTGCTGTGTGGGATTAAGTGGAGAGATTGCAAATAAAAGGAGAATGGAAAAATCTATGCATCTTTGTGTCCTGAGGCAATGTCTGACAGTTAATTCAAGCTTTCTTAGTCCCATATATGCAGTGTTGTATCAGCTGAGAAGCAAGATTTTGATGCTGCATTGGAGCTCCAGAATTGCCTGGCTGCTGAGAGGACATGAGAATTGTTGGTGTTCCCAGCTGACTTGATAACAGCAGCCCCGGTGCCTTCTGCTATTGCCTTGGTTTCATAATAAATACATAGTTGGGGGTGGGTGTTTCCAGTCAGTGGTGTCTACAAAGCTGTGTTTAGCAATAGTCATGGAGCTGTAAAAATAACCATGCCAGACTTTCCCAACAGCTCTCTTTCCCTTGCACTGAAAGGCAAAATACATTTCTTGAACTTCCCACATAACTTTAGGGACATAATTTTAGGGACTTTATTTTTTAATCTCACACATCTTACTTTCCTTTCACCCCCTTTCTACCCAGAAAACACTGGATGCATAGGAAAAGTTTTAGGCAAAGACATGGGTGATGACAAATCTGGAAATAAATATCATAATCCTGTAACATCCTCTTTGGCCTTTATCAGTGCAAAGATGGCCTCCTATCCCCTGTTGGGTTTTCCCATCTTTGTCACTATCAGCTCAGCTACAGTTTCCAGTAGCTCATAACATATGTTAAAAAGATTTTTCTTCTGATCATAGCAGAGAGATTTTGGAGTCTGGATCTGTTGTGCTTGGGCCTGTTTTCAGGTTCAAGGGTGCTATGAGTGGAGAGAAAAGGGTTCTGCATATCTCTGCCAGGTAGGCGTGTTCCCCACAGCATATTTTCTAGTTTTAAGTCTAATTTTAAATGTGGTTTCCTCAACCTCCTTGAACTAATCTTTTATACTGAGTTGATCTCATTGTCTGGCAGCTTTTTCATATGTTCACATGTTTGCCTTCTCAGTTCCATCCTATTACTCCTAATAAACTCCCTCATACCATGTTTAATAACTTCTCTTACTACCTCCTACTATATGCAGATGATTATGTTTCCCTGCAGTCAGAACTTAATCAGTTTGCACATGCTGAACACATTAGGAACTTCCACATTAGGAGTTTTATGTGGAGAATGGCTGGCCACATACCACCAGGATTTTCTGAAAGAGGCCAGTCCCTCACACTTCTGAAAGAGGCCAGTGACATGGGAGCACGAGTCCTAGGATCTGCTGAAGGTTACTCCAGTGGGAGAGTTGCCAGGGGATGTCTGTCCAGGTAGGAAGGGAAGCAGGGGGAAAGAGAGAAAGACAACAAGAAAGAGAGACTTCATCCTCTTCTAGCACCTAGAGGAGAGCTGGGCGTGGGTGGCAGGAAAGGAATTTTATTACATACTTCCTCCATCACTCCCTGCTTCCTGGTGCCTAATCTTCATTTACCATTGCCCATATATTTTAGTCTTCTAACACCTCTAAGATGTGTGTGTTCAGCTTCAGTTGGGGCAAGGGGCCCTGGACAAGTGCAGTGTGACCAGTGGACAATCCTGTGGGACCAAGAGGTGTTTCTTCCCAGCTGTGGAGGAGAAACAGGCAACAGGGAAGGAAACAGTGAGAGGGAAGAGGATGTTTGGATAAGGTCACTGCTAATCTACTAAGTAAAAACAATATGTTGTTATCATGTTAAATTTAGATGGATCTAGACAATGCTTTACTATACTATTTGTTCAGAGAGATTAGGATAGAAGATCTTATTCATCCCATTGCATACAGATTTCCCCAGCCAATTTGCAGCTCCTTACCATGAAAGAATTTACATCAGCATCATGTGCTCTTGAGCTGTAGGAAACTTTCCTTCAGCTGCTTCCTTATCTCAGACATGTAACTTCCACTGCCTAAACAGGGTAGGTACACTTGGTCCATCACAGCCCCAACAGACACAATATTCAGTATGTTTTTTTGCTAATGCTATCCAAGGGACTGATTTTACAGGTGTATGCTGAGTATCTACATTAAATAAGACTCTGCCCAAAACAGTGGGTCCTGGCTTTTCCAGCATTTCTGTAGAGAGAATATTTATCCAATTTGTGCAGGATCCATTAAGTTTCTTCTCTTCTTGTCAAATGTGAACAAACATTATCTCCTCTGCCAGTGAACATACCACTAGGGAAAGTCCCTTCCTGTTCACAAATTTATGCTATTTACACTTGGTATAAAATTCTTTCATATTAATGAAAATGAAGAATGGAGTCCAGCTTATTTGCTTTTATGGAAGAAAGCTGGTCCACAAGGACATCCTTCTTTATGACTTTCAGTGTAAATGCTGAATGACAAAACCATTAGACAAAAGACCTGATAATTTTTTTTTCATTTTGTGTAAAAATATGTTATTTCAAGCAGGTAATTAGATTAAAAAAAGGGGACGGGGAATCCTATAGATAGTTGGGGCAGGTGCTTCCAATGACTAGGGACAGCTCCTTAGTGTTGGGATTGATTTCTGAGTAGCTAAATTAGTTCACTGAAATTAGTTCACTGCAGGGCTGTTTGGATATCCTGCTTGAGTGTCTATGCTTTTAGGAGCGATCTTTGCTGGGGATACGGATTGGGCTTTGCCACCTGGTACAAAAAATAAGTCAATGGCTAGACCCCTGCCTTCCAGGTGAATGTCCTATCAGTGTGCTATAGATTCCCACCTTCCCACTCTGCTTCCTCTTAGAGTGAGCTTTAAGTGACTTCCATGCACAGCTTCACTGGAGTATCTGAGTTCCCACCCCAGCTTCATAGGAACTTTGAGTCTGAATCCATCTAAGTGGTCAGAGATTTTCACTGCTCTGTACCAAGGGAAATTCTGTACAGGACTGTGCCCAAGAGAAGCACTCTTTCTTTATATCTTCCATGGACCATTCTTAATGAAAAACTGTGCCATTTGGCTTTTAATGTTTTTGGGGTTTTTTAAATTTAAAAAAGGCACTTAAACACCAGAAAGCAAGACTGATGATACCTTCCTACTTAACTTTTTGATGTAAATACTTTCCTACTCACTGGGTTGGATTTTAAATATAATTTTATTTCAATCTAACTCTTTTTTTTTTCCTTGCTCAATGGAGTGAGGCATCAGGAAGCATCATGCTTCCTGTTCCAATAGAAAGCAAAGCACCCAAGTCTGTCTGACCTGCCCATAGATATTGGGCATTTACCTCTGCTAGTTCATAATAGAGAAAGCAGTGTGTTGGTGTTTTTGAATAAAATTTAAATTAATATCAGGCAACATGAACTTGTGAGCCCTTGTGGCCAAGAAGGCCAGTGGAGTCCTGGAGTGCATCAGGAAGAGGATTAGGTCGAGGGAGGCAATCCTGTCCCTCTACTTAGCCTGTTAAAGCCACATCTGGAGTGCTGTGTGTAGTTCTGGGCTCCTCAGGGCAAGAGACACGTGGAGCTCCTGGAGGTGGTCCAGCAGAGAGCAACCCAGATGATTCAGAGACTGGAGCTGGTTGTATGAGGAAAGGTTACGGGAGCTGGGCCTGTTCAGCCTCAAGAAGAGAAAACTGGGAGGGGACCTCATCAATGTCTGTCAGCATCTGGAGGGAGGGTGTCAGAGGATGGAGCCAGGCTCTGCTTGGGGGTGCCAAGCAATGGGACAAGAGGCGATGGGCAGAAACTGAGGCACGGGATGCTCCACCTGAACATAAGGAAAACCTCTTTCCTGTGTGGGTGACCGTGCACTGGAACAGGTAGCTCAGAGAGGTTGTGGAGTCTCCCTCACTGGAGATGATTAAAAATCATCTGGACACAATCCTGGGCCATGTGCTCTGGGATGACCCTGCTTGAGCAAGGAAGTTGGACCAGATAACCCACTGTTGTTCCTTCCAACCTGATCCATTCGGTCATTCTGTCTGTGTGTAATATAAATAATCTCTATCCTTATTTTTCCTTCCCTAAAATACATGTGTCAGAATATGAAAGGAGTTGAGGCAAGTTATACCTTTTCTAAAAATATATCTATATTAAAAATATACAGATGTTTGTTTTATAGCTCACTAATTTGACTGGCCAGTTGCCTGGTGTTTTACATCATAATGTCTCCTGGATAAGGACCATGCCCTCTTTTTGGTGTCTAGAACACTGGAAGTTTGTAGTTTATTTTTAGGTAGTAATTCTATTAAAGGGATAAATTAAGAAATATAATAAAGAAATAGAGGAAAAGGGCTACCAAGATGTCTGTTTTAAAAACACTTCCATTCATGACATCTTCCCAGAGCTCATTGTTTTTCTAGCATAACACTGAGCAAAACGAAAATAATTTATAATCATTGTCTTGAAGCCCAGAATGTGACTTAGAAAAACATTTTGGAATCACAGTGAAAATGGCTCATTACCGAAGAAGTTGAAGTAACACCAGATTTAATCCATCATCTATTTGTCTGCCAGTAAAATTATTCTTTGCATGAATTTACTGCTCTGCCTTTCCAATCCTGCAAGTTAATACATACAGAAAATTTATTTTAAAAGATCATTGAAATATTGTGCTGGCATTAATCAGAGAGATTTTGTCCTATCAGAAAAAAAAAAATCATCACCATTTCAGGGGTGCCGCATTCAAAAGCCTTACAATAGTACTGACATGCTCTGAGGGTACAGGAAATATCTGGAATTTGTTCAATGCAGCCTGGACTTCTTTTTTTTTTTTTCATTTTAAATGAAAGCTGAGCTGTTCAATCATGAATGAGAACAATAGTGGCTTTTAAAGGAATGTAGCTGGGAAGGTTGTCTTTTATTGGCAGTTTGTGCAAGGTCTGTGCTGCCAGAGTGCTGTCAGATACAAGTCTGGAGTGACTGAGGACCTGGACCCACTCTTGTTCTGCAAAAACTCATATTTGGTCTTGTGGCGCACAGACCATGATAGTGGCACCAGCCCAGCAGTAATCAAAGACAGACAGGAAAGAGAAGAGTCTCCTCTGGAAAGGGCACTGTAAAATCGAATTACAAAACAAAATGTGCAGATTCCACTTGACTGGGTGGAAAAGTCCACTGTTTTTCTGTTGTTGCAATATGGTTTTAATTAAAGGTAGGTTCTGGTTATAAGTATTACAGAAACTGCATCTGGATGGTACTTAGGTAAGTGACTAAAAGCAGGACTTTCCCAAGATTTCAGAGGGAAAGTTTTGTATAGGATTTTTTCTTGACAGACTTGAAGCTTCTTTATATCTTGAAACCAAGATATAAAAAGAAATATTCAGCAATTCATTGACTGCTGCTGACCAAAAACTGGGTTAAATCTGTTCAATCATTTAATGTTTCTCCTAAAAGAAATTCAGAAATATGCATGAAGGAGAAAATAGTTCCCAGAATAGGTAATCAAAAAGCATTAGGCAGGTCAAAACACATTCAGATGAACTGCAGTAATATCCTGAAGAAGGAAGCCTGGCAGGCAGCATTGTTATAATTTTATTATTATTTATATTATCATTACCCCTGAGGAGACCCCATTGTGCTACAGTTCCTCAGGCCCATCTGGGAGCTTTTGACCTACTCTCCACCAACCTCTTTTCCGAAATCATGTTCTGCAAGAAGGATACCGCAAAAAATATGAAATACTAATTAGACATATTGTTACCAAACTCTTCCATGTCATTTGTTTTTTAAATCGAAATGACTACTATAATGAATACACAGTGAAAATGTATAAAAGTCAATAATGGAAACTCAAACCTATTCAAAAGCAATTTTTTTTCAAATAGAAGGAATGTTTAGGTGATCTGAGTACATTGCAAGGTATTGAGAATTTCCTTCCTCATCTTGACATTTTTTTCTGGGACTTAAACTCCAAAGTCAGTAATTTATTCTTTCCTAGAAACCATGTTCTCCCAAAGCATCCTTTGATGTTATAGAGTTTTTCACCCCGTCAGTACAGAATGGTATTTATGAGGACATATTCCAGATATACTGCCACATTTCCACCACATGTGTGTGTACTGAACTATCTTTCTCTTCTAACATGACAGCTTTATCTCAGAACAAGTTTCTGAAACTCCCTCTTACCTTGTAAATTCCTTAGATGCAGTTGTATGATGTTGAGTTTTATGTAAAGAACAGACATACATTGCAGGATTTAAAAATTCCTTTTATCCTGTTGGCTTGAACACATTAAATAACTTGAAGAAATCAAAAGCAACCTGTCCTTTATGGTAATATTTCTGTAATCTCAGCATATGCAGAAATATACATGTCAGAGTTGAAAAAAAAATCTATCTGTGGTTATGCTACATTTGGTAAACAGAATAGTCTCTGAAATCAATTTCTTGGTTCTCAAGTCGGAAAATTCAATAAAATTAAGTCTTTTTTTTTTTAATAATGTTTATTTTCCTTACAGTAGAACTACAAATCCTGGCTACTCTGCTAAGTTTCATATAAACATAGTCTCACCCTAGAAAGTCCACAGCCTGTGTTCATGGCCAGATAAGAAAGCCACATAAAGGGAGCACATAAATATATGGAAAAAAACAGTGGGGAAAATAAACAGAACACACAGAGGAGGCCAATTCTCCATAAGCATTACCTTTAAATCCTTGGTAGTCTGTAATTCAACCATCTATCAATGTGTAATTGATAGACTCAATTACAGCGTAAAAGAATGTGATTAATTTTAACATCATTATAATTTGTTTCCTGACGTTTAACTGATGTTGGTTGAATGAACTGATGTTGTAATGCATAAAGGCTACAAAATCCTGGTCAGGATTTTGGGAATGAGTTGAAAGGGGTACATACTTCACAATATAAGGATTTGTTTCATTCCCTTCTCTAGATTCTCTGCATCTGTAGTCAGGTTTCCAAGTGGGATTATGTAACTCATCCCAACCTTCAGCTGTATGAGAGAAGCCTGGGTGGTCTCAGCTTCAGGAAGAGAAGGGAGGGATTCTTACCCCGCTATTTGTACAGTGTTCAGAGAAGCTGGTCTCTATCCCTGATGGGATGAGGCTGTGACCTCTTAGCATTCTGTATAGGTTTGGGCCCCTGATTTTGGAGATCTCTTGGAGATGTTGATTTACCTTCCTAAAGAAGTCAGGCTCTTGGGAAATTATATATATCTGTATCTTCTTTTCCAGAGCAGAACTAAGGTACCTCCCTATATCTGAGAACTGACAACTCTACTTTTAATATACCAGTTATTAAATCAAAACTTCTTTTTTATTAAACAAGCATTCTGACTCTTTATTGAGTACAGAAGCTGTAGACATCTCAACAGTTTTGCTTGTTTTTACAGAAACCAAAGAGAAAATCTCTTTTCATTTGAAAAAATATAAATAAATTCAAACAACCTGAGTTATAGCCTCTGCCACTAAAGTTAGGAATGTTATGTAATGCATTAAAAATGAAAACCTTTATCCAACAGAGATGAATATTTTATACGAACATTAAAATAGGTGTGGTTTTACTACATTCCACTGCTTTAATAATACAATAGACCCCTAAACATACTGGAGAAGGGTAAGTCAGCATGATGCCTGCTTTATTCTGCTGAAATAACTCCCAAGAATAGTAATGAATGTGATCTCAGTGCACTATAAATCATATTCTAATGAATTTTCCCATTTGAATGGCTGTTTGGCAGATGAATGTGGCTACATAAACGGGAATGAAAGTACAACAGAGTCTGTTGTTAGGATATTGTTGCTAGCAAGAAGTTCTTGCCTGTTTTAGATGAAGCCATCCAGAAAATCGTATTTTAGTAGAATGTACTGCTGCACCTTCAGATGTCCCTTCATTGAAACTTGGGAAATTGGAAAGAGAGGAAACAAGGCTTCTGAAAGAATAACAAAAGGAATAAGTACATTTACAGTCTTCAAAATCCAGCAATTTTCATACAGTTACCTCTGAGGATCAGTGCATTTGTTGATTTTCTGGGAGAGTTCCCTAAGTAGTTTCTATAAGGGCATTCACCCAGGGTCTCTGAGTTGTTATTATGCAGTTATTCTCTCTTATTTGTGGAAAGGGACTCTTGATTTTCCAAGTGTCTTAGTTGTCATATAAAAATTATTCTTCATGACTACCAAGTCAAAAATATTGTCACCAAAGTTGTTGATCTGCATTCCATGACCAAGTTCTCTGCTCTTGCAAATGTGCTGTACTTCACTGAAGACACTGTAATGCTTCCAGTTAAACTTATTTAAAGTAAGTTTGGTAGGGCTCGGGGTAGATGTTCATATAAACACAGAAACACTAGTGCTTTTCTCTGCAAAGCTCCATTGGAGTTTCAGATATCCTTACTATGTGTGTGGTTAGGGACCAACAGCACCTCTACTGATATTGGATTAAATAAAATTGTTCTGATGTTTTTATTCTTTGGAAGAAACTGAAAGTTTGTAATCCAGGTTAAGAAAGTGTGGCTAGACAGACAGACTTTATGATAGATTTGCCATTTGGTATTGCCTTTGTTTAAAATAATTTTTACTGAGAGTGATGCTCAATGAATATAATACCTTGTTTTACAGGCTGTTTCTAAGGATGTTTATATGCTGACTTTCTTCAGTAGAAAGAAGTTTTTTTGAGTTCAGATTATTATTACAGGAGACAGAAATGGTTGTCTGACTCTGGAAATTTTAAACTGAGGGTTTGCTTTTCTCTCTCATTGTTTTTAAAAGGATCAATATCTCAGAAAATATGTGGGAGAAAAGATAAATTATATGGATGTGGGAGTTTTTGTGTAACTTATTGCTATGATTAGAGAAGTAGACCATAATAAAATGAGAACAGAGCTTAACATTTTTTTTCTACCCGTTCAAGACCACCATAGCAGTGTGAGAAAACAGGTATGGTTCAGAGACAGCACTTCAGAGAGAAAACAAATAGAAAGCTAAATTAAAGCATACAAGTTCCTTACTAATTCTTCACAGACATAATCTCAAAGCCCTGTAAGTCAAAGGAGAAGATAAGAGACTGAGTGATTGGTTGGCATTCATCCCAGGAACTGAGCTGCATATAATTGGATTTAGTTAGTCTTTCTTTCCTAAAAATTGAGAATATAAAAACAAAAAGCCTATTCTTTTCCTATAACCTTTTATTATACATTTTAGCAATCTAAAAGTTATCTGTTTTCATCTGATTTGGGTAGAGTCATGTGAAGTTTTATGTGCACATCAGCTAAAATCTTCAAGACACATTAAAACTTTTAATAATGAGGTATTAGATTAAAAAGATATTTGAACACAAAAATTGTATCAAGAATATAGAAGCAAACTTTCTACAGCTGTATATTTTTAAACTTTGGTTTCCAGCTAACTTGATTTGTTTCTTGTGTTAATGTTTGAACAAATAAATATTTTATTGCCAAATTTTGGTATTAACTTCTTTGAATATGGCATCATCTTCTCCTGATTGTTATGTGGACTGTCTTTTGTCTCCTGAATCCTGTCAATGCCTGACTACTGTACATTTTTTCTTGACAAATACAGTCAGTGCAGTGAATGTAGAGGATGTACTATCTCTTGAAAAGGTGTTTAAAAACACCCTGGAACTTCTGGAAAAGCTGGGGGCAGTTGATTTTATCTTAAACTGGATGCTATAACTTTTCCTTGAAGACTTAGGCTCACTGATGTATTATCTGTCTGGAAGAGGTATCTCCATTGGTCTTTTTTTTTACAGTTTTGGATCTTTTGATATTAAATAGTTCAGTAAATATAGAGAAATGGCAACACCCATTTAGGCAGTTGCTCTAGGCTTTGCCAAGTGGGCCAAGCCTTAAAACTATGGGAACTCCTATCTGTATACACAGGTCATATAAGAAAATCATGTGCTCATGTGAAACTCTTTTGAAAATCTGGAGAATTCTCACAGATAATTTTTCTTACTGAGCCTGGCCTGTTTCAACAGTTTTTTGTGTGAGGCTGCACTTCCAGAGAACTGTCTGGGAAGTAAGATAAGGATACTTAGACATAAACTGACTGCCCTGTCGTAGCACCAGCGCTGTGGCCAAAGTTTTATTAGTTGCACCACATATTTCTAGCAATTTTCCTCTACACATTCTAAATTACTAAGATAGTGATACTCTTCACTAGCTTTCGTGGTTTTTTTAGAATTCTATAGTCAGTTTTCCCACTCTTTTTCATTTTTTTTCTACAAAATCTTACTTCTTCTAATAAATTGTGATAAGGAGACTTTTCATTTTTATTAAAAGGAAAATTACAGAAATGGGACAAGATTTTAGACTATATTCACATGGCTGAATCTAGAGATGTGAGAAGTTGATCTAAAATGAAGATACTAAACTGATATTTTTGCCTTTTTACTTGGCTTAGATTTGAGATTAAGGTTCTTGGTTTCTCCTGTAGCAAAGAAAGACAGCACTAACATCTAAAACACAGCAAGGAGTGACTTAGACAGATTTACATTTAAAGAGGAACGTCTGGCAAGACTTCCATATGGATTTGACATCTACATGAAAAAAAAAGGATAAACCAAAAAAATAATAAAAAACTCCCCGCTCCCAGATGTCTGGGATCTGTACTTACATTTACAACTCAGGCCCATTACTAAGACAAGGTGATGGTGTGAACTGAATTCTAGAAAGAAACAGAAGATATTTGTTTTTAGGACAGTAAATATGTTTCAGGTTTTACTGGGCTGGGGGGAAAGGAGGTAAGAATAGAGAAAGAGAAGTGATTTTTTTTTCTCTGCAATAAACTACAGAGGCAACCTTTTTATTTCTTTTTCTTTAAAAAAGAAAAAAAATTAAAATCTCAGAGCAGAGAACTTTTTTTGCAGGCAAAAGCTGTCCCTTTACTACATTTCTGAGTAGAAACGGCAGGGGCATAAACAGGAGAAATATAGAAACTCAGAAGTTCTTTCTTGCAAAATAAAGAAATAGACAAAAAGGAAAAAAAACATGAGGAGTCGGGAGTCTCACTGTGTTCTCTTGTACTCTGTCAGTCTCAAGACCACACCCTGCAGAATTGTTCAATAAACACCCTTAGAAGTGCTGATTGTCTTGGAACCCCACCTGTACAAGGTCACCTTCTTAGCTCAAACTGTGTTCACTGTGAATGTGAGGCAATTAGAATAAACTTTTAATGAGAAGCATGATTTTACAGTCTCTTCCTTCTGTTTCAATGATGTGTTGGCTTACTGATTTATTTTCCAATCCAGTTTCAGGTTTGGATTCAGTGTCTGGACTGAGGAAGCAGCAGCAGTTCATTATTTTTTCTTTCTCATTCCTCCCTTTTATTTGTGATCAGCCCTTATCTTTTTCCTTTCCTTGATGAAGACCCAAGTGCACGGTTAATTGTTTCAAAGCCACAAACACACACACACACACACACACACACACACACACACACACACACACAAGTCTTGCTTTATTTATGAACTTGGGTTTTTTTACTTTCTATTTCAGGAACTTTAGGTTGATTTTACCTCAGACTCTACAAGTGAATTGTAATTAATTGCTTTATTATTTTTTGTTCAGTGTCTTTCTGGAACAAAGTGAAGTTCATTTGCTTGTTAAAAACTGCAATTTTCTCAAAAGTCTGCTCCACGATGATGTTTTGGAACAGAGGGACCCAGTAGAGGTCTGCCCTGCTGGCTGAGGTATGACAGCTCAGTATTTTGTAAGATGATCTTTTGCATAAAATCTCAAGCTGTTCCAGCTGGCTTTTTTGACTGTGTCCATATGGGAAGGGGAAGGAGCAGCTCTGAGAACAGGCTGTTTCCAAGCCTGGTGTGTGCTACTGCCGAGCACTTGGCCATACCTGTGCCCCAGTTCCCCCGCTGCCTTTTTGTCTGCCCATGGTTATTGCAGATCACTCCATGCCCCTGCACGTCACATGAATAACACAGTAGGGTTTTGGAGCACTGGAGTAGGTCCTGAGAGATGCTAAGCAGTTAAGATATGATCATAAGGTAATGGCGAAGTGGGAGCAGCTGGAGGAAGCAGACTGATCTCACTATCACCCAGAGATCTCCAACCCTGCCCATAATTCTTTCCTGATACATCTGGTTGTATGGCTGCATGCTAAATTTATTGGAGACTGGCTTCTGCAAGAGGGACAAAGCATATTTTTATGGTAGTCTGTCAGTTCAGTGGTGACCTACATGAACCTGGGTTAAATTTAACAAAAACCACGTAAGCAGATCCTAGAACTCCAGTTCCCTACAGATAAGGTATGTGTCAGGAGAAGTCAGAGTTGCACATTGCACAAGCTCAGGATTTGGGTTAGATTGGACCTAGGAAGTGCTTGGGTGAGATTTAACCTAGAAGAAAGCTTAGAAAGCTTCTTCAGAACTGGCTTGTTTTCAAACATTTCTTGTAGGACCATCTGACATATTTGGCACATTACACCTTAGCAGATTGTGCAATAAAAAATTGACTTAACAGGAATTATGAGATTACCTTTGAAAGAAGTAAATACTAAATAGATATGTTTTTGATAGTAAATATTTCATAAACATTTTGTGGTGTTTTTGAGGAAAAAAAAAAGTGATCTTCCTTTTTCTTTTTTTCATCCTCCCACAGACTGACAGAAAGAAATTGTTACAACACTGTGGAGGTGTTGTATAGCAGCAGTTGTGCAGTATCAATGTCCAAGGCTCATAAAATCATTTGCAGCTTTCAGAGTCTAATATCTCAGGAGAGGTTTTATTTTCTCTTTTGATTTTTAAGAAACTGTACACTGCTAAGAGCTGAGGGAGAGGATGAGAAATGACCTCTAAAGGCCAAAAAAATTTTTTTAGAAGAAATTAGCATATTTTTTTCTGTTTTCTCAATGCTAACACTCAAAATATAATATGTAAATAAAATGCACGGTTGCTTTGGTTGCATAATAATAATGACATTTTAACAGGGTTAAAACATATTTTGAGCAGTCAAGCCCTGTAGTAAAACAGGCTGTTTTTTCTTTCAGCATACATGAACCCCCAGCTGTGTACATTTGTTACGGCAGAGGAAGATGTTGATTGACTGTAATTTTTAATACATATAAAAAATATATATAAAAATACATATACATGCATAATATATACCTGTCTAAAAATGTAGTATAAGTACCTTCTTCCCAAATTGGATTTCACTGAACTTAAATTAAACAATGATGAATCAGACTTTCTCTGTATAGTAAATTCTGAAATTCCAGTTTCATTCTAAGGATGCTGAATTTGAATTTTCCTCTGCACAACCCTCCCAGGCCAACACTGGTAACTTTGCAAAAGCATTTTCCATAAAATGTCATTTTTGAGGGATGACTGTTTATGAGGTGAGACCTTTAGCTGAGAAGTATGGCAATGCTCAAGAATTGTTTGCCATTGAAGGTGCTTGTCTGCGGCAGCAGCTACCGTGAACTTGGCTTTCAGAGCCAGTGCAGCTGATGATGTGTGACACTATTCCATGCTATTACTTCAGCAGTTATGAAGGTGCCATGCCCAGCAAAGAACGAGCTACATGGGATTTTCCTTGCACTCCAACTTGTGGAGAGGCACAAAGCAACAGTTAATAGAGAATCCCTTCAAAGGTATTTCAAATGAGCAGGATGCACTGATGGTCATTTGATCTCATATTTATGCCCACCTGGGATAGCCATTGCCCCACTCATTAGGATGTTCACTGTGCTCCTATCATGATTCAGGGGTGTCTGACACATTCTGCTTGCTCATTTTAAGTCACTGTACCATAAGGTGGAAAGCAGGGGAAAAAACAGGCTTTGTGCTTTTATTTATAAAAAACTTAATAGCATTTTTGCAAATGCTACTTGCTATTTGCAAATTTCTCCTGTAGATATAAACCATCAAAAAATTATTGTATCTGTTTTTTTTAAGTTGTATTTGTCTTTGCCCCCACCCTGCTTTTAAACAATTGAGTTTGTATTTTTAAGATATTGGACAAGAAATAGTTGCAAATGTTAAGCTGTGGAAGTTACAAAGCCTGGTCATGCATTTGCCCTCAGAAACTGGGTAAATTTGTCAAGACCCAAAGATCAGTACTTCTAAATGTTATATTTTTAAACATAGTAGAGTGGAAACTAGATTTGCATAGATGCCTTCAGTGTTTTAGTATTGCTGTGCCTGTGTCACTGGACACTTAAATTTGGATGTTCACAAATACAAAATTCGTGTATAAACAGACACACCCAGACACTTCAGACCAAGATATTATTTCTGAGCAAGCTTACTAAAAGAGATTGAATTTCCATTCAAGGATGCCAGAAACATTTTCCACATTTCCTAAATAGTGTAAGAGACTACTTTTGAGTTATATGGTTCAGCATGCACTAGAGTTTACCAGTATGTTTCTGAATCTGAGCTTTTTCTGACCGTTGATTTCAATTTTTTGTTTAGAAGATACAAAGTTGTAATACAGTAAGCAGCTTCAATTTCATTCAAATATATCCAAAATCTGCTTTCTTGTGTTCCTTAAAAAAGTTTGGATATCCTCCCTGGGTCTGTTTCTGTAAATAATTCAGGGTAGTGACATCAGGGGCTTTTTTGAAATACTTAGATAATTTACTGACTTTCCTCCTAATGTGGTACAGGGTAACACAGTGTGTATGTTCGTTTGGTACAAGGGTTAGTGAGTATATGAATTAATCTCAAACATGTTTATATCCAGAAAAGGCTTATATTTCAAAATAAATGGGGAGTTGCTCTGTTGAAACAGACAACTGATAAGCATTGCAGAGTGCTCAGGGCTTAGGAGTTTGAAAGTGAGTTTCTTTGGAAAGATGTTTTCATGGAGAAATTGATAGCCAGTATGGACATATACTAGGGCTGATTCTAGGAGAATATTGACCTACAAAGATAATTGATGGTATATATATACCAAAAAATCTCAGGTAGGGAGAGGGTTCATTGCAAGTGATGTAACTGAGCCGATATAAACAGACTTCTCAGGTTCCTTAAAAAAAATCAAGAAATGTTCACCCATATCTGCAAATGGGAGGTGGGAAAGGAGAGTGGGGATGTCAGGAGAATTATGGCAGCATATGGCATCCTCTGTAGGTGACCAAACCCTCCAAACAGCAGCAAACACAGCAGGCAGGACATGGCCATGGCCCCCCCTGGGCTTCCAGAGACAAAGTCAGGGCACTCATGCCTCAAAGTAAAAAGCTCCAACAGACATGAATACAGTGTGAAAGATGCAGCTCACAAACTTCCCAGGGGCGATTTTTTGTCACCTTGGCAAGTGCTGATGAAGTTCCAAGGTGCCACAAACAAGTTGCCACTTGTTTTATCTCTTGTTTCTAAAGGTAAAACTTCAGTTTCTCAGCGCTGTAGATCCCAGTTGAGCAACACCAGTTAATCCAGCTCTCCAATCCCTTAAGAGGATCCAATTCTACAAGGACACTGAAGAGTTAAAGTCTTACTTTAGAGGTCACAAAGACAAGTTGTTTTTTATATTAAAAAGTCAGATCATCTGGTTTATTTATAGTGGGAAAATATGTGAATTGTTGACCTTTTTAGTTAGATTTTGAAATTTCCTCTTCTTTTGTATATAGGGATATAGCAAGGTCAAAAAAACTTTAGGAGAGTTATGTGGAAAAGGAAGGTAGCAGTACATAACAGAAGGGTTCTTTTTAAAAAGAAAACCTTGGAGGAGGGTTTGGCACAAAATAAATAGGACAGAAGACCCAATCATTAAGATTGAGAGTAAACAAAAGAAGGAAGAGAGAAAGCTCTGCCTGTCTCAATATGAAGGACCGAAAATGTTTACAGTATGAATGCAAATCTGGGATATCTGCAGACCACAATGACATGAAAACTGAAGGGGAAATTCCTGAGGGTCAGCATGCAACTTTCTGAGATTATTCTATTTGTGTTCTTGGATTTATATGCCACTGTCATTAACAGCTGTCTCCTGATAACAACAGCTTTCAGAAACACATGGGACAGTCAGTGGCCAGTAGATCAGAGCTCAGTAAAAAGGCAATAATTTATTTGCCATTTGACATTCCATCACTCTCTCTGAAGATGAGTTTCCCCCTAGACCCATCTTATTTCCCAGTTTATTGCTTCACAATTATTCATTATATGTTAAATGCCATGGAAACAATTCTACTGTGAAATTATATTTTTAGTTATATCCATGCTGCACCTCTGAAATTGAGGTAATGGTTAGTGGAACTAGCAAGATAACCAAATATGATTTTACCTGCTAAATATTCAGTAAGAAAGCTTTCTGAGAGATACCACAGCATATACAAACTTTAGATACAACCAATTACAAAACTACCAGTATTTTAGAAAATTTATTAATTTTCTGAATGTATTAAATGCCTACTTATAAAGCACTGTAACAGTCGGTTCAGGACTTATTATTTTCAAAGCATTAATTGGTCTTCATCAGGCTGCAGGAAGCAATAAAGGATGTCTATTAAAGCCTAGGAAGAAATTTCACATTGTTATATGAAAATAATGCTGTTCACAAAAGGATTCATTTTGAACACAAATGTTCCCACAGCTCAGCCAACTCAATTTGTTTCACTGTTTTAGTGCCCAGTATTATAATGATCAGTTATGTTGTTCATTATCTTCTTGGGGAAGAATTTTTAAACTAAAAAATTTTGAAACTAAAAAATAGTTGTCAGTCATCATAAAAGCAACAACCAAAGCAGAAGAGATCCTGTAATGTAATATGCAAGATCTGTTGTTATAGATCTGTAACTTGTTGTTCTTAGGAGGATCTGACACATGGAGGGTTCAGCACTAGAGGATGAGAGGAAATGAAGGTGGCTTTTTGCAGAGCAGCTCTAACTCTAGACCAAAGCACAGCTGAAATGCTCATGGTTGGTGTGTGATACTTTTCTACTTCTCAGCACCACAGGACACAGGTGACTCAGGGGCTGCCTCAAACCGGAATTCTAAAAATCCCTAAAGTGCATAATATTAAAGGATTTAAGGCTTATTTAAATCCCAAGAATTGTGCACCTCTAGAAAGAGATGAGACAAAACCAAAAGTTTGAGGATTTATACTTTGGACTTGGAAGCACCAGCAACTGTTTTTTCTATGCAACGATTCTTTACATTGCAATAAGCTCAGATGAAGAAATATCAAAAACCTATTTGCAGGGAAGGTGTGTAGAGCTAAAACTTTTTGAAACTCAGCCTAATATTCTTATCTTTTTACAAGGATGTTTAAATTAAGGAATTGGATTCAAACTAATCTTTGATTAGAATATATCTTAATATACATACTTATATATATTTTATTTATTTATTTATGGCATGCTTCCTTCCAGAAGATAAACAACATCATACACTTACATGCAGTTGCAAATAAACAAAGCTAATAAATATGTCATTAGCACTAACATAATATGTTTGAAATAAATAATCCCAACAAGGATGTTTAAAAACATGACAGCTGTCACATTTTGGTCTGAGGACAGGGGCCACTAGGGGCCACCATACACCTCAGAAAAATTGGATTTCTTTCCCAGGGGAAAATCTTAACACACATTCCATTTGCACATAACTGACTACATTTCTCATGAAATTTATTTGGAAAGTGTGCAAAATTTCATAGAAATAGTTTTTTTAAAAAGTAATTAGGTCATTAAGTTTTCCTTTCTATCTCGTTCACTTCCATTGGTAGAGTTGTATACATCTGCATGACAAAAGACAGAAGGCTGGGAAGCACTAAGTGATGAACTAACTCCATGTTAGTTAGGTGCTTTCTGTGTGAACTATTTCTAGATAAGATGAACCGTGTTCAGTATTAGATTTAAAGTTATAAAAATAGCAAAGTACTCTGCTTTGTGTTTTCAAATAGGTGTATTTTGGGAGAAGGCCATATGATTTCAGCAAGGTATCATTTATGCTGATGGTGTAATTGGAGTTACAAGGCATTGCAAATACTTTCATTGGAGTTGGGTCTTCAATTGAGGTTGTTATCAAATAAATACACATTTTTAAGTAAAATGTCTGGTTCTAACATTCTGCTAACTACTTACAGTAGATGCAAGTTCTGCAGGAATCACAGCAAAAAAAGAAAAGAAAACACTTAAAAAGTTATCTTGTTTTTTGGCAGAGGCTACATATTCATAATTTCCATCTCCACCCCTTCTCTTTACCCACACAATAATCCCAGTTGAATAGTAATTGACAACACAGAGCATCCTGTAAGATTAAGTCATCTGTTAGTGTTAGAAAGAGCAGATCCCTAAAATCCTGAGTGGAAAGAATTTGTTTTAACCAGGAAACCATTTAGCACTATTATATCTACATATAAAGGCCCAGTTGCATACTTGGGCAGATATTCAGTCCTTATGTATATTGACACTATGATTCCATTGGATCCAGAACTATCTGTATGGGTTAAGATTTCTGATTACCTTCACATTTCTTTATGGGTTTCATGTGAGAAATGGTAACAAATTTCTAATATAAACTACTAGAATTCAAACACCAGATAAAATAGTTTTTTTCTTTTTCCTTTTCCTTTTGGGATATCTGGCACAGATTTTCCATTCTCAGAATTCTTACACTTAGGGCAAGATCTTAGCCACAGTGGAAGTTTTAAAAATACTAATTTATAATCAGTAATATTTCTCAAGTAAGTTCATGTGGCATTCACTGAAGTTATAATGAGGGCCCTATTAAAATGAGGATGAACCTTTTATTTTTTAATTTCTTTAATTTCTTCCTTTTTTAATTTTTTTTTTCTATTAAAAATAGTTCTTTAACTGAAAGCTGCCTGTCTTCTGGTTATTTCTTGATCTCTCTGTTAAACCAACTGCTTTGCAGAACAGAACAGCCTTCAGTGCCTTTGCCTTACTGGAGAATCCTGGAGACAAAGAATAATTTATTTAGGGGCCTAGATGTGCTGTTATGCTATGATTCATATTTGCAGAGCCTATCAGCTTTCAACTGCTACTCCTTTGACAGTGTGAGATGGTCAAAGAGGGGAGTGAATTTTCCTTAATATTTATTGTGCTTCTCCTGATGTAAGAAAAATATAATGCATGGAATTAATGACAATTCTAAACTTGTACTGAAGATTTTAGTCATTAAGGTTTTGTTAAATAATTGATGATCTCTACAATGCAACAGCCTCACATTTTTGATCTGTGCTCTCACAGGTACAATTCAAGGATCAATATAATGAAAACAGACTGCCTCCAAGAAGAGTGGGTGATTCATGGGAGGGAGAGATCAAATATTTCTTCTGCATGTTCCTTATTGTCTCAAAAGTCAGAACCTCAGTGTTAAATCATAGCCTAAGAGTAAGAAGTATTAAACTGTTGCCAAGTGTATTGCTCCAGGACAATTACAGACTGGTGAATTCTGGCATAAGATACTGTTCAAGACACAAATCATAAGGGGGGGTAGAAAAAGCTTTTATGATTTATTATAGAGTAAATGCTGTTTTTCAATGGGATAGTACATCTATCAGAAATGATGCCCTGGATTTTTAAAGAATCCTCTGGATATTAAGCATCACATTCTTGAAAGTGCTCAGCAGGATTTGAAGATCGTACTCATCTAAGAGCCAAAAGCTGCTTGCATATTTGAAAGGGTATCTATGTGATGGAATAGTTGTGGGAAAAGCAAATAACAGAAATTTTACTCACTAACTTTTCCAATGCCATCTTCTGTCTCTTGTTTTTTTCTCAACTTCCTGCAGCCTTTATTTTTTGACTTTTCCTTCAGACATCATTTTTCAGTAAATGTTTATTTTTTCTTCACATGAATGTATAACCTCTGCTATTTAGCAGAACTCTTTATTATTTTTCTACCCCCTGTTTACCAGAAACTTCTCAGTTCATTTACTTCCCTTACATTCCTTTTTCCCAAACTGACTCTTTGTCTTACCTGTCTGTACATACACCACTATGTCTTTCTACTAGTTTTTCTCTTTCTGATTCCAACAACTTGCACAGGTTTGATGTAAGGATCAGTGAATAATTTTGCATCTTTTCCCCCATTAAATAACTTCTCTGTTCAGTGTTTCACTGCACGCCAACTTCCCCCATCCTCTTTTTGCTGTTCCTGAGGGGTGAGATGACCCTCTGACCCACATGCAGCAAGCTGGAGCTCCCTTTTACACAATCATAGCAAAACATTCCTCTTTCGTGTTTCCCAGAGGAAGTGAATGAGTTATAATAATGAAGGGAAGGGAGAAGCTGCCAGTTGTTTCCATCTCTGGATATTTTGGTTGGAAGGAGGAGGGTTACTGTATTATTAGGAAAGGATGCTGTGCTATTCTGAGATGTCAAAACAGAAGGAGGGTAAACAATATAATTTTTTGTTTCCGCATTTACAGATATGGGAGACAATCTGTCTCATTAGTCGTCAAGACTCAGAAGCTGGTTATCAAAATCCACATTTTTTCAGGGATTTCATTTTGTACTTTGGACTGGAAAAAACTCACACTGACCTTTCTGAAATTCAGTCACCTGCTTCACTTGTGGCCACATCTCAAACATGTCTGCAGGGTGTCTGTATTTTTCCATTGATGAACCCAGGGACCCAAAAATCAGCTGCTAAGGTTGTTTCTAGGCCCACGTGAGTGAACAGTGACAGTGCTCACAGCAGGAGAAAGCTGTGGAGCAAGGCTGTGTGTGATACAGGCAGGGGCTAACATGATATCCTACTGTTAGATGCAGTTTTATCTCTGCTGTGTTCACATATTCTCTTAACATCACTTCTCAATTTTAGATAGGGATGAGGCCCTGCAAAGTAACAGTTTTCTTCATATTTTGTAGAGCAGATGAATCTGAGATGTAGATCAGCTCCTTCCTCCCCTCTGGTGAGGTAAAAGTTCAACATTTTTCTCCTTTTTTCCATTCATCTCTGCACAGATCAAAATTTGATTTATCAGTTCCGTACCACTGCAGCCAGCCTTCGGGCCAGGTTTATTCAACTGCAGTCAGAGCAGCATGTGTTACCTTCACCTCCCACACACTGATCCAAGCCCCTGCTGCTGTGGGCAGCTGGGACCCATCAGGTACCTCTGCCAGGTCTGAGCAGCAAGTAACAGGACCTCTCCCAGGGGAAAAAGGCACTGTGGTGTTACTTGATTCAGGAGGCCAACATTGCTTTGGCTCTTTCTGCATTAAAGAAAAATAATAAATTGTGGTACTCTTTCAAATCACTCTTAGAAAGAAGCTATCAGATAGACAAAGAAAAAATATTAAGTATCCTAATGCAAAAAGCATGAAGGTAAGACAGTGAGAGACAGTAACAAAGTAAATCCCTTTCCCTTTCCCTTTCCCTTTCCCTTTCCCTTTCCCTTTCCCTTTCCCTT
>QUSF01000007.1:20251300-20267376 GCA_003676055.1 Chloebia gouldiae
CCCTTTCCCTTTCCCTTTCCCTTTCCCTTTCCCTTTCCCTTTCCCTTCCCTCCCCTCCCCTCCCCTCCCCTCCCCTTTTCCCTATCTGCTCATCTGCAGGCTTCTTCTTTTTCTTTATACTCTTTTGTAGAAAAAGTCACCTGCAAAGTTTATGTGTCCAGCAGAGGTTACAGTCATTGTGGCTATGATGGCTGCTTACAGCATCTGCTTTATGCTGATAGGTCAGCTCATGTCAGAAGGAATCACTAACATTTATATTCAGATAGCACTGAATAAATAAAAACACAAAGGGCAGAAATAAAAAAAATGTCATTCCAACAAATAACAAATTTGCTTACCCCATCTTAGCCCTTGGCACCTGAAATTGAAGACAAAGTTTGCAGCTTTGAAGGGTGCTGAATTAATGAAATTCTGCTGTTGAACACTATGTTCATAACAAGCTGTTAAGATGGCACGATCTTGTTATCACCTGGGGAGTGAACTGTAATTCCTATGCATTTAAGCTGTCAGACAGGATTAATAATGTCAAGATATGTACATTCATCAGTGCTGAAGGATTACATATATTTATATCAGACTGTCTATACCAAGTTAGTTTTAATACTACACCATGACATTAAACTCTCTTCCTCAATTAAGTAAGTTTGGTTGCTGAGCTAAACTGATTAGAGATTAAATAAAATCGTGTTCCCAATGTTTGATCTGGAGATAATTTTCACTATATAATTTCACAGTCTATATGTTGTACCTAATTGGTGTTTATTTTCTCTAGATTCTGGTACATTTTCTATTAGTGTATTGGACAGCACCAGTTATTAGCATTATGCAGGGGACGGGCAGTTGTATGATTTAAGGACTGCATATATGAATGCAAATACTCAAATAGTACCATGGTCCCTCTTAAACAGTGGGCAGCAAGAAAATGCAGGTAGTGCCTGGGAAAGAACTAGACTGTGAGACACTTCAGTCAGTCCATGTATAAAAAATATCATACATGTGTATAACTGGCAAGGACTGCAGTAATCTTAGACTTGTTGCCCTGGTTTTGACAACTCCATGGTTATGAACTTAACATGTGGGATGCTCTTCATAAAACTATTCTGCCATTGTCAAACTTCTTTGCACAGACAATGAACAAATTTATTGGACTATGTCCATGTAGCATGAAAATTCAGTCTCTAGGGATTACTTTTTGTTTGCCAGAACCTGATCTGTTTCCAGGACATTTGAAGACTTCACAAGTGGAAAATATCTAATTGTGGCTATGGGATAAACAGGGAGAGGAAAAATACCCCAAACCTATAACTGTTAAAATTTCCACTACTAAGATTGAAAGCTGGGAGTAAATGTGCCTGGGGTGGCAAAAAGCATTTGACAGAATATTACATATCTAGAATTGCCTATTCTTTTTTTACATGTAGAAGATTTGTGGCATATACAGGACAAAATCCCTTGGTATGAATAGCCATGCTTACTGCAATAGAAGGAATATTTCCATAGACATCATGAGCCTTGGTTCACATTTAAAATTTCAAGGGTTATTGTTTTTTCAGTTGCTGATATAACTGCTGACTTTCAAAAGCTCTGTGACAGTAGAAGTCACTGCTCAAAAAGAGCATTGGTAATATAAGGTGATATGAAAAGCAAAGGAATGCTGCATGAGCTCCTGTTTTCAGGCTACACTTTAGATGCATCAGCTACTGCTCTTCATTTGATGCATAAATGTCTTTATGGGTGAACTCCTCCATATCACTGTAACTTACTTCTTACTATTTTACTCTTAGGCTTCTTTAATTATTCTCATAACAACAATAATCCATAACAACAATCTTACTTTATGAAAAGAATAATCATTCCAGTTTACATATGAATGGACAAACAGAAAGAAGTCTGAATGCCAAATCAGTTGCATAACTAAGCAAAATATTGTTTTCATTGCAGTTGTGCAACTCCATTGATTTGATGAGATGAAATGGAGATTCTAATCAACATGTAACATGATTGTGCTCTTATCTCAGGATTCAAAATCTTAACAGGAATTTTCTGGTCCCAGCTAATTAAATTTTAGGCACTAAAGGCTGACGGTAATACAAGCAAAAACATGATCCAAAGCCACCTAGCACATAAATCACCTGACTCATTAAGCATCTTTCTTCTTAGCCTAAAAATTAGCTTATAGCTGTATTTCTGCTGCTGTAGCCACTCAGAACTGTCCCAGTCTGAGCACACAGGTTCCTACTTTTCCTCCATTCCATCCTGGATCAGTGTCTATTCAGTGTCTGGCAGTTCAAGCACTCAGAGAAGGAAGGGAAGCCTTGGGACCTGATCCCTGACTCCAGTACTATTTAATTTGCTTTTCTTCTGTTTCCAACTCATGTCTATATTCTGTCCCTGTTCTCAGAACAATTCACAAGTTTTTTTATTGAATAGACATTGGAATAAAACAATTTTTAAAATTATTTTCCTATGTCCAGACTTAGATCCCAGGAGTTAGGTCTTCTTTCCTGGAAGAATAAAATGTGCATTTTTGACTAATTTAGATAAAGACGGCATTGAATTCTGGCTTGTCACTTCCTAAAGAAGTGGCTTCACTGAGGACTTTTGAGAATAAAAGGCATAATTTCATATTGTTTTAACATCGGTATCTTAGAAAAGAGACCACTGACTTTTTCAAATAACGTCTTATAGGTATCTACACCTATAAAATTGTTGTATCCTGATTAGTCAGTATAACATCTCACAGTCCCCAAGTCAAAGACACAAACACTGAAAAAGGATATGATTTTAGTCCCATTTTCAGCACAGCATTTTTCAAGAGATGTAGATAGTCCTCTTTTCCACTTCTGTTTTGTGGAGTTGATTCTGTGAATCTCATCCCTTATAAATCCTCAGAGTTTAATTCTGGGTTGCCAGTTCAGAATGGTAACAAACCAACCAAAAGGCAGAGTCAGGCTGGTAGTAATTGGTAAGACCTTAAGTCCAAAGTACCCAGAAAAATCATAGGCAGTCTGCCCTTAAGTCTGAAGGATGTAGGAAAACATTGGTCAGCACGATCTGATTAGGTAGAGAGGCAGAGTGATTTTCAGGTAAGAAAGAACACAGACAACAGAAGATCTCCTTGAAAAAAGATACTAGCAAGAATTAAAATATGCACATGAACAGTTAGACCTCATTTCATTTAAAAGAGTCATAAAAATTACCTGTTGAATCTTGACTTTTACCCCATCATAGAAAAATAGGGTTTCACATCATATGCAGAAGTTGGATGATAATTCTAATATTCCCCCCTTATCCCTCAGAAGAATCTGTACGTAATCAGTCTAATATGCTTATAAAGATATCAATTAATTGAAGTAATATAAGTTCCTTGCACACTTTATTATTTTTATCTAAAAAAAAACTAGGATTTTTTTCCTAGCAGCTAACCTGAATGTCTTTGTAGCTGAAATTCATGTTGTCCTGTTTTTCTCCACAAACTCAGAACACAGATTTATTTTTTTTTTCCTTGTTTCTTGACAGAGTAATGTGAAACAGTTTTTACTTTCTTGGGGACTTGTATGACATCTTCCCTCAATTTCCTCTTCTTTAGTCAAAACAAGAGTTGCCCTAAACCAGATTTGTTAATTTCCAGATTAGTCTACCCTTTTTCCCCTCATGTGCTCTATCTAAAACTGGACACATTATTCTAACTAAGGCTGTAACAATGATGAACTGGCTGAAGAACTACTTATAATTCTTCTTTTTTTTTTTGTTCATGTATGTCAATATGTTCTATGCCTCTCCTACAACAGTTACAGTTGGCTCATGTTTGCTTCATATTTATGTCACGATTCTTTCACAAAGAAAGGCTAACTTTGTTTTACAGTGTGTCTCTGCTCTTGATTATCCCTTCATGAGTGTAAAGTCTTGTCTTTGTTCTTATTGTGCCCCATTTTTTCTGACTCTTTTTCCAGTCTGTCAAAATCAACTTCTAATCCTGTCTTATGCATATTTTGACATTTCACACTGTCTTTGAGTATAAGTCTGTAAATTTTACAAATCTTTCACTTCTATCATCTAGATATCAGTAGAAATATTAGAGAAGACTAGATCCAGAAGGAAAACAGTATATTTTATATTAGCTATTTTACTAGACTTGAAGTTACTGATGTTTACTATAATAAAACTACAAACTGGAATAATAGCTTGAACTCTAAAAGTGAGATGCCTTAAGGTATACTGCATGGCCAAGAAAAAAAATGCAATCTTTGGAAGATCAGATTTCATTTAAAATTGCAGAAACAAGGGAGAATTCAGTGAGGAATTCCTGTCTAACCTTAAATTAATGGGAACCATGTTATCTGTGGCATTTTGCCAGATTTAATTATCACAGATCAGATAGCAATTGGAATTTAAGATTGAAAACTACAGATGGGACTTCTGGAAGATGCAGACTTAAGCATATGTAAAGCTTATGTCAGTCTGCATTAATATGCAGAAATCACCTAAGAGAGGCTGGAAGTACAAGGAAAGAGAGATGTGTGTGCACTCGGCAGATCAAGGGGGACGGGCACCTGGAAAACACATCCTGTAAGGTAGAAATGCTCAGATCAAAGAGCAAAAAGTACCAAAAGCAAAGGGCATAAGAGACAGGAACGTGCAAGGTCAAATTGATGCTGTTTGGGTTTTGCCTTTTTTCTTTTATATGTTCTCTGTATTATTCACACATATATTTGTAACTCTGCCAGCTATTGAATTAGTAGCTACTTTTCCCAGTACTTTTCCATGGCCTTTCTCTCAGCAGAAAGACAAAACAAATTCCAGAGCTCCAAGCTCAGGAGGTACAAGGCCCCAATGCTATCTTGGTTCTACCTGGGAACCAAGGCTGAGAACAACTCTTGGAGATCCATTCTCATGGACAGAGCACAGCCAGTGCTGAAGGGGGGCTCCAGAGAAGGGGCTTGACTTGGGGAGAGTTGCATCACCACTTGTCCTCCTAATTGGTGCTTTTTATCAATTATGCTAATTTCCTAAAATGTACTCATCCCTGTGTACTCATCCCTGTAGGGGTGGGCGTTTGTGGACATCTTCCCACAACTGCTCCTGAAGGCCTTCAAATAAAGATCCCCTTTCATATTACCTCCTTACTAAAATTATATCAAGTTTCATTTCCAGGTTGGGAAAAAGGAAACAAAGTGATGTCCAAGATTTAGAAATGCTGCAAAAACAGTGAGATATCTAACTACTTCAGAAAAATTCACAAGACAGAGCAAGAGGAGCAGAAGCAGCAAAACACAGAATATAGAGGTGAGAGGAATGTGTGAGTGCAGAACATAATAAATTAAAACTGCATAGAAACCCTAAGCGGCTTTAATCTCATCTTTCTTCAGTGGTCAAAAAAGTTAATTGTATTTTAGAATCTAGATGTCTAGAATCTCTCTGCAGTCAGTGGTAAGAAATATGCCAACATAAAAATGACTATGGTATAACCCTGCAGACTGGGGTATGGATAAGGACGGGACAGGGCTCTGTGGAACCCCAGTAAAATCATATAAAAACTAAAGAAGGTGAATGAAGAACAATTCTTGTTAGTGGTTGTCAATGCTCCCACAGGACGAGGGTGGATAAACTGAGGTGACTGGATACGGAGCAACTATCAGTCCAAGAGGTGAAGGCTGTAAAATGCTGTTCCTACTTGAAGCCTTGCTTAAACTTGCCTTCTTTTAGTATCTCAAGTGAGCTATTGGCTTTTTACATGAACAAACAATACTCTCCATTTTGGCACATCCGTAAACGTTCAGTTGACAGCTCAGTCTAACTAGAATTACTCAAACTAGTACTGCCATTCTGTCAGCTCCTTATGTCTGTCTGAGTTAAGGGCATAGTCTGTACTAGTACAGAATCAGTCTAGAGTGCCAGCTAAAAGGCCTAAAGTAAAGTTCTAGGTCCACCAAGACTGTTACTGATATTACAGAAATTATCAAATTTCATTGCATGAGCTACCTTTCCGCTTAATACCAACATACATCAGTTTTTTATTATACATGGTGGGATTTGCCTCTGTGAAATTAGGCTGCTTATTCGTAGAAGAAAAAAATATTTGCTCAGTTCCAGTGTATTATTCTGGTGATTTCCTTTCTAAAACACCAAATGAGTCAAAATAAATACAAGAAAATCAGTGGGATATTCTACTGGGCTAATAAAATGCAATTCACTTGGAAGGAGTTGGCAGCCTGTTACTTGCCATGTCTTACTGGAGGAAGTGTAGGCAGGCTGAAGCAGAGAAAACTCAGAGATCTTTCCATTGCTCAGTAGACAGAGCCAATAGAGTTCCCAATGTCCTCACAGAGACGAAAGCACAAATAGATTTTGAATCATACATGGAAACATGTAAGCATGAAACATTTGAAGCATTTGCAGTTCATATATATAGGTTTTATGAATATAAATTATCTGGAATTAAACTTTTAATACTGAGGTGTTGAGCCAACACTGGGTGATCAGTGCAATTATTAATATTGTTCTGTCTGAAAAAGTTCCTGTTATGTATTTGGAGGTTTAGCAATCCAAACACACTCAAGACACTCTAGTATTGGAAAATGAAATGCAGTTATGTATTTTTAAAATACTTTTTCAGTAAGAGATACTGTGGAGCCTGCTGGAGTGAGTGACAGAAAATATGTTGGAAAGTTAAATTGGATTAAACTTCGCAGTGAATGAAGAGTGCAACATTGATTCAAATTAATTATGCCCTAAAATGTGCTGTGATTATGAGAAAATGCCATTTGCTCAAGCGTGTCACAGCCCTCTGACACAAATCCTTGTACAAGCATATGGGATAATCAGCGACATGATCAATTTTTCTGAAATGACACAGGTCACATAGTCAAAACCTATTTAAATTTTGCTTTGAAAACCATTACCCAATGAGAGTACGTGGAACACTCTTGGATTCTATTGTTATTACATAACCAGATTAGCTTAATATTCTGGAAAACAATCACAAGCCAAATTAAAAATCATATAAAGGAGTAAAATTTACTGTTTACTGACTTTAGTTTGGCACTATGTTGTTATTATATCAATCTTGGCTACTATTGCAGATCAGGATCACAAAACTGGTGTTTAACTTTCTGCTCTATGACAGCATTAATACCTAATTTCAGTGTATGTCCACTGTTTACCAATAAATTGAAGTGGCAACCATGTGTTAAGTATTAATGAGTGTCCTACAATTTACTCATCTTATTATTATAGCTTCCATTCAGCTATGATGGAAAAAAAAATTGTTTTTTTTTCTTGTTGGGACAGGGACTCCAAAATGTGTTGTGCATTTGTGGTATTATCTTAGAGCCTGAAATGGAAAATATTCATCCACTTGGGCAACTTTTGTACAGTAGGATCATAGTACTGGGATAGAAAAGTAATGATTAAGTAACTACATTATTTTGTAACTGCTGTGTTTCTTTTCCAGAGTAATACACAGACAGAAAAGACAGTATTTTTCAGAAAATAACTCCAGAAAACAAGAAAAATAAAGTAAATACTATGTTGGATCTACAGGACTTCAAAGCACATGGAAGTTCTTTGTGAGGAATGAAGATATTACAAAAGTTTGTTAAAATTAATGCCAATAGCTCTTTTGCCAGAAAATGCTACTACTTTTAGAATTACCACTATTATTTTTGTTGAATAGGGGAAACACTAATGAGAGTAAAAAAGTCTACTAAATCAACTGAAGACAAGGAACCTTATTTCCTTAGAAACTGGAATAAACCAGCTGAAACTCTGTAGAATTTGCTGGTAAAAGATTGCATTATAAATCGAGATCTGTTTGCAGTAATTTCTCTCAGAAAACATCTGGTCTTTCTTATTAAATGTGATTATTTATAGTGGTATTTGAATCCAATTCAAGTACTTCATCAAATTATCACTGTTTAAGCTGGTGGCAACAATACTAACTCTACAAGTTATGTGTGATTTTCTTCCTAGTATTTATGTTCCATACTTAGTGTTTGTCATCCTCATGATTAAACAAATCATCAGTACATTGGGATATTTGAATTAACTGTGGCATAGCTATATACTCCAGTTATGCCACGTGTGCTGTCTGAGGACTCAGAATTCATCCTTCTGAACCATTAAAAACATTAGTTATTGAAGCTTTTCAGGCCACTCAGCCACAGAGTGGCATAGGAGTGTCCTGCAATCTGCTGAGGAGTAGTCACTTCCTCCAGGAGAAATGTCTGTGAAATAATGCTCAGTTTCATAATGTTTCAGGCTACAATATGAGTGCAAAAGCTTTAATGTGGGGGACAATGGGCTCATCTAAGGATTGCACACATTTTGCTTGCTCGCCTTCATAAAAATGAGAGATGACTTTGCCATCTACAGTTTCTTCAAAGCAGACTTGGAGGTAATTCCCACTCATCTCTCCCTTCCAGATGCTATTTTATGTATATTATTGCTTTTCCTCAAAGCACCAATGTAGTCCAAAGCCTATCATAAAACTAACAAAACATTCCAATTCACTGGCTCATCATCATCCTGTAAGTGTTTGTATATATGAATTTATTTTTTCTTTTTGGCCACCTTGACCCAATGAAATAGGAGTCTGAAGAGTTTAATCAAGTCACCTGTGGCTTTAAATTGACTGCTAATATCTGTTATGGGGTTACCAGATGATACACTGGAAATGGGATAGGCACACCAGCCTTAAAATGAAGTAGAAGAGGGTTCTCCAGGGTTCTCCCAAGCTATTCAGGCACCACAGCTCCCAGCTATCTTAGAAGCATCAGAAACCATATGGGGAAGGCCTCACACATCTCAGGCTAAGATTGCACACTTGGGTTTTATTTAATCAGTGAAAGCTACACAGAAACCAAAGCTTTGCTCTTGATAAAGTGGATTTGTCATGTGCCCAAAGGATGTTGACAAGCGATTGGCTGTCAGTCTTTTGTCTTTTCTCCACACATTTTTTAATAACAGCTGCACTATTTATTTTCTGAGACTATCTTGTAAACCAGAGTCCTGAAGAAAAGAAATACAGTCTTTCAGTCAGAATCTGACATTCTTTTGCAGATTTCTAAAAAACTGGCATATCTGCCATATTGCCAGGCCAGGCATCTTTCGCAGGTGTAAAGGTTCATTGATGTTCAGGCTGTATGAGCTTCTTGGTTTTCACCAAACTCATCTATGTTTGGAGGCTCAGAATTGACCAGGCTTCTCAAGAAGGCTACAGGTAAACAGCCATGTGTGTTCTGAAGAGATATTAATTTATTTTGTGTCTACCTTACATTTTTGAGATTGGTGACTGGTATATATTTGTCTTTGGATTTGACCAGGCCCTGTCTGCCCCTGTACCAGATCAAAGTTAATACTGAAGCATTCATATGATGTTCATCAGCTTCAGACTGAAAATCACTAGTGCTGATTTTTCTTTTAACACCCCTTGAGCTGAACTTGTAACAAATCTTGTTAAAAACCAGCTTACCTGCAGCTGAGGCCCAATCAGTATACACTGAGTGCTTGGGGTTTTTTCTTCCTGTGAAGTTGACTACATATAGCAAATAAATCAGTCCTAGACATGAAGTACATATAAACTGTGTTTAGATAAGGTGTGTAAGAAAAATATATAAGCTGCATAATATATATATGTCAAATGTATAAAATAAATATATAAACTCTGTAAGAAAACAAGTAAGAGTATATAAATAGGGACAAAGGTAAAAAATAAGATGCTTTGATGACATTTTTTTTCAAATAAGCATAAAGGAAAAAGGTGGATTGTCAAGCACACTGCACAAAAATAAGCTGCCACCAGCTGTCAAAAAACAGTGAATTTACCTGTGTTTACTATTTTTTTTCATGAAATGAATATAATGAATTGTTTTTTATTTACTCTTCATGGCCAGTTAATGCTTTTTTAGCAGCTCTCTGCCCAACAAAAAGTTGGCCTCTTAATCCTTCCCCAAGGAGCCACTCAGATATTCTGCTTTGAACAGTAAAAAGGGCATCACAGATGTCATACAGCATTGCTCAGGAACTTATCTTAATTAGCATTACTGAGAAGTATAGCCAAAGGCCTGTGTTCTGTTTCTTTTTTTTTCCCTGTTATTTTCTACTTACTTTTAAATCACTGCTAAGTGATGAAGAAATGACCTCATCCATTTCATAAGGAATATTATTTTTTACACAAGTCAAGTAAAACTATATTTAGTGTTCTGCAAAATGAAATTCCTTGCATCACATATTTGAATTATTACATTGTTACATCAACTGCATTATTACTCCAGTTATGAATAGTGAAATTGAACTTAAAAAAATTCTAAGCTAAAGTCATAAATTTCAATATGGTCAAAGATAATTTTGACTTAAAAAGTCATTTTTACTTGTGTTCTATTTTTATTCTTTCACCTTAACAGAGTAACAAGAAATGTCCCAAAAGGGGAAAATACTTTCAAGGAATATATTTCCATTAATGCCAAAACATTTTGGATTAGATCCTATGGCAAAACTTTTTATCTTGTGAAATGTTCAGTACATAAAGAGCAAAAACACATGGCAGCTTCTAAGGAAGGAATTCAGGGTTCTATGGTTCCCATTGGTTCACAGCTAAAAAATGCTGTTTGTGTCCACTAAATATGATGCCTGCATTAGTAAAAATAAAATTAATAGCATCCTTTGGAATCAATGAATATCACAGATAAAATTATGTTTAATGATGAAAATATCAAGTATTTCACATAAAAATCAGATATTAAAATATATAGTTTTGTTTAAATTGTTTTTGGAGGATAAACAAAGAGAAGAAAAAAATGGTTGCTGTTTATACACATTCATGATTTGTTTGATTTTATTTATGTACTTATTCATAGGCAACTGATATTCAGTTTAATATTCAGATACCATCCACTTCTTCAGGCTTTACAAGAAGTTATTAGTTAATCTAGGTATTTCTCTTCTTAGACATCATCTTTAAGACTTTTTCCTGAAACTCATCACCCTGAAATCTGAATAGCCAGCTGAGACACAGCTATGTGTATATTGTGACATAGATTTTTGTCAAAGCAATCCCACCACCATTGGGCAATTTACAGGCACTGTGTTTCAATGTTGACTTGGTTACTGTGGATTGACTCGTGTCTCAATTCCTCAAAACCTTATATGGCCATATAATACTGCCTGTGAACCATAAAACAGTAAAATTCTTTCCATATTTTTTGAGGACATGGAGTAATGAAAAAAAAAAATCCTTCTTTCTTCATTCTTCCCTTATTTTTCCCTCATCTTCCCTCACAATTCCCTCATCTTCCACTAGTGGTGATAAACTATGAAAGAAAGAACAAAATAATCTTTGTTGAAAGTACACTGGATCATAAAACCATAACATCATATAATCATAAGATAGTTTGGGTTGGAAGGGTTACCTTCCTCCAGACCAGGTTGCTCAGAGCCCCATCCAAACTGGCCTTGAACTTTTCCAGGGATGGAGCAACCACAGCTTTTCTGGACAACTTGTTCCAGTGATAATCCAGAAGATGCTGTTAGCCAGCTATAACTAGGAGAGAAAAAAACTTCAGTTCCAGGCCAGGACTGACAGAATTTTATGAACTGTCTAAGAGGAGGATCTCAAATTCAAAGGAGGACATTGGGAGCTGACATACAAGTTACATAGTGTGTTATGAAAGCCTGCAGAAGAAATACTCACAACAGGTTGTGTCAGTAACAGCTTAGTTGTAGACAGTTGACACAGGTGAGGAAAAAAATTAATAAACCATTTAATAAATTACTCAGATTTCTATTTTCTCATTTTCCAGGTTTCTTTAAAGTCTGCATATCAATATGCAGATAAAATCTTACAAACAAATCTGTGCAATTTTTTTCATTAATTTTTATACACATTATGATCAAAGAAGGGTTTTTAGATCTTCATATACCCTTACACTGTGTAATTGCTCCTAACTAAATCCTGATCTTCTAAGTCTGTACCTGAATTGTCCAGTGTCCTGGCATGCAGAACAGCCTTTCCTGTTCTGCACCCTGGGACACTGGCACTCATGGACAAGTAAATGGCCAGAATAAAATGAGAAAGAGAGAAAAGTACTTGTGGCTTTATTCACAGAAGTGACTTGAAATCTAATTGGGTTTATGCTGTCATCTGAAGTGAATGAAAGAACACGGAGCCTGAATAACTCCACTGTCTGTGGGCAACATATTTTGGCTCCAGATAGTCTCTGCCTTATGTCCATGCTGCCTAACCACAGTCTATCTAGACTGATCATATCAGGTCTAATGTCTTTTTCATGTGCTTTCATTGCCTCCAGATATGAGAAGCAGAGTAGCACTGCAACAAATCTGCTGGGCTTTGTGGAGCCTCTGCCGCTGCCTGTAGAACCAGACAGCACTGTGGTGTGGTCGTGGTACAAAAAGAACTGAGCTTAGTTCTGGTGGACCAAGCTCAGATCCGGAGCAGTGGTGTTAATTAGACTGTCACCTTCACCTCGGCTGTGGAAGAGTGGTTAAGAGGAGGCAGAGACCTCACCCGTGCTGGTGCAGTGAGGAGCTGTGTTCCCAGCTCCTCTCTCTGGAGTCTGACCACGTACTGGCACCCACGTGTCAGGAGGTGATGGTGCTGTGCACTGCCTCTGTGTTCTCCTGGTTCATTGATACAGAACCCAACCTGCAGAAAGATGCTCTGTTCCCGAGAGCCCCGCTCCAGCTGCCCATGGAAGCAGAAGACAGGGCTGTGCAGGCAAACCCTCTGGCAGCTTTGCTCTGCACAGCCTGCAATTTGCCAGGTGTCTGAACTACTGAGATAAGGAAATTGAATTTAAAATTTCCGATATAGTCTATCCTGTAAGTGAGGGGAGATACTGAATTTTTTTCATGAGGGACAGACATGTTCTGAGTAATTCCTTCCAAAGCAGTAAATCATTCTTTTAAGCAGAAATAGAAGCACTCTATAAGATCTATTTTTTCCACATAGAGAGAGGTGATAGTACTCCAGTTCGGAACCATCCTACCTTTTCCTTATGATTTCTGCATATTAGAATAATTTATCAAACTCAGTGGAGAAAGAAGTTTGAGTCTGTTTTTCTTCATTTGGCTTTTGAGTGTCTTTGAGATGGGGATCAAAACAAACCGTATCCTGCCCCTGTGGAAAATACATTTATACTCAAGATATGCAAAACAGGATATGACAAAATTCTGGAGAAAAAGTACAACACTGCTGATACATGAGGTTCTGGTATAAATCATTCCCCAGCTCTGGGATTCATGTTGGAAACTTCTCAGATAGATGATTTGATGCTTCAGAACTCCAAAGGAATAAATAGAAATGAGAACAAAAAGACACTGATTTGAAGTGAAAATGAAGTAATGTGTTTACACTGAAGGAGTCTAGTCATCAACAGAATGTAATTACAATGTATAATCTACTTTGGGTTTATATCTATCACATGACAGAGTTAGGATATAGTTATTTCATCAGAGTTTTCCAGTTTGGTCATGTGCTAAAACTACTTAGTTCATCAGCTATAATGCTGGCTTACTTTTTATTTTATTTAGCTGCTGTTTGCTTACTTCTTCTTCTTCTTCTTAGCCTTTATTTTGAAGTTGATTTATGAATGGTCTTTCTGTTAATGGCAGTTAAAAGAACAGCATTTTCAACATGATCAAATCTAAATAAGTGTCCTCAGTGTATAAAAATAAAAGTGCTATTTAAATGGGTCATAAACTACTTCTGACACAAGCATCTATGTGACCTTGATCTATATTTTCATACAAATTTCATGTTGGTGCTCTAGAGTTCCTGTTATATTTTTTCATTCAGCTCTGTCATATAGGCAAGAGTAATATAAATGCTATGATAAAGCTAGCTTTTCACCTCTCTTAAACAAATCTTTTCACACTGCACAGAACTTGGAGGATGTACTTGCTCCTAAGTAAAAATGACTAATATTGTCAGTGGGATTTCCCACTGAGGAATTGATGTTTATAACCAGCAGAAGCTACATCTCTCATCCACCATGTGTACACTATCATATCATAGCAGATGCTCTTACTTCCAACTGTGCCTTTTCAGCACAGTAGGCATCTTCTCAAAGTTTAATCCAATGCAGAAAAATCTGTCTTTCAGCAGAGAAGGAATGACACCAAAGAAAAACAGCTTTAGGCCCTAATAGTTATGCAGTTTCATGTCTAATGTTTTAACTGTTTGGTCCTGGAATTGTACCTGAAAGTTATTTAGGTATTTAGATTCCATGAATTAAATTTAAGGTGTTCTTAGAGCAAACTGAAGAGCTTTGTTCCTGCTCAGGGTTGGTGGGGAGAAGCTGTTGAATGCTGAATAATCCTGAACTTCCCTTATGTAGGCAACTCTTCTGATGTGGTGCAGGCTGGAAAAACCTACTGGGAGTGGAGAGTTTAATCTCTTATGCTTGAATTATTAAATAAAGCTGATATCCTTATGACATGCAACTCTTGCAGTAGGAAATGGATGTGCTAAATAAGTCTGCAAGAAACTTTATTATCATCATTTCCTGGTTTTGCTTCATCCATTCTCAAATTTCCACCTCCCAGGAAAAAAATACCCCTAGATAAAACATAGGTAAAGACTCATGCCTCAAATTCTATTCACACTGTAAAAATTAATTTTCTGGATTCTGTCAAATTTAAACTTGAATATGGGTGCTAAAATGCTTAGAGCCATGTGCACATTGATCAGAAAAAAAATGCTAACTAAAGAACCTGAAGTCCTGTTTTAGCCTCCAGCATTCTTAGGACAAGAAACAAATCCTTTAGGACAAGATCTTAGGCAATAATCAAACTTCTTTCATTCTGGAAGAGTTTGGAATAGTGATGATTAAACATAAAATGAATGTTACAATAATCAAACATAAAAAAAAATAGGAAGCAACCAAAATCTGTGAATCAAATCACTTATAAATTCTTGCCTAGCCATATAGTCATACTTTATGAACTTCTAAAATCTCCAGTGCCTAATGATTTCACGTATTGCAAGACAAACTTGAGAATCTTGAGTAACTTTTAACAAAGAAACTATGTCGGTATTGAGAATTGCCAAAAGCAGCTGTTCCAGATGTTTGGATTTTAGGACAGAAGAGATGCTTTTATGAATGCCTCAGTGTTTCCTCCTGTCTTTGTATGGATATGTGTTTGGGTGGTAAAAAAAAACCTTCCTCACATCTTTCTGTTTTCTTTTCTTTCACAAGATGTTAGACACGTTTTCTTCTATGAGCTTTGATCTTTTTGGTACAAGCACCTTAAAACATGCTGAGAGACCAGCAAGCATCAACAGAGTTAATTTACCCATTGAAATGACTTCATCTCTGACACAGACTCTTCCATATGCTCCTCTTTAGTATAAACAATTCCATCCGAGCCTCTGTAGATCAGCAGTAGCAATGGGGTTACTAAATCCAGTGTGTTGAGATAAAGAGAATCTTTGACATAAAGAATGGCCTTGCAGAGATAGAGAAAGATCCCACACAGTAGACTGTGGAACTGTGTTAATTCCTTATCCCTTTGGCATGAGCGCATGGTAACAGCCCTCACTCCTCTGTAAGAACCTTGTACCTGAGAAAGAGAGGACTTTCAAACTGTCTTCCACCAGCTTCATCAGTTTACATTTAGGAAAACTGAGCTGCTGTGAGGGTCAATGACTTTCCCAGATCACACTTTTAAAGTATATATTCCTATCCTTCTCCACAGAACATGTTCAGATCCAATATATATTTTCTTAGGTTTGCCTTTATCAGTAGCTCAGAAATTAATAAACTCAAATAAATTCTTTTATTTTTCAATTTAATTTACAGTCTGTTTTTCAAAATTGCTCTTGCTGTTACCTTCTTTCATTGACTTGTGCTCCCCTTGTATCATAGTGAGATGAATAAATCCATTCATTATCTGTAGAGCAAAAGGAGAAACTGAATTATACTTATTGAATATAAGAAGGAAAATAGGTAGACAGAGAGAGAGGTGGATATATATGTAAGAGAAGAAGGAAGGAAGGAGGGAAGGAAGGAGGGAAGGAAGGAAGGAAGGAAGGAAGGAAGGAAGGAAGGAAGGAAGGA
>QUSF01000007.1:20267386-20343594 GCA_003676055.1 Chloebia gouldiae
GAAGGAAGGAAGGAAGGAAGGAAGGAAGGAAGGAAGGAAGGAAGGAAAGTTAATTATAAATGTTATCAAAAATGCAGTATAAAGATACCATATACTTTTGCAGAATTACACAGAATTACTAGGTTGGAAGAGACCTACAAGATCATCACCCATGATGGTCCAACCCATGTCCTAATACTTCAACTAAACCATGGGACCAAGTGCCACATCCAGTCTTTTTTTAAACACATCCAGGAATGGTGACTCCACCACCTCCCCAGGCAGACCATTCCAGTACTTTATCATTCTTTCCATATAAACTTCTTTCTAATATCCAACCTATATTTCCCTTGATGTAGCTTAATACTGTGACTTCTTGTTCTGCCAGTTGCTGCCCAGAGAAAGAGACCAACACCAACCTGACTACAGCCACCTTTCAGGGAGTTGTAGAGAGTGATAAGGTCACCTCTGAGTCTCCTTTTCTCCAGATTAAACACCTCCAGCTCCCTCAGCCGTTCCTCACAGGGTTTGTGTTCCAAGCCCCTCACCAGCCTCGGTGCCTCCTCTGGATGTGCTCCAGCGTCTCAATGTCCTTCCTAAACTGAGGGGCCAGAACTGGACACAGCACTCAAGGTGAGGCCTCACCAGTGCCGAGTACAGAGCAAGAATGACCTCCCTGCTCTTGCTGGGCACACCATTCCTGACACAGGCCAGGATGCCCTTGGCCTTCTTGGGCACCAGGGCACACGGCTGGTTCACATTCAGCTGGCTGTTGGCCAGTACCCCCAGGTCCCTTTCTGCCTGGCCATTGTCCAGCCACAGTGTCCCCAGACTATAACACTGCAGGGCATTTTTATGGCCAAAATGCAGGAGTCAGCACTTGAACTTATTAAACTTCATCCTATTGGACTCTGCCCATCCATCCAACCATTCCAGGTGTCTCTGCAGAGCCCTCCTACCTTCCAACAGATTGACACAAGCTCCCAGCTTAGTGTTGTCTGCAAATTTACTAATAAAAAACTCAATACCCTCATCCATGTCATCAATAAAAATATTGAGCAGAACTGGCCCCAGCACAGACCCCTGCGGGACATCACTGGTGACTGGCCCCAGCTGGATGCAGCCCTGTTCACCACCACTTCTTGGCCAGCCAGTTCTGGTGCTTTCAGACCATTCAGCCAGTTCCTAACCCAGAAAAGAGTGCTCCTGTCAGCTGTGGGCTGCAGCTTTTCCAGGAGTGTGGTGTGGGAGACAGTGTCAAAGGCCTTGCCGAAGTCCAAACAGACACATCCACAGCCTGTCCCACATCCACCAGGCGGGTCACCTGGTCATAAAAGGAGATCGGGTTGGTCAAACACAACCTGCCCCTCCTAAACCCCTGCTGGCTGGGTCTGACACCCTGGCCATCCTGTAAGTGCTGTGTGATGACACTCAGTATAAATTGCTCCATCACCTTACCTGGTACTGAAGTCAGGCTAACCAGCCTATAATTACTAGGATCACCCTTCCTAGCTTTTTTGTGAATGGGTGTCACATTGGCCAGCTTCCAGTGAAACCTCACCAGTGAGCCAGGACTGTTGGTAAATGATGGAGAGCGGCTTTGCAAGCTCATCTGCCAGCTCCCTCATCACCCGAGGATGGATCCCATCTGGTCCCATGGATTTATGTACATCCAGCAGCTCAGAAGTTCTCTGACTGTCTCCTCTTGGATAATTCAGCTCCTTGACACCATCTACCAGCCCAAAAGGACAGTTGTCCTGAGGACAAGCCATCTTCTCACTAAAGACTGAGGCAAAGAAGACATTAAGCACTTCCACCTTCTCCTCATCTGCAGTTACTAAGTTCCCTCCTGCATCCAGTAGTGAACAAAGCTTGGTCTTTCCCTTCCTTTTGCCGTTAATACATTCATAAAAACATTTTGGGTTATCCTTTACAAAAGTTGCCAAATTAAGTTTGAACTGAGTTTTGGCCTCCCTAATTTTTTTCCTACATGCCCTAAGAAACACCATTAAATACTTCCTGAGAGACCTGGCCCTGCTTCCAAAGATGATACATCCTCTTTTCGTTCCTAAGTTCCTTCAAAACCTCGTTGCCCATCCAGGCTGGACATTTGCCTCATTGACTCATCTTTTGGCACACAGGGACAGTCTGTTCCTGTGCCCTCAGGATCTCTGTTTTGAAGCTCACCCATCTTTCCTGGACTCCTTTGTTTTTAAGGGCTGCTTCCCAAGGAGCTCTCTGAATAAGCCTCCTAAATAGGCCAAAGTCTGCCCTCTGGAAGTCCAATGTAAAATCTTATTGATATTCCTCCTCATTTCACCAAATATTGAGAACTCTAATTTCATGATCACTATGCCCCAAGCCACCTCCAACCACCACATCTTCCACCAGCCCATCTCTATTTGCAAACAACAGCCCTAACATAGTCCCTCCCCTGGTGGGTCCACCCAGCAGCTGTGACAAAAAGTTGTCCTCCACACGCTCTAAGAACTTCCTGGACTGCCTCTTTTCTGCTGTATTAAGTTCCCAGCAGATGTCTGGTATGTCACCTACAAGAACAAGGGCTGGTGGTCCTGAAACATTCTCCATCAGCTTACAGAATAAGCTTTCCACCTCTTCTTCCTGGCTGGGTCGGCGATAACAGACTCCCAGTAGGATTCCAGCCTTGTTGGCCATTCCCTTAATTCTTACCCACAGGCATTCAACTTCATTGTCATTTCTTTCAATACCATCCAAAGGCATCCAAAGCCTCCCTAATATAAAGGGCCAGCCCTCCACCTCTTCTCCCTTTCCTGTGTCTCCTGAAGAGCTTGTAGCCATCCAGGGCAGTGCTACAGCCATGTGAGTTATCCCACCACGTTTCCATGATGGTGACTACATCATAGCTGTGCCAGCTCTCCTTGTCTGTTGCCCACTCTGTGTGCATTGGCATACATGCATCTCAACTAGGCTGCTGATTTCACCCCTAACTCAGGCTTACCACACTTGGGCCTGGTTCCCGGGAGCCCAACTGCATCCCCTACCCCCACAAACCTAGTTAAAAGTTCTCTCAATGAGTTCCACCAGTTCATGAGCTCAAATCCTTCCGCCTTTAACAGAGAGATGAAGCCCATCTAGTTCCAGCAGGCCAGGTGCCATAAAAGTTTGCCCACGATCAAAGAACCCAAAATTCTGATAATAACACCAACCCTTGAACCACTTGTTGACAATGTGGGCTCTTCCTTTCCTTTCACCATTTTCCTCTACCACCAAAGGGACTGAGCAGAACAGTGCTGCTGCCTTATCAACTATTTGACCCAGTGCCCTAAAGCCCCTTTTGATTGCCCTGATGCTCTCTTTTCAATCTCATCACTGCCAGCCTGGAATATTGGCATGGATAATAATAAGAGGGCCCAGGGAGTCTCTCGGTAATATCCCCTACCCAGGCACAAGGGAGGCAGCAGACCTCCCTGCGGGGTGAGTCAACAAATACTTTGTTTATATTCATCTGGAAGACTTGCTCTTGACATAAGTAGCAAATACAACTTCTGGTAAAGTTTGTCTTCAGTGTTATTAATAGAAATCTCACACTAGTTTTCAGTATTGTGACATTGGTTATGTTCAGTGAGTCAGCAACAGAATAAAATCATACTGCAAAAAACTTACAGACATTGGACAGTACCTTCTCCTGTTCCTAACATATATTTTATGTTCATGTCAGATAAAAAACATGAAGAGTGTTATTTTAGTCCCTGTTTTTAACCTTACTTTCTTTTACAAGATTAAAAGAAAATAATTTTCTCTTATAAGCATTACAAATTAAATTGCAAAATGAAACAGTGCCCACTAGTTTTGCATTTCAAATTGCTTATGCTCAGTTTAGGATTATTATTCTGAATTTGTAATCCTGACTGGCGATCAAATAGAAAAAACATCTGTTATTTTGAAACCTTAATTCCTTTTCTGTTTAGTATATTCTCTATACCTTTCCATTTTTGACTTGTAATTCCAGGTTCATTCTCCTCAAGCAAAGTCATCCTGGAACTCTTTTACCCTCCCGTCCCTCTGTTCTATTTTTTTCCCCCAACAGTCCCAGTCTCCCCAGCTCATTTTACCTCTTCCCATGTACTCCCATAAAGGCTCATGGACTTCTCATGGAGGCTGAGTAGTTATTCAGTGAAGACTCAACACAGAAATTTCCAGTGTGGATGAAAACGGATGAAAATTTCAATGCAGAAAGCACAGTGCAGCAGACCCAATAGAGAGACCAGGGTGGTCTCTCCATTACCACAACATTTTCTAAATCTTAAAAGAACTTGATCCTTATTTTGAGGAAAAAATGTAATAACCAGATCATTTGAAATTGGCAACTAGAAAATGGATAATTGTAAAAAGACCTTATGCAACTCACAGCTGGAAGTCTCAGAATCACTTTGTTTTTCAGGTATTCATATGTTTCCTTAATGGTTTCAGTCTGAGATGGAAAATGTCAGTAAAAGCTTTTTACCAAGGCTCTTACTCAGTGGAAAATACAGTTTCCTTTGAATCCGTCCAGATTAGTTTCGGTTTTTGTGGCCATGTAGAAGTTCTGCAGATATTGAACCTGGTATGACCAAGGGGTTTGCATTAAATTGGGTTATATTGACAGACTCCGTCCTTCTGCTCCTTGCTCTTTTGATTGAGAGAAGAGAAAATGAAGAGGGTAAAAATGGATAGGAGAGATATAGTTTTTCATTTGGCAGCTATTTTAAGCAAAACCAAAAACTGAGTTTCTGGAATAGAATCATGGTAGTCTCCTTAAAAAAGATATGAGGCTTGAATATTACATCTTTCAGGAATGAGAGATGCATTTTGATATGTGAATGTCTCCTACTGTGACACAGATATCGTGTAGTACTTTTTGCAGAAAAATATATAATTTCAATACTAATTAATATAGCTTTGATTATCAGGAAAATACATAATTTGAAAATTAATTTAGCTACTTCTGTTGAACAAAGAATCAACAGAATCATGTGAAGAGACTAACAGCCTTGGGCCACATACTGCAGCAACGATTTGTTTATCATTTTCGGATTCATACACAATTTTTAAGCTTACTGAATTTTCTGATTTCTCCATGTTGTTATCAGGTGCATTTCCGTGTGCAGTTTTTTCTTAAAAAACATTTCTTTGCATATTGCTCTGAATATCTGAAATGTTTCTTCTTCTTTTAACATTTAATATTCAGTTTTTGAGTGAGCTAATGTTCTTCTGTTGATATAGCCAATTTTCTAGACTTAGAATCATTGAATAGTTCGGATTGGTAGGGAACATTGAGGATCTTGTAATCCAAGCCCTCTACAATGAGCAGGGACATCTTCAACTAGATCAGGTTGCTCAGAGCACCAATCCAAGCTGACCTTGAATGCTTCCAGGAATGGGACATCCATCTCTCTAGACAATCCATGTCAGTGTTTCACCACCCTCATGGTAAAGAATCTATTAGTCTATCTAGTTTGTTCTACCATACCTATTATGTTAGAAAACTATGCTACTCTAAATTTCCTAATATAAGGTTAATTGTTATTATTCTGATTACTAGTATTAGAAAAAAATATTTCTCTGTTCATCTGTAAGTAATCCCAACAACTCCAGCTACTGAATTTACATTGTTTAAAATTGGAAACAGGAAAAACCAACCCTAGCAAAGAGAAGTATTGGGTCTGTGCCTAGATAATCACTAATTCTGCCAAGAAAAGATGAAGTATTTTGTTTTCAGTACATTAGAGGCTAGGCCAAGAATTATATAAGGTAACTCCATTTTTATGGTGAATGCATTTAAAAGAGTGTGGATTTCAAAAGAAATCAGTGAGAGTTTACTAGACATGTAATAGGAGACGAAGGCAGGATATTCTAGGTACAATCATCTCAGAGCTTCTTGATAGGTCTCATCTGCAGCATTACAGTACAGTATGTCTGCATGTATTTTACACCAGAAATATTAGGCCTAAGGGGGTAGCAAAACAGTGTACCTGATAGACAGTCTTATTTTGTTTTTCATCTATGAAGGCATATTTTTGTTTTAATGCCTTTTTTACATTAATCTTTAAAATGCAGAGCACTTAATCTTCACACAACAATTTTCACACTTCTCCCTAAAATCAAATATATTGTTAAGTATTGGTTGCCCTAAAGCACATATATATATTACTCAACTTTTTGGGACAATTTTTCTCTAAATAAATTTTTGCTTGACAATGTTATTTCAACAAAACTAAGAACTACAAACTCGGTCTGGGGACAGCATGTTTTACAGCTCAATGACATGCTCTGTAGTTGCCAGTATTTCTCCTTAACACACTTCAGAAACACCTTTAAAGCTTGCTTTAAAGCTATGGTGTTCAGAATTCTGTTTTGAATGGGTTATTGAAGACACTATGTTGAATTTAAGAGTGTATTCTAAGCATTTTCCTCAAAATGTGTTTTGTGTATTTCAAAATGCACCTTTTAAAAAAAATATGTTTTTGCAGAGAAATGTAGATAAATTGTACAAAAGGTGTCTTCTTTCCTAAACACATACATACATTAATTTTGGAAAGAAAGAATCCAAAACACTGAAACATAAAGACATTGATTTTTCTCCAAATGTTCAAATAGTGAACATCTGGTTTAGGGAGATAAAAAATAGAAAGGTTTGTAGCAAATTTCACTCATCTGATCTTATAAACTAGCATCATCCTTCATATAATATGTATGAATAATCCACATAATTCCAAAATATTACAACCAAATTTCTGCAAATATGAATGTGTTTCCATGATAGTCAGATCAGGTTAAAAAAAAACAAAATGGGGAAGTACACACATATCATAAAAACACAGCTGAAACATTGCTCTAATTTCTGCAATTGTAGCCATATCTTTGAGATCAGCCTTGTTATGGTTACATGAATCTTTATGAGCACACCAGGGCTGACAACCACTGATGTGTTGCACACGTGTAACTTCTTAAGATTTCAGAATTTTGCTAACAGAATTCTCTGAAGAATGATTGTTCTGCTGAACATTAGTCAGATCTGAGAGAAAGCAATATAAACTAATAGATTTTTTGATCATTTTGTCTGTGGGTCAGACCTAAGCACACAAATAGAGAATTATTGTTGCTTAAGGTGTCTTTCCAGTAGCTGGTGTGAGCACTGTTGGCACTCCAGATTTCATGACCATCTACTCCAATAGTCAACCTGTGGTTTAGATGAGATTGGCACTAAATTATGCACCACCGTAAACACTGAAAGCATCATGAGATGACTCCATTTTGTCTGTGCCAGTTGCAACTTACCTTTGTGGAACTCATCAGGCAGTTAGGGTATATTCACTGTGAGCCTTGTGGACAAAATTACTTCATTAAAACTACAGCTTGTATTACTTTATAATAATTCACCATTATTTTCCAAAATAATTAAATCAATAAGCTCAGTTTTACAACAGAGTGTTGTTGCTGTTTGTTGTTGTTGTTTATTGTTGTTGTTGCCATTGTGATGGTTTGCTTTTTTTTTAAATGTGAAATTTCAGAGCAAATGACTAAATGCCAAATTCTTTGAACTTCTTTATGGCATTCCAAAATGGAATTGTACCAAGTTGCCACTTCATTATTAAACTGATGCATGTCTATGCAGATCATAGATCACATCAAATAAATCAGTTGTACTTATTATCTATTTGTAGAAAAGTATATGACTTTCCCAGTATGTCTTTTCATTCTAAATTGCCTTCTACCATAAGTCTTGTCTTAATGATTAGATTTCATCAAAGAATGATTTTATTCCTCTCTGTGATTTATATTAAAAGAATGCATGTTCTGCATTTTGTTCATCTTCACTTTCAATATTTGCCTCATAGGTATTCTTTTAGAAATGTTTTAATTTTTCTTTTTCCTTTTATTTAGTGCTGATTTGCACATACATGTGCAAACAATTATCAAGCTTCTGACTTATTGCAATGGCTACAATTTCAGTGAATCACAGACACAAATATGATCTACTATTTGAGGACATTGAATTCAAAGCCTTGGTAGATGAATTCCAGAGTTCACTACTGTCCTTAACCTCTGGTTAACAATGTACAAAACAATCAGCATAATTAGAAATCTGTAGTCACTCACATGATCTGCATGTGATCTATGATCTGCATAGATAACACAGCAATAAAACACAGCAATAAAAATCTGCTTGGGGTTCTCATTTCCAGAACAATAGCAAGCTCATTACAAGCTAAAATAGCACAGAAGAAAAAAAAAATCTGGTAAAAACACATATGTCCCATAAGGTTTCTTCTGCATGCAAAAAAATACCCCATTACTCCACTCCTTCCTGCTTCCTTTAGAAGTATTTACTTTCATTGTAAGACACACCAGATTCAAGTGAAGTTTTCTACCTTGAATCACAAGATTGTCAGTGTGTAGAGAGATTTTTAAAGTACTGCAAACCAGGAGGACAGTCTCAGCAATTAGAAAACATATAAAGACCTTTCTCTTTGCCATCTCTGGACATCTTGAAATTTTCCTTCAAAGATCAATATTATGGAAGGAGTAGGGACAGTAAGGATTTGATGCATGTATGCCTACATGCACAAGAAGAAACATTCTACATATTTCACTGTTTTCTGATGTCATGCTTTCACAAACTGGTCTCTATCACGTCCACAGTGACAAAACTTGAAAATGTTGGTATCCATGATGTCTTTCACTGATCTCTAGATATATAATTTAAACCATTCACATTCTTTCTATTCAAATCTCTATTGTACTAAGTTTTGAATACATTTTGTAAGCAAATCTGTTACCATAAGACTGCACACACAGAAGAATGAAATCTTTTGTTTCTAAGATGACAGTTCATGGTCAGTTTACGGGAATTTTTTTAAAGTGTGGCAAATATTTTTCTTTTGTCTGAATTCTCAATGGCCAAATAGAACACTTTTTCCTTTTTGCAAGTAAATTGCATTCATTTCAGAAAGTATTTTTAGGGATCTTTATTTGAATAGTGAAAATAATTCCAATCAGAGAACTTGCGATCCATGCAGATTTAGTAAGTATTTGTTTCCTTTTTAGCATCTTGATTTCTTATGCAAGCCGAGATGCCTACAACATCCTGTCTAATTTCTGTAAAAATAGGGGATTTCCATCTATTCTGAGTGTATTAAGGGTTTGTCTGGTAATGTTTCTTCAATGTATGTAAGCTTCAAAGACTGAAAGAACTCTCACGTCATCAAAATGCAAAAGAATGTCAAAAAGTGAATAACCTGTCAGCAGTCATTGAGCATGTACAACATGAACAAAAACCATGTGTTCTGCAACTGCAAAATGAAACGCTTTAGTAGCTTCAAAGTCCCTTTTAATTTCTAGTGTTTATTTTCCACAGCACAAGCCAGCAGAAAATACTCAAGGCATAGTGTCACTTTGGAGAGCTGATATTGATATAAGTCAGCTTCATCAGAAAACAGCAGAAAAATAATTTACAATGCAGGTTTCTTATTTTTCTTTAAGTTAACACAGACAGGATATTTCAATGTTTCATGCATCATGAAACAGTTCCATTTGTTGTGGTCATCCTTTGCTGAAGGACTAGGCTTCTTGCTAGTTCTCTTTGAAGCAATGATTGTTTTTGTAAATGTGGTCCAGTTTCAGGTGGATCAATTTTACAGGATAACAATAATTATATCAAAGTCTCACCTTTTACCTGAGATGATTTTCAATGATTAGTCAGAAATCATTTGACAAATTGTTTCCTAACATAAAATATACATGTTCTTTTCTAATAATTGCTCATCCTCATTATTCACAATATATTATTTTTATTTTAATTATTCAGAAAAATTCAAAAATTTTGGATCAAGTTCTGTAATAAAGAGACACTAAGACGTTTAGAAACAGTGGAACCGAGTGTGCTCAAGTGCTATGAGTATGTAGGTAGGTGTTTGGAATCAGTCAAGCAAAGTTTTGTTTTCTACTTGGAACAGGAATATTTCATACAGTATTTTGTGCCACAGCATGATACAAATCCTCCCCAAATGACTCTGGGAAACTATAAGAAAATTGAAAAACAGAACTAGGCTATTTTATAGTATTTTATACACTGTTCCATCTTTTGTTTTAAGAAAGCCTATTATTTGGCAAGCCAGCCTGAAAACATATTTTAGAATAATGAAGCTTTCTTCCTCTGAAAAGAAATCAAAACCAGTCACACTTGACTAAGCTTTCTTCCTCTGAAAAGAAATCAAAAACAGTCACACTTGACTATCTGAACTATCTATCAGTCTGAATTTAAATTTTTTGATTTAAGTAATTTTCTGTATGGCAGTAATTCTTGTATGATCACTATCTGGATGTGTCAATGCACAGTTCTTTTTTCCTTATTATTGTTTATTCTTTGAATTTTTCAGTCCATTAGTTGGTCCAATTCAACTACATTAAATAAATATTTAAGGTGTTAAGAAAATTTCTGGATTAAACGTCTCTCTGCACAGAAAGAACAGATTGTATGTAAGCCATACTATGAACACTCAAAACCAAGGGGATCATCAGTGTGCTTTGAAGTGAGAAGGAAAAGTGAAATGGCAGATGCAGAACAGCACATGGTTTGGAAATTTCATTTTTTGTAAACCATGCTGTTTCATCTAGATAAAAGAAAAAAAAAAAAACATGGGCCATGCTGATGTTAGATTACTTATCTATTACAAAGCATCTAGAATGAAACCAAATGGGAAAAAAAAAAACCCTCATCACCTTAGTAGTTAATATGATAGGAAAAGTACAATTGAAGTTTCTATTTATTAGCTACATGTACAAATGACAGAAATTACTTCAATAGAGAGCAATGAAATGCACTGAAACCAGAAAGCACTATGGAAACCCATGTGGACTGGGAAAATACCACATGTGGCTGCAGTATAAAGAACAAGCCCTGGATATTACCAAGGCCCATTTTAAACCCTAATTGGCCTGTATCACATTGCAAAAGATGAAAATGTTTGGTTTTCAGGAGCACATGGGATTTTACATCTTCAGGACCAATTCTACAGCTGAAGAGGGTGACAATTACTTTGATTCAAAAGTCTCGCAGACTCCAAAAGGCCAAAAAATTAATGAAATTGTGTTTAAGCAGTAATAAGGTGATTAACACAAGAGAACTGTTAAAATGAGGTTGAAAATAAAGCATCTGAGAGAATTTAGTCTTTGCAAAGGTATACTAACACAACCCAGGCCAGAAGATTCCTCAAAATCTCAATGGCATTATGGAACAGGTCTAAGGGAGCAGACTCGGAAAGATTCCCTCCTTGATGTACTGCTTGTCAACAGAGTTGATCCCGTGACAGAAGTGGAGATTGCCCACCCTTGAGTTGCTATACTGAGGGCAGTTTTGCCAAATTCTTTCCAGAACCAGAACTGGTCATCATGTGGGTGTCTAGAGCAGATTGCATATTAGATATCAGCATTGATGAGGATCTGCTCTGTTTTCTTCTAAAGCTGGATGTCCTTTTCCTTGTTTTTAAGCCCTCAAACAGGACCCTGATTTGTCTCAGTTGTTTTGCAGCATTCAAGGGAAAGCTACACAGACAGGGCTGAGAGCTATCATGATGGTTTCTATGATGTTTTGATGTTTCACATTCTTCTGTGACCACAGGCTAACTTTTGTTGACATTTCTTAGAAATTTGACATTATACCAACAGCTTTCACTTATTTGTCATATTGATATTCCTTTTCCATTTGCTTTGGTTATAAAGCAGAAATTAGATCAGTATGGACCTCCCATATGTTTTTTTATTTGACATAATTGCCATATTCTTTTTCTTTCTTATAATGCTTTTTAATATTTCTTATAATGCTCAATTTTCCTACTGGTAGACTGATATTCTGGCCTCTGCTGAGGAGGTAATGAACCCAAATAACTAAAATGTAGTGGTCAAGATACCCTGTGACATACATACAACTGATGCTTCTGTCTCTGCTTTGAATGCAAAAATTACTAAGTGGACCTCCTGCATCTCAGAAGGTTGTCTATTCCCCTGGGCTATATGCTGTTCTGAGAAGGACTTCAAAGGGTTTTCAAGCAAAAATCTCACAGATCCTTGGGCTCATTGAAATGTCAACAATGAGGGTGTTTTCAGCTCCTCAAAGCTTTCAGCAAAAAGAAAATGTTTTAACATCTAGTTCAAATTAGTAACTCTTGCTTTCAGAACTTACTGCTGCAAAAATCTTGGGTTTGTTCCTTCTTTCCACTGTTAAGTATGAGTCTTCTGGTCTATATGCAAAAGGAAAAAAAATTCAGGAGCAGCTGTGTGTAATATTTTCCAGCAACAGCTGGCTTATAGAATGAATAGGGACCTAAAAATGGCTGTCTTACTCACTTGAGTCCAAGTACAGTCCCTTGGTATGTTTTAATGTTAAAGTTTCATTTGGCAAAGTCAAATGAGATGCTCAGTCTAGCTATAATAGAAATTCTTGATTTTAAATCAGTCATTAGTGAAGCATTAAGCAGGTCAGAAGCAAGGTACAGTCGTGAAAGCCAGACCTATCATCTGTTCCTTGCAGAAAAGTTCACCCACTTGACTTTGTTGTCCCTGTCATTGTCTACTAGGTACCTTTGCTGGTCTCTTCTATATAAATATGGAAATTAAATTTTTCTCAGGAAATGTTGATGGTATAAAAAGTTTTGAAGGTAAGATATAAAAATTTATTCCCCTGGGATTGCAAATTACTTTAAGGCATCATTAAAAAATACATAGACTTTCTAAAGGTGCAAGAGAGCCAAACAGACAAAAACTCTGGAATGAGTTTGAAGGAAAACTGAGCCAGAGTCTTTAAAGGGATAAGACGTTACTGGATTAATATGGAGGTTATGTATTAAATTCTTCCATTTGGGAATGATTTGGTTCAGCTAGTCTTCAGAAGTAAAGACTAGCTTCAGCCTCTCCTACCACTTTATCTTTCCCAAACCAAACAGAATCTTGACAACCTTCAGGACATAGAAGCAGCAGGAAAATGCAGTCAGATGATCTTTACTAGACTTGGTTCCATTCAGTGGTTCTAGTTTTCCCTTGCCTTGTCTGTAATTATAGGTTTATGGTTTGTATTTACAGGCTTATGAAGAGGAGTGATAAAAGACCTTTAGGTTGGTTGCACACCATGCAGAGTCTGAAAGTGCTCTTCAATGCTTATATTGACTGACTTTATGACCCCTTGGTGCTGACAAAACCTCATAAAAAGCACATAATGTGAAGTGGAATGCATCATTGCACAGGTGTAAATGACTACACAAGATGCAAGGAAAGCAAAATCAAGCCAGTGGTACCTAATAAACACTTCCAGGCCAGGAACTGTCGCAGACTCTCACGTAAATACTTAACATGTGGTTCTGCTCTAAAATCTGGCTATAAAATGCATTGTGGTTTTTTATTGCATTTCAGTGATACCATAGTACATTTGCTAAGCTTACAAGTAAATTTTTTTTCTAATAGACATTAGCAAACTCCATGTAAACATTTAAACTCAATTTTTCTTTTCTTCTAATGCATTTCAAGAGTAAAGTTTATCCAGACTCAGCTTTATCACACAGATACCTCTGCAAATGTAGAGATTTACTTCTCAGAGCACCAAAACAGGCTGCAGTTTCTGAACATTGAAATAAAAGTTAATTAAAAATTTTCAAAAAACATATCTGAAAAATGGTACACAGTGGTCACATATTGGATTTCTAGTGAACCAGACTGATTATAAAATCCAGCCTGAACTCTTATTCATCTTGAATTCTTCAGGTTTTTCTCTACAGAGAGTTTCCCCAAATTTGCAGAAATAAAACCCAAGTAACTTTATTCATTTAAGGTATTATTTTTCATGCAAAATCACCTTTTTTTTTGATTTAATAGTAGTGTGGGTGAAATAAAACTTAATTTAATAGTTAAAAAATGGTAATGAAGGCCACTTAAGCTCAATTATTCCCCAGAGGGGCAAAACTCCCATTGTTTAAAATACTAGGAAATCAGGATATAGGATATTGTCTGAGTCTGGAGACAGTATGAATAAAACATGTTCACAGTAATGATGTTGCAGTGGCAGGGAGGCAGACTAGGTAATCTCACAGGTCATTTCCCTGCTTATGCTTTGCATTGGCATTCTCTGCAGTACTGAAAATTTGATTAATTTCCTTATACGGGGGACATCACAGTCTGGGAACTGAAATGAGAGGGATGCAATGGCCTAATGCATACAATTATTTTTGTTCGCCTAATTTTGAGTAATAAAGTGCAATCCAGTCCAGTAATCATCTGCAGTTCTAAAAAGAGCAGCAATTTAGTGCAGGGAAATTTCAGACAAACAAGAAATTTCTCAGTTGTTTCTACATACAGGGTACTGTTTCTCTGTAGGAGTCAAAGGGGTTGGTCTGTCTCAGGTTTGAACAGAATTAATTATAGCCTTGATTCTAGTATAATTTTTTATATATATTTTTGGTGGGGGGACGAAACTGTCCCAGATGTTTGACATCACATTAGGCAATGCCTGCCAGGGCCCCACGAGGGCTGGGATGTCCCCGGGTGCTGTGGGAACCCCCAGGACAGCAGGGCAGAGCCTGGCACTCAGAGCCATCCCACCCTCAGCCAGGAACTGCAGCCTGAGGTACCAGCGAGCCCCAGCCCCAGGCAGCAGGCACCTCCCTGAGCAGGGAAACAGCAACAGTTTATTCATTATTGAAGTAATGAGTAAGAGAGGATAAAGATATCATATTTAGGATTTGTGGCCATGTTCTCATTCAAATGCTATGTTATTACCACAGAAATAAGGGTATGAAACCAAAATGAGGCTTAGATACTGACTGCAGCTGTAAGTATTGCAATACCTAGATCCTACGTGGGAAGAGAAAATCATGTTACCAGATACACAGGCTCTGTACAGGACAAGCACATGTAGAAAGATTTTAGTCTCACACTTTGTTTTGAACCAATTTAAATGCTGTAGGGAGATTTGCCCAAAAGCATCACTCCCACCTGCCTCTGGCAAGGTGGAAATCCTTGGGCAAAGATTCCTTCAGTTCTGGTCTTCTCTGGGGCTCATGTGTCTTTTTCGCTCTTTCTTTATCATAATCAACTAATTCTAGAAGTTTCTTCATTATAACAGAACAGATATAAGGTCTTCCTTGACCTGAGGAGATACTGAGAGACTCTCACAATGTCCTCACTGCCACACTCTACACATTCCTCAGTGGGGCCTGGGAAACCACACACTGGGCAGAGGAACCTTCATGGGAGATACCCAGGTCTATCTCCTTGTCCATTAACTGCTTAACACCAAGTGCTCAAGAAATCTTCAGGGCAGGGATTGTCACCATGCCCAGCCCAGAGCCCTGCAAATGCCTGGAAAGACCACAGTGATGAGACAGTCAAGGGGGAAGTCCAGTGGGGGCAGTAGGTGATGGATGGCAGATACGAGGTTGGGCATAGGCTGAGGTTCTGGTCACAGGTGCAGTTCCCAAGAAAATGGGAGCTGCTGCCCCAGTGAAACTCCTCTCGCCTTCTGTCCAGGGCTTTCCCAGTGGTGTGAGTCCTGGTTCCCCAGTCAGGCTCAGCAGCACTGGCTGGAGCAGGGGCAGCCTGTGCCCTAGGAGCTGGGAAGGCTAGCAGAGCCATGGGCTGCACTCAGAGCCTGGCAGCATGGAAGCAGGGTGCCCTCCTTTCCACATAATCTTTAGAAAGATTGATCCATTGCCACATTGCCAATTTTATGTTCTGTCCAGGTAGGAATAATCTGGCTATGGATTCAAGAATGCCCTTTGGATGGCAGTCCTATTGAACGGTGTCCATACCTGAAAGCTGGAGAGAAATGCCATCCCAGCTCAGGGCTACAAAGCCCAGGGAACTGCTGAGTAGCCAAGGAGACACAACTCTGGGGGGTGAGCAACATAAAGCCAAGACCAGCAGCCCCTGCAGACTGCTGTGCTTTAAGGGTTTGTGGGAAGTGGAGCTGGGATTTTCAGGACTGCAAATCATTACATTAGTGCTGTTTTCAAGCACCTCTGCCCAGGGCTGTGTGCTCCTAGGGAAGCACAGACATTGTCTTGACATGGAATGACACAGAGCTTACCCTGCCGCATTTCCTCCATTCTTCTGCATCAGGGAAGGACAGACAAGCATGCTGCCAGTTCCACAGTACTGGGTGGAGAGATGCAGATTGTTGTTTTAGGCTCTCAGCAAAGAACCATGAAAAATACAATGATTTGGACAGCTATCCAAGGCATATAGCTTAGAAATTACAAACATCTGTCAAAATATATAGGCAAAATACAAACTTGTTGTATGAGAATTGTGTCCCTGAGACATAACCCACTGTTTCTAAATGAACACACAGGCTATATTAAGGCTGCATGTTTCTTGTTTAGTACGAAGAAAAATGAGTTACATTTATTAATGCAGGTGAAGTCTATAACCACATTTGTTTTTAATAGCATATTAGTTTACTATTAGTTTACTATTAGGTCTTTATAATATCTCAGGGCTGGCATAACTCTCTCCTCTGCCTTTTAAATGATTGTTTTCAACTAAACATGGCTCACAGTGACTTAATAAGCAACAAGAATTGCTCTGGTTTGGCTGAGATATATATTGTGGGAAGTGACTGTCCTCTGGTCTCCCTTCCAGCTATTTCTTAACATCTTAGAGTTATGTGGAAGTGTCTTCTTTGGAAAGTAATAGCATAATAAGAAATATAATTTTTATGTTGGCCAATGCCCACAAGTTTTTACTTCTCTATTTTGACACAAATGAACAATTTATTCACTTAAGGCAATATTATATGTGAAAGAGAAACCAGAGCATAAGTCTGCAGTTCAGTTACATCTTACACCTACACACATATATTCATCAGACTCTGAAGCTATTCAGGAAATTCTGAGATTTTTTCTATCCTTTTCTACTCTGAGAAGCCTATTGTAGAGTACATTAACTCACTGAGAACACCCAGGCAACCTGAGTCTTGGGCAAATTCATATTTTCATTATTGAGATGGTAACCTAAATTGTCCCAGGTTTCTTGAAACCCTTGATATTTTTTAATGAAGTTTAAACTAAAGGGCAATTGCACCGAGATCTAGATCGCCACTGACAATAGCTAAGATCAGATACTTAGATCATATTCATATCCAACCAATTAGACAGCCCAGTCTCTCCTCTCCTCTGTGTTCTGCCTGCTTTCAAAATTAGCTTTGTCCCTTACTGTGGTCAAACAGTCCTTCAACTGCTGATATTGGTCTCTTTCACTAACATCCCTAACAAACAGGGATGATCTTAATCAGGATAAGCTACTGTATATCACAATTTCGAATTTTGGTAGAGCAGCATGGAAAAGTGTTTTTGATCCCTTGGAATAAGGGATAAAATATTTAAAAAGTCTACTGGATACTCCTAGAAACAGCTCTCCTTTGCACAAGCATGTAATTCATTACAACCAGGATTTGTCTGTAGTCCTCCCTTAAAGAGAGGTTCACCTAAGAGAGCACATTTTACAAACCTTTTTTTTCAAGGTAATAAATAAACTCCCAAACAAGCACTATTTGTGGTAGAATTAATTAAATAATTTGAATGTAAAAATGTCTGTAGGCAGATTAAATAGCATGAAAGAAAGCAAAATGACAAGACATAAACACTTGTGTCATTTTTCGTATATGGAGTTCAAGTTGAGAGCTGCCACAACTGTTGAGCTGCTAATCATTTTTACCTCCTGTTCCTCCTCCTCTTCTTTTTCTAGTTTCCCCCATCTCTTCTTTGCATCTTGTTCTGCTTCTTTGGCTGCTGCTCTATTTCTCTTCATGCTTCTGACTCACTGGTAGAACAGATTGCTCGTAACATCTCTGTAGTAAATTAACCTTTGCGGCACCTTTTGCATAAGTTTGAAATTGATTTAGATCTTTACCCTTACTCATCAGCCTACGATGCTCAGCTGCCTTCCAATACTTCTCACAGCACTGGCTTCTGGTACTCATATGCTTTGGGTTTTGCCTATTCAATTTTTTCTTTTTATTGGATTAATAAAATCCAATATTTTACCTAGGTTGTAATCTTTATTTCTTTCCAGAAATCTGCCCAGTTTAAATCAAACAATCAGTAAATAACTTTTTGTTGTTACTGACTCCTTTAATTTTTTAACAGAAAAATCTGGGAATATTATATAGAGATGCAAGAGCATAATGTATGCATGAAAACATTTTTCCTTGATATTTGAATTTTTCCACTTATTAAAGAGCCCTGATCAAGAGAAACTGAACTTGAAATTTTCCTAATTTCTTCTCAGACACAAAACTTGGCTAAATAAGTGTGGCAGTGCTGTTTCAGACAGTGGCATTTCTCATGGCAAGGAGCTCTACTCAGACCATATTATACATTTTAAATACCAGCATGTGCTTCTATCATTTTTTTTTATTGTAAGGCAAGATATATACTCCTGCTCCTTTTAACCACTGGGTGCCAACTAGTCTGAGTTTGTGATCCAGAAAGATTCTTTGATATAAACAGAAATACTGAGTAATATGGTAAGTCTGTGACTCTAGCAAAACAACAAAACAGAGCTTCCAACAGGTTATGAGAAAATGCTATCCAGACTTTGACCAACACCAAGATACTTAATCCCTTTGTGTATTACAATGGTCTCAAAAGTGTACTTTTTAAAGTTTATCTTTCTCCTTGATTTCCTAGTGTATTATCCTCGAATCCTCTATACAAATGCTTACAGTTGTAATGAAATCCTGGAAAACAGTGGAAGTGGTGTTGCCTAGAATGACTCCACAATGCTGAAGTTTTTAGATAAGTGTACACAACAAACTCTGAAATGAGTGCTATTGAATCACTTGGTTTCAATTTCCTATTCATGGGACAGCTTTTGTCCAAAAAACATCTAAAACCAACTTGAATTTTCTTTCTGATTTCTCACCAATTCCCTTCTTTGTTCCTCTCCTCCCTGCTGGATACTCCTTGTATCTATTTAGGAAAATATTTAAGAGTCTGATATTTCCAGTGACAGGCTAAATACTGAGCTGGAACTTACTTACATTATATTCTAGTCACTAAAAATGTGGATTTAGGCACCTCAAAAATATCTATAAATTCAAATGAAGTTTTCTGAAAACATTCAGCCAAACAGTGCTTTGGGAAAAGGGCCCAAACTCATAGAGCAGGGGATGTACCCCTCTGCCTTTTCCTTCTCTCCACAAGTCTGCTGATAGGGATCAATCTATTAAGCGCTATCTTGAATTAGGCTACTGTTATTCAGATCTAAAATACTGTATGCAGTTGAAAATATGCAAGGACTATATGATTCAATAAAGTGGAAGTATCTGGGATCTGATACTTCTGTATCTGCTTACTGATCTTCTACATCTTCTACTTCACAGCAAATATTTAGATATTCACTGGGACAAGGAGAATGGTGGTTAGTTTATATGTAAATATCTAAATACTTCATCTGCATCTGTTCTCTGCCTGAATTCCTTCCAGGCCCTGCAGTTAGCTGCTGCGACCTGTTGGGACCACTGAATCTCATGCATAGTAATAAAAGGCCAAAAAAGGATATCTCACGGCTGTCAGTGTCCCTAATATAGAACTTGGTTCTTGCAACATGGCTCCTGGGACACCAGATGTCTTCAAACAAATTCTTATGAGGTTTTTCCTATATTCTTCTCTTTACAATATTTAAAATTAACATCTATTCCAATCCAGAAAGTAGAGCTTTGTGGGGGGTTTTAATTATTTATGTTAGTAAGAACTGCAGGAAACACCTCAGTACAGCACTTTTTTCCTAGCACAAATACTACTAGGACTCTATTTGAAAAAAAGTTATATTGCAGTCTTAACCTATGTGGTATATATTCTGTGATTTGTATCATCGATGACATAGTAAATTGTACAGCTATCATTGTTGCAGCTAGAAATGAAGAGATGGGACTATTTTCAAGCTAAGAACAATTTATTGCTCAGATAAAATATCAATCTCAGAGGCCATGAGATTTTAGAGGAGCAAGCATTCGGCCATAGCTGAAGACTAATAACAAGTTTCTTAGTTACAAGGCAATATATAACTTTCTAAATGGACAGTTGCTGCAGTATTTATTTTACTTTTCTAACTTACCACCTTTACTTCTGATGCACTGTGGATACTTTTATCTAAAGGGCTTCATAGGCACACATGTGCTTCTATGATTGCTTCTAAACTCTTAGCTTAGTCCATACAACCACACCCTTTCATTATAAACTCTTCACCAACTTTTTAGTACAGTTTCTCACTTACTTAAGGCATATTCTTACTGACAACAATAGAAATGTAAGTTTATGATTTTTCTGCTTAATATCTGTGTATTGTATTTTTATATCAATCTAAGATTCTTCTAAGGATGCAGATCAAATTCTTCAATGTCTGTGGAAGTTTCTGGTTTTCCAATTCCCACATAGAGCAATATCTATCTGTTCATTCAGCTGAGGAGCCAAAACTGACATGAAGACTTAGGAAATTGCCCTCCATTTTCAAAAGAAATATTTCTTTCTAACAGCAGAAACCATATGAAGACCTGGGGAGAGATTTTTTTGCAAAACATAGCACTGCAGAGAAGCATTCATCATTTAAAATCCTGACTGGCCTCCAAAAAAGTCTAATTTTAAATATTTAGATTTAAGTAGATTAGCCTAGATTTAACTGGACAATAAATGCTTATGATGTCAGCCAGGACAAAGCTTTCAGCTGGACATCTGTCACGAGAACTTCTCTGGTTGCAAGATATTGTTTGATCCTTCTGAGGATATGTTGCCAAACACTCATTATTGCTAAAATGTCAGTAACATTTGTGCCAAGTATGGGGAAAGTGAGGAATGTGGCCTTAAGACTGTAGTAATTTTTCTTCCCCAAAACAACTGTAAAAGAACCAAAATTAATATTTTATTACAATCTGGAAAACAAGGACACTCTCCAACTTTTCTTAGATTTAAAAGCAATGTATAACTATTCATTACATGTGATGTTGTGTAACCTACTCTGAATAAGAGAATGAACATTCTATTACATTAGAATTGCTATTAAGTGACCAGAATTACTTGTTTCATGTTGTTTAGTCATAATTTGCTTCATCTGGAATTTCTGAGTCTCAAAAATAATAATTGACTAGTGTTTGTATGAAAGAGAAATAGAAAAAAATAAATTAACATTACAATTGAAGGGAATAATCAGATTGCAGAAAATACTTAGCTGTCTAAGTGCTTTTTAATTTGGCATCAAAAAATGCAGGAATAGCCTTAATATTCTCACCTTTTGGGAAAGAAATGGTTTCAATATTCTGAAAAAAATAATTAAAATTCCCTTACCAGAAATCTCTATTGATCTCATGCTTTTCCTCATCTGGTCTGTTGGGAATTAGCAAAAAATTAGAGTGTGTAGTCTCACAGATAAAAGCAATTAAAAATTATGTATTACATGGTGACGGTTTTTTTCTGAGGGATTAGCTGACACATGATGCAAATAATATTCTCTCTGCTGGCTTTAGCATTCACTGAAGTGACATAGTCACTAGTCTTGACTAAATATTACAAAAGGGACTTGAGCAAGTAGTAGAAAAATGACACCATTTCATCTTCAGTTCTCTTGTTAAACTTATTAATGGTAGTATAAAATTGAGTATTTTGTAATTAATATTCTATTGTGTGTTGTATTAGTGGTATCATTAATTAACATTTCACAGTCTGTGAAATAAAGTTTATGGCATACCCTAAGAGGCATCTTATTGTGAGTGAAGGAAACATTGATAATATAACCACAGATATATTTGTGACAAAGAATGTGTATGCATATATATGCAAGTTCAAAATAATACTGGTGTCAAGTGCATTAAACAAACTTCAAAAAAGGCCAAACTATCCTAGAGGGGAGATCAAACTGACCCCAGAGGGGATGGCCTAACCATCCCAGAAATGGGAGGACAGACTGAAATGATCCCAGAACTGGGTCCTGGGGGTCCAACAGGATAACAGACAAAGCCTCATCTCAAAGATGATCCGTGACCTGAAGTCTAGGGTCAGCCAGAACTGTCCCTGGTGAGGGACCAAGATCTCACAGGAAGTTCATGTGGAGAGTTTGGGAAAGTACATGCAGCATAGGAAGTTCTCAATGAGAGAAGCTCAATTTTCAATAAAAATTAAGTCATTTATATATGATATAAATGTAAGAAAATGTAGAACACCACCATTTTGATTAGCCAGTAGGTGCTGTTGTTTTTTTTCTTTTCACAAGAGTCAAAGAATGATGCTTTCTGTTGCTTCAGAACAATTTTTAATTTTCCAGGCTTCTTCTCTTTACTTGCTGTTAGGCTCATGGCAGTTAGGAAATCTTACATTCTTAGGATAATTTCCTTTTTTCCAGACTATTTTTTATCTTTTGGATGATAAATTGTAATGATGGTTTATTGTTTTCTCATTTATTGATGGTGTATCTCACGATGTCATCAGTTTCTAGATACCCAGATGCACTTCAAAGATGCCACCCGCAATACTCCAGGGTCTAATTCCCAGGCTCTCAGCTCCTAGGCTGGCAGGCATTTTGTCTGTTGGCAATTCAGCAGGTGTCTTCTGTTTGGTAATTTTCCCTTTCCAACCAGGTCACATCACACCTCTGGCTGCTGACATCACTATGTCACTCTGAGTGGGAACATGAAATGAAGCTCATGTAGTTGGTGCTTCTCTATTTGACAGATATGTTAGCAATAACCAAGTTTTGTTTTCAGAGTAGGATATGAGAAGCACAGAGTGTTGCACATGTAAGTTTATATTTTATAACACCTTGTTTGCTCTAGCAAAACTAATTTTACAGCCTCCTTTCAGGCTTCAATCTAACTAGCTGAATATATACTATTGCAGGTATGCCTAGTCCATGCTGAAATTCACAGCATGGTCTCCAATGTACTGTCACTATAACTTAAAGCAAGGATTATATGATGCAATATAAGTATTATTCCTCTGCCAGTATCAACATTAGACAATAATTGTATGTGTAGTTTCTTTTGCTCTTTGTTCAGCTGGACACTGAAGGAAGTTTAAGAGTCATGGGAACTTCCTTCCAGCTTCATTCCTCATGCAGAGCCTAGGAAAGTCTGTTCCATGTTGGGGTCAGGTTTCTAGTATTTCAAAAATCTGCAGGAGACTGAAGATAATAGAGTAGGATTTCCTGTTCCAGTTGCAATAGATCCCTTGTTTGAAGCATAAATTCTCCTGGACCATAATTCAGAAGAATATATATATATATATATATATATATATATATATGTGTGTGTGTGTGTGTGTGTGTGTGTATTCTGCTTTTAGATAAAAGGCTAACCATCCATTTGCACAAAAAAATCATAATTTTAATACAATGCTGTGAATGTTGGTAATGGCCAGTATCAGGTTTCAGAGCTGCAAAGAAGCTTTTACACCTTTAAATATTCTGAATTCTGGAGGAAATATTAATTTCATCTGAATTGAATTTACTTTGCAAGGACAGCATTTCTTGTGGTCTGCTACCTGCTGTTTGATTGCATGTCCACTGGAAAACTTTCCGTGTTCATTTTCATTTTAGTTTATGGATCTAATTTTTCATTAAGTATTAACTCTGTTCCAAGTGTTTATGAAACAGTAAATTGTTCTATCAACTGGTGTCCATATCTTTGCATAAAAAAACATTAGTATGAGAGAAGCCCATATTCTAGATCATTAGATATTTTGGGTCTGACACTTAATTTTCAAAATCCAGAAGCACTGATAGTGTTTCCCATATTGGAAAAAAAAAAAAAGTGATTTTCACCTGTTATCAGCAATTGTAGCAAGGAAAAAAAAATGTAAACTCAATGAAATAAAGATGAAATACCACACAGACACTGTGCAGAAAAAGTGTAAAGTGTCTGGGGCTTTTCCCAGTGCTGGTCTCACTGCTTCTGCTTAGCCTACACGACTCCAGCTGCAGCTGAGATGCCCTCTTCAGTGGTGTCTGAGACACCCTCTGCACTTATTAATCTTACATTTTTTCTGAGCCAGTAGCTCAGCTTTGCTAAGGGGCTCCTAACATAACCTCCAGTCTCATGAGAGATGCAAGCTTGGGCCCAGATTTGACTTAGGACAAAATTTTGCTTCAATCTTCATCTTCCTTGGCAGGGACTGTGACTGTTTTTATGAGTGTAGGATCCTGCTCACAAGCCATGTTTTCAGCAAGCAGGAGTGAGCCAAAAGAATGTGGGTGTTTACATTTTGGGGAGGAGAGAAGGGGAGGAAGGGATCAGTCACTGAAGCTTACAGATGCGGGTACCCTGGTTCTTAAGGAGAACTCAGGAAATTCAGATACATCAACTCCAGGCCATATTCAGGATCAACTAGTTGCTTCCCTAAGCAGTTCTACAGCTGAAAACACCTATAAACTACCCTTTTCCTAGATACCTTAGATGCCATCCAAACCCAGCCAGTGTCCAGCTTGGGAATGGAATTCATCTTATTGAAGAGTAAGAGCTCAATTTATCTCATCTTAGGGATGATGTAAAAAATATGGCAGATGAATCATCCTGCAAATGTTCACTTCTAGGTGACTGTCTCAGATTTAGTCTTCTTTAATATAGACATAAACAATGAAAATTAGTCATGATGGTAGTGACCTTTTTGATTCCCTATATCTGGATGAAAACCAAGGAAGTTAATGATTTTTTTTATTAGTCAAATAAAAAATCTATTGTTTCAGTGAAGCACAGTGAGTGATTGGCAAAAAGTATGCAATTATCTGTCTGAATTTATGCTTTAATCTCAAATTACAGTGAATAGCAAGGAGCAGACATGTAGGAGTCCAGGATATGACCATCACATTCTCAACACGGCATATTCAGCAATTCTTCCAAAACCATCTATGATTTGAGATGCAATTACACAGAAGAGAAGTTAGATAATTTCAGTAATATCGATTTCTTTGAAGAAAGTTTTCACTACATGCAGTCCTTTTCTGAAATATCACACAATATCCTTTTCACCCATGAGAGCCCCAAAATCCAGAAGAGAGCTGAGACTTTTCAAAGACTGTGGGTAGGCTCCAGCAGAAGCAAATGGGTATTTACCAAATATACTGGGGTTTTGTTTTGTTTTTTTTTAAGACTTGAAATCTACATCAAAGCTATTTTTTTAGCTTTCTAAATTGTAGTTATAGAAAATTAGTGTTGAATGGTTCCTCTCATGTAACCTTGTGGTCTTGCTTGTGATATGTTGTTAGTTAAAATAGAACTGAACAGTTTCTGTTCACTAGATCTTTGCTTGGATCACAACTAAAAATTAATATAGCCATTTTGACCTGAACTGTTCACATCTCAGTGAACATCCACCTGGGCTTGATTGGCACTTTGATCTTGTGGGAAAGCTGGGGTTGCTTAACTGGTATGGACCAAAATACAGGCACACCTGTGTGAAGATTTTGCACAGTGTGTAGTTGCATTTTTCTGGACTTTAGCCAGTACTAATAACTGTCTGTACTTTCAAAAATACTATGTTCATGCACAGATTCTTATGACATATTTGTTTATTTTACATAGATACTAATTCAAATTCTCTCAGTTTCATCTCAGCTGGTTCACAGTAGTTAATATTTTCATATCTCAGCTCTTTTCTAGTAATTAATTTCTTTTTTTTTTATTGGGAGTTTTGTTAGTTTAATCTTCCGATTCAACCGCATATTCCTTTTATTATTAAAACTCCCCAAAATAAATCAACAAAAAACCCCAAACCAGCTGCATTTCTCTTTGGGAATGTAACAGCAGAAAAGCAGTGAGTTAAACCATGACTCCTGCACAACAGGCAAGAAATATGTTTCTAACATTGATGCAAGACATTGGAAAGAAATTCTCAATATGCTAGTTTTCATTCTTAATTACACACACACACACCTACAGAGCCACACACATATATGTGTTTTTCTTCTTGTAACTTCCATCCTGTTGTGATTATTCTCTAGAGATAAGCTCTAGAAAACCTTCTCTGTAGTAAAATGTTATTCATTTTAATGCTATTTAATTGTAGCAAAATGCCTTGATAATAATTTCAGTCTTATTTTATATAATTTTATCTACCTTGTAATAGGGTTATTTAAATACAATCAGCTGTGCATTTCACAATGAATATTCAGTGTTTTGCTGAGCTTCAAAGTTTTTAAGCCAAGAAGAATTATTATTTTTATTACTGTTATAGCTCTTCCAGTGGAATATGCAAATCAGGAAAGTTCATAAAATCCTGTTTTCACATACTCAGAACTCCCTGAAATACTTACAATGAAACCCAAAGCTTCAATACTATGGTTATGTCCCAATATGATTGTCTTGGAAATAGATGAAAGTTGAGGACCTCCTCATATTATTTCCATTTCTTCTCCCCAAACAAATGAGGCTAAAGCCCAGACAATTCCATGAAGAGCAGAACTAATGAGGCCTGATTTCCTGTTGATTCTCCTTTTGTTTCTTGGGATTTGCCTAAAAGAAACATAGGCTGGAGAGCCAATCCTTTCTCCATTCGTTTTATGTGCACTCCAAAAACAAAGAAAAGAAAAAAAAAAAGAAAAAAAAATCCAAACTAGATCATGTGTCATGGTTTAGCCCCAGCTGGCAAGTAAACAATTTGTTATGCCCAGGTCCTACGTTTTCCAATATATCCCAGTTAAACCCGTCTCCTCTCCTGTCTTTTGACATGCATATACACACATATGATTCCCTTAGTCTGTGGGCCATTCCCAAAAATGTCAATTTAGTTGACTTTATTTAATTAATTGGCTACTTTAATCCAAAACCAAATCCCCTTGAGGCAGTCCCTGGACTTCCCAATCCTCCCACATTACCCAACAAATGCACCCAGGTTCTTCAGCAAAACCAATCTCTCTAATCGTTTTGCCTTTGCCTGAGAGGAATAACCCAGCATATTTTCCCCAGCATATTTTTTATGTGCACCATGGGATCTTTACTCCCTTCTGCAGTATGTAAAAGTTGTGACTGGGCAGGTCCAGACTGATCAGCACACGCTCTGGTGTTGACTAACAACTGTGGCTTTTACAGAATGCGCATCCCATAATGCTGGGATTCTCTCTTGAATAACTTTTTAAAGGATATAGAGATTGCAACTGCTTCATGTGTAATGCAACATGGAGGTGAGCACAGTAAAAAGGAAGCAGCCTATTCCAAACAACCATAATGTTCTGTGTGGTATCAGGTCAATTAAAAACAAGGGTATGTCTAAACTCTAGCCTTTCTGCAAATCTTGGGTCTTTGGCACTTGCTTTAACTTTCTCAGTTTGATTTCTATTGTGCAGATGTACTGGCCTGCCACTTACCAGTCTATCTAATGAGAACAAGAGTCTTTAGAAGCAAATTCTGAAAAAAAACTTCCTTTTTCCATGAGAAAAAAATCTGTCTTTTACATGTGTTTTATCAGATAGTCAGCTGATGTAAATCTGTAATCACTACAGCTAAAATTAATTTCCATCTGAAATTAAGGTTCATCCACTTACTGAGAAATGGAAGGATAATCTCCTAGAGTAAAAATTATCTCAATATGCTGTGTCCATAAACATAAAAAATACTTTAAAGTGATTTATCCACAAATATCAAGAATAATGACATCAGTAGCATGTGATTTAGTTGGTCAGCATTGAAAAATTTTAATTTGTCTCAGACAGACTTTATCAAACCTTATAATAAAAAGAAGAAACAAGTCCTTGAAAATTGGTATCTTGGAGACTAAATGTCTGTGAGCCAAGGTAATTTAGCATTGTCAAGACAACACCAATAATTAAAAGAACAGAAATATCAACAGCATGAGAAAAACACTGGTCAATGAAGAGGCTTAGAATATATGAACTATATTAATGGAAGGTAGAAAGAAAAAAATCCATAAAAATTAAAGTATCATTATATATACATCTTCTGTCCAGTTGCAGTTAGTACTTCTTGGCTATTATTTTGGTGAGCTGATTTGTAGGACCTCACTAAGGTGACAATGCTCATCTGACACTCACAATATTGTGGTGGGACACCACAATACCACTGTGGCCAAAGAATGATCCCAATATAGGACAACTGGTGTGTGCAAACAAAATTCACCGTTCATTTCCTATCAAGACCGCTTTGTGCCTGAACAGTGTTGCTGCAGAGAGCGTTAGGGAAGGGAGCGACTGATCCTGAGGGTTCAGGATCAGAACCCTCAGTGATGTTTTTATCCATTTCTTTTAATAGGTTCTGTAGTTTCCCTTCTGATTTTTTGTTGGTGTTTATTCACTTTTATAAAAGCTTGGTCAGGGTGGGAAGAAAATGTTGGAGGTTTGCAAGAAGACAGAGCATACTGAGGGCAGATCTACCCAGCAGACACACCAATAATGAGGTAACTTTAGTTTTATGACCTTGGGGTCACTAAAAGCTGTTCAGCCCTTTCATCAGCAGTGTGGTGCACCATATGCTGATATAGGACAGCTGAACATTTACTCACCTGGTCCCAGCAGCAGCCCAAATTCCTGATCACTGTCAGTCTAGGGCTCTCACTCCTGCCTTTGCTATACCTGGGCTGTGGACTCAGCCCGTGCAGCTTTCTCTGCAAACCCTATAAAGAGGAGAATTTTCTCAACCCCATTACTGAGGCTCACTGCATTTCTGTCACTACAAATCAGACACACGCCAATTTTTCTTCCCAGGACAGGACATCATGATGCTGTGCAGCCTTTCCCATCTCAGGCTGGGGCTGCACCAACCACTGCCTGAGCCACCTGGAATCTCTGCCTTCTAGCCCAGCTCTGTAAGGCAGGCAGGCTGCCAGGGGACATGGCCATGTGGCCTCTGATCAAGGACTAAGCTCCATTACAGCTATACACTATTTTGCTGAGCAGCACAGACATCCCTTTTATATGGTATCTATCTGTCTCTGCTGCTAGCCAGATGTTGGGAGCAAACCAGAATGATTATCCCAGTGGGCTGATCTGTAGGACACCAGTGTGACTAAAGCTGACACATGCTGCAGTATGAATAGAAAAGGAATGACCAAAAAACTATATGAGGTCCCAGACAATTTAGATCACAACTCTCTTTGCTTTGATTTAGTAAGCCTTATTTAAAAAAAGAAATATATACACACACACACACATATATATATAGGAATATCAAAGAAGATCTCTCTAGAAAATGGTGTCTGTGCAAATTAGCAGTGAACTCGTAAAAAAAAATCAAATCCTATAATCAGTAGGACGTCAACTAAAAAATTCAGTGATCAAGTAACAGGAAACAAGATAGCAAAATATGAATCAAATTGTGAATACTGTTATGATAGCAACTTTGAAGATCCCCCCTGTCTTGAAAAATGCTAATGAAAGGAAGGAGATGGCTACAGACCTGGGAAGTTTTCATAAAAAAATATATTGAAAACTAGGAAAGGACTTGGGGTTTCTTAGGGAAGGTTGGTTATTTTCTTTAATTAGTCCATACTGTAAAAGTAAGAACAATTAGATCCACTAGAGAATATTATGAAAGAAAGAAAAACATTTAACCTGAGAGAAAAAGAAATGAAGACTCATCTTTTCTAAAAAAGAACTGTTTCTCTCATAATAGCTTTAGAAAGTATTTTCCTGCCTATATCTTACTCCAAGTCAGCTTTGTGCTTCAGAAATCTAGCAGCTGAGTCAGTGGTAACTGGCAAAAGTTGTCTCCCTTCACAAACTGGTAGAATATAATTTGAGCTGACTCAGAATTTACAGATGACACAATAGAGCAATTTTGTTCAGCTTTTTTTCATTATTGATATTCTTTGGAGAATATTCACTTTTTATTGCAGTATATGCTTGAGAGAGAGTCTTCAAAGAGAAGTAAAAGTTGAAAGGTGGATTGAAGAGTAAGTGTTCCATTTTAGAAATATTTGAAGGAAAAATATAATCTTGGCCTTTGTCTTGTATAATTTTACTTTTTTTGTAGTGTTAGAAGCAGCAATTATTTAAAGGAGAACAAAAATCATTATTTCATCATGAAAATTCTAAATTCCAATTTAGAAAATTAAAAAAATGAAAACCTTGGAAATTAGATATATGAAATCAAAACAGAAACAAGATATCTATTTTTATATTATAAAATAATAGAATTTTTTACCACAATCGTAAATAGTGCAACAAATTTATGTGCTGTTTGGGCTCAAATATGGAAAACTAAAACTATGCTGGTACAGTTATGAATGCAGTGTTTGGTACAGCAATTTTGGTACATAGTATTGATACTGGGCAAATGAAACTGAAGGTATTAAGTGGTGTATGCAAAAGAATAGAGCTGAATTTGTCAACAATATTATACTGAGGTTTCTGTTCTTCCACCCTGGCCTTTAGTTTCTCTGTCTTAAATGATTTCCTAAGATTTTCCTATTGTTTCTGCTTATTTTGTTTCTCTGTGGGTTTGCTCTTCTTCAGGGCCATCTGACCTCATTTAATACTGTCTCATAAATCACTTTCAAGAAGAAGAGGGTCACCTGTCTCTAATCTAGTTATTGTTGGCAATCTTTCAGAAAGCAGTCATCTATCCTTATTTTCAGAAATGGCATCACTACATTCAACTATCTAAATCTCTCCTTCCCTCCCTACAAAGAAAACAAACATTGACAAGAATAAGAAATAAGGGATGAATTCCATACAAAATTGAAATTGAATTAAAGTAGGAAATACCAATTTATTTTTTTAGGGAGCTCTTATTTACTAGGTACCTTATGCATAAAAGGCTAGTTTGATGCATGCAAAAAGTGATAAAGTGCATGGTCTTTATCAGAAAATTAAGGCAATACTGATCTAAGATTTCAGCTCTAAGTGTCTTACAAACCCTGGTGCAGACCCTGTACTCACCTGTCTCACCAGTCTTGATTCAACACACATTTTTTAGCTTAAGGAAAATAGGAAATCATACCTTACTTGACCCGAGCAGGATAACAGCTGCTATCATGGGTACAGATTGCTTGGCTTAGGCCCTAACCAGACAAAATGATGAAATCTGACCTAGCAAAGCTCTGGGGTAACTTTTGTTTGCCAAAACTTGAACAAAGGTAAGACAATACAGACAGAGGTGTGAAGTGTTTGAGAGTTTATATGAGCATGGGACTGTCTAGACACTTTAAAGCAATGGTAAAATCAGCTCTAATTGCATCAAATTAAAATTGAAGTGAGTGGGTGGGAGGGGTTGACAGGGCTTAGCAGCAAAACAGAAGTGAGGTTTTAGTGGGACTGAATTGCTTGGCTGCTCCTGTGTAACATCTCAGCAGAAAGTTAGGATCAGTCTACTCAGCTGCAACTAAGTAAGACACTTCTTGAGGGCTTGCATGAAAATTGTAAACTTCTTTTGCCTTGTAGTAAAACCATTTCACATACAATTACCAGGTTATTGGATATTCATCATCCCCAGATGGCTTTTAAAACAGGTGTGACAACGTGTGCTGTAATTTATGGGAATAAGGTCAGACGAGATTACAGACAAGTCTACTGTCTGCCCCACCAGCACACAGGACTGTGATGCCCTAGGGAGTGGAAACAAACTCTATTAGTGTAGATACAGCAGCCAAAACCTTAAAAATTAAGATTTCTTTCCCCCTAGGTTTTACTTTTGCTTTAAAAAAGGATAAAAGCTATGCTGGCAAAAGGACTTTTTCCTGGTAGAACTCCTAGGCCTCCTTCCAGCATAGTTCCATCAGCAGAATATATCACTTAAGTAACAGACTGAAGTGAGCCAGTAAAATTTCTAAGTCTAGACCGGTACTTGGCATTCTATTCCAAATACAGAGTGGGGAGATGCTATGTGTTCATATTGAAATCCTAATTGGCCATGAATAAGTCATAATAATTATAAACATAATGTATCTAGACAGCATAAAACCCAGGCTTATTGCTTTGCATTTTGATATTATCTCAGTACAGCCAGGAAAAATGCCTGTGATACATCTTCTCTGTGAAAGCTACTTCCAAATTAGTTTTAAAATATGAACTGCAAGATGAAAGCTACTGGAATAGCCCCAAAGCCAAAAATCAGAACCTGGTCAGTCTTTCTTGACCTATAAATCAAGAAATTTATGATAAAATGATTATGAGCCGCTATCAGAAAATGTGAATAGTTGGATGAATAGAAAGCAGATAATGGTTAGTTATTTCATCACAAATCTCTGCAGAGCAGGGATTTCTGCCAGCAACTGAGAGTTTTCCCCTTTAAGCATGTTTAACCTCATAGAGTGAAAATCTTTCCATGGTGTTTGAGATTTAGAGATTCAAAATCACTGTGCTCCTCCAGATATGATCTTCCCTTCCCCACAGCCAACAAAGGCATCTGGTGAAAAGACTGGATCATTCTTCCCTACTATAAATTCCCCAGAAAAGATCTAGGGAAAATGAAAATTATGCAAGTTTATTTTATTCAAATTTTCTACAATTTTTATTTTCCCTGTAGAATGGTAGAGATAAAGCATGGAGCCAAAAAGAGAACCAAAACAGATAACATTAAACAGGAGAAAAGAAATGAAATATATTAGCTTATTTTTTTCCCAAATGGTTTTAAAAAATGAGGTCCATTTTATTTTAAAAAGAAAAGAAAATGATTAAGAGACTATCTCCTAAACATGAGAAATTATTAATGAGTTTCAAACCCAGTATTTTAACAAGGTTGCTTAAATCTCTCTTAGATAAAGGAGGCAACAAACATGCCTTATAGAAATTTCCTGCACCAAAGAAAATTAGGCAAAATTTTTGAAACAGGAAATACTTACTAACATAATACTTAAAACATAATACTAAGAGACAAAAATTGAGATGTTGCTCTAACCCATTTGCAGAATGATTTAGGCAAGGACTTGGAAGGAAAGTAACCTATTCTGACATGCTTGTTAGAAGATTAATGTTAAGAGATAAGACTCTAACTATTTTTTCATCTTTTTTTCAAAAGGTCACATTTTTTCAGTGAAAGGAATTGCAATTGTCTCTGTAAATAATTTTTAAAGCATATATTTTTGACTCAGAAGAAGCTCAGAATTAATTTTTTGTGCTTACTAAGCTTAATCTGGCTAATATTGTCCACAGTTTCTAAACTCAATATGCGCAGCTAATAAATGCAAGTGTCATACTTGCTTAGTGATATACCAGAAAAAAAGAAAAAATGTTAATAACGGCATATTAATCAATTTTGGTGTTCCTTGTGTTCTTCCTTTAAGACATGTATCTCTATATTGTTCTGGATATTTTTACATCACTTCCTTCTGTGCCTGGAGCAATATTGGTAACTTAAACATCAGATTATTTCTTATAAGCATCATGAAGGATATTTCTTTTCAATTTGATAACACCCTTCTTAAAACACTTTTGGGGATTCTTTCTCTTTGCTAGCTTTTCCTATCAAATATTTGAGATTGGTCAAAAATTACTGTATTAACCAGATGAAAATACCTACAAAACAAAATGTGCTCAAAATATAATCTAGAAATCCCCAAGCCTTGATTCTATTAGTTCTTTATTTTGTTATTCCAAAATGTATGCCTCTCAAAATGTGAAATCTAATTCACAGAAAGGCTGTAACATGAAATAGTACATACACCTGAGAAACAACAGCAATATTTACAACTGAATAGAAACTATGTAGCAGCTACTGTTTTGTGAAGTATTTCTACACTTTGTCCTTAAAAAGAACAACAAAAAAAAATTCAAAAAGTATCATCTAGTTTGGATTTGATCCTTAAATAATTAACCAGAACAACTTCATTTGTTTTCTTTGCCTTTTTACACCTGTTCCTGTGTCCATGTATGATACAGGCTATATATATATATATATATATATATATATATATGCATGATATAAATTTAGGCAGTTCTAGAAAGGTACAAATGATTCTTGTCTCTTGTGAGACATTTATCTTCATCCTTAAAAGACAGGGTGCTGTAGGACTGTCCTAGGTAACCCAAAATGTTGTTGTAATCCACATCTATCTATGCTCAAATTGCTACCATCTCTTGAAGGCCCACTCCAAAGATAAAAACTAAAAACCTTCCTTTTTTTTTTTTTCAGAGATACACAAGTATCAATAAAGAAGGATCATTGGATCATTTTTCCCTTCACAAAATCAATGAGAACTCATAATTTTAAAACACATGGTTAAATCCCACATCTCATCCAGTCCCAAATCTTCTGCCTGAGGGATTGCCTATGCAACACAGGAGCTAAAATGAGCAGTAATGTAACATAGAGGTCAAAGTAAATAGTAGCATAAGAGGTTAGTAATTTAAATTCACTTTATAGGCAGTCCTTGTGGCAGTGAATGATGCAGATACAGGTTTGCTGGAATCTAGACTGAGACAACGTGAAATTTGCTAGAAGATCAAATTGAATCCATAAGGCCCTTCGGAATTGAACTCATAGTGTGGTATAAGCACAGTTTAGCTGTGAAAGTTTCACACCAAGTTTTGTAGTGTTTCATATGCAAAAAGTTAGGCATAAGAGCTAACATCAGTGTTCAAAAATCCTATTGCAACTGTTCTTATTTTTAGAAGAAGAAGCACACAGATTTGTCAACAACTGATACTGCAGTTTCCACAAGAAAAACAAATGAAGATCTAAGCATGCTGAACTGATTGTCTGGGGATACACATGGTGAATGCACTATTTTAATGGCTTAAAAAAAAATGAGGGAACAAATCCAACAAGTACCAGTGAAATAATCTGTACTCATCAACACTGTCCAAGTTTGTCCCCTATTCATTTGGCATTACCTCTATGCTTCCTTCTTTTCAATCTGCATTTTTTTCCCTGATTGTTCTCCCAGGGAGTGCCAGACTAGCAAGAAGCACACACTTGGAGTGCATTTGCATAATGTAACACGAGCTCTTCCCCTTGTCAATGCCAGTGATTCAAGACAAGAGTCTCAATCCACAGCTTGCCAGTCCCTGTGCTTCTTCACACAAATTCTGAATTATGTGTTGTAAGATACCAAAAATATATACACTTTATTTCTACTTTGTAAAGCAAACCAAACAGCAAAGTATGGATTTCTTTTTCCCTGTGGGAAGAAGTGGTTGACAAAGGATATTTTTTAGAAAAACAGTTCTTAAATTTAAGTAATTCACGGACCCCTGTATTTAGCTCAGCACTCTTTCCATTGACATTTTCCAGTAAACATAAGTTCCTTGATTGATATGTGGTGGAAAACCTCATAACTTGCTAAGACTCAAGCACTTTCAATGTTGACAGGGAGGGAATAAGTATAACCCTGACAAGGAGCAGGAGTGATGGCTGTCAGCAGGAAAGTTAAGAACCAGGAAAGCTGAAGGCTTAAGGGGAGGTATGTTAGGAAAAAAAGCAAAGTGAAGTCAATCTTGTGACAGGTATCAGCAATTGCAGGAGAAAATGGGTCTCAGGAGAACCTGGAGTAAAACAAACTTTTCTGTGGAAAACTCATGATGGTGTGGTTGTTTTTATAATAGTACACAGTACTCTGTGGTACAGGTATAGTTTACCTGTGAAATTTGCACACCAAATTCTGTAGCACTTCACATGTTAGGCACAAGAGCCAACCATGAGTAACGCTATTATGTGCTGTAGGCCTGACAGGCGCTGGAACACTACCCTTATGAGTCCTGCAAAGACACAGCCACTAGAGGCTGAAGAACAAGAGAAAAGGTTGCTGCTTAAACAGACTTTGTGATGAAGGAGACTGCAGTTCACCATATAATTTGATCATGATTAACTTCTTGAGAAAAGATGAAGTGAAAAGAACCCTTTAAAGAAACTAAGCAGAAAAAAAAAGAAGGGAAATGGCAAAGCTAAAACACCTGCTGTAAATAACCTCAAAGGAGCTAGAAATGCAAAAGCTAGAATGATAACAGAGAGCAAACCACCCAGTCTGACTTGCTAGGTAATTGAGTGGATTACTTAGCATAGAGGATAAAAAGACATTTTAGAACTTGAAGAGACTGGAAAGAGACACTTGACTGAAGCAAATGTCAGCATAAAAATGGCATGCTGGCAAACAGCCACAGAAAAATAGGAAAAAACCCAAACAAAAAAAAAAAAAAAAAAAAAAAAAAAAAAACCCCAAAACCCCCCCACATATTATAAAACCCCATTCTTTCTTCTACCCATTGAAATAATGGGGAGAGTGGCTGGGAAATATTTCAACTTTCTTCATGTAGTACAGTTTGGTTCTTTATTCTCTCTTTAATGGTATTATTCTGTGTACTCTTCACTAATTGCCCTATACCTCTCAAAAACGAGCAGGTAATGAATTTTTGTAGATGCCTGTATTTTGAAGGAGAGAACAAGAAGGGATACATCCTGTACAGGTGCCAAAGCCACGTTAGTGTTTGCCCATTCATGCAGCTTGAGAGAGACGGCAGAGCTCCACCAGGCACTTCATTTCTGAGTCGTGACAAGGAGGTAAACAGCTGCCTCTGCCCAGAAACCTCAGGAGAGGGCTTTCTCTCCCCCAAAATAGCCTCCTTACTGGAAACTGCTGATTCTAAAAGCAAACACAGAAAGCTGCTGGAATTAAGTTACGGGTGCTTTTGAAATGTTGTGTTTTTATAATTTTTTACATTATATTTTATTACTTTTTCTAATGTTTCCCCGCAAAGTTTTCTTTTAAGCAAAGGTTTTATATTGCTTATCATTTATGGTAATGACATGCTCAGCAAAAGATTTGTTTCAAAAATGGTTTAAAGGTCATGAAAAGTCTTTCCACAGAAAATTAAAAGATTCTTTTGCATCACTGACTGATTTTCTTTATTAGGGGTAAGTGCTAGCTGGCTTTCTGTACTTTCACTCAGATTCCTTAACCACACAGGGCTTTTCCCCCCTCTCTAGCGAAGCTAGAAGACACAACTCTTTAACAAATGACCTGGGATTTATGGATTTCAGGATGATTTTTGCACCCTGAGCTAGTTCCCAATCCCTGGGAAAAACTCATTGTTGTGGAAATTTCTGGTGTTTTCTGTCTAACACATGGATTTCTTTCACAGTTTCTCTAGTGAGAAATGCTTGTAATAAGAATAGTGCTGCTGAATTCAGCTAACCATCAATTCTATATAGGTATATTTAGCTATAAGAATCAGGGAAAATTTCATACAAGTGTTGTATTCAATGATTCAAGGTACTCTTTCTTGGTTTCAATGGAGAGGAAATGGGAATTTTGTACTATGTGGAGCTGTGGCAAGTTTTAATAGGTTTTTGTACGGGAATACTGCTCCAGGAAAAATGCAGGTAGCCATTTTTCCTGGAGTAGTATTCCAGAACAGGAATCCAAAGTATAATTATGGCCATCACAAAGATACAAAAATATGTGTCATTAATCAGAAGTCCAAATTATGTCTGCTAGTCTATATTCTTCAGTCTCTGCAAGTGGATGTTTACAAGTTAGTATCACCATTTAATGGCAGAAAAAAACCCAGCTGCTTTTTATTAGAGCTGAAAGATGCTACTTCTTTTGACCACACTTCTAAGCTAAACTAGGGCCATCTAAGAGACTGTGGAAAATATTCTACCCTCCTGAAGAAGAAATTAGGTTTTCTTTTTTCCAATCCCTTGTTATTGGCATACACCATACTGTTTGCACTGCTCTCTGGAACATTCAGATTTAGAAAGTTATGATTCATTTTAGTTCCAGTAGTTTTACATGTACTGTGGTGTGTTACAACATTTTGCAATGAGGAATTTCCCCTAGATCTGCAGCCTTTACCTCCGTCTCTCCCTCAAGAGTCCAAATGACCCATGGGCTTTGCATTAGAGGTCAGACCACTTCTATATACCTTCCCCATCTCTCATTTCAGCATAACTTCTCTTAATTTATGTAGTAAGCAGAAGAAAACTGTATTTGTAAGTATCTATAACTCTCACTAAGCAATGAAATCATGTAGTTTGAATAATGCCAGCAAGTTTATCACCTCTCAAATAACCAGTCCCCATAAGGTTACTCTTTCCTAGACATCAGAAAGAAAAATTAATAACATGGTCAAGGGTTTCAAAGTAAATTTTACTTTTTGTAGGCTTAGAATCACAACAATGACCCCCAACAACCCCTTCTCACTACAGTGGTCATCAGATAAATCATGAGTATGAAGAGACAGAGAAAATATGTGCTCATTGCAAGTAACAACAGGAAAGCTGACTTGATCCCTCATAAGGTCAACATCCACTTCAAGCCAAGACAATTTTGCTTAAAATATCAGAAGCCAAAATATTGCTGAGATGAGATTTATATGTAATAACTGAGCCTTGAGCTGTCATCCCAAAACAAATGCATCATTTTCCTCTCATCAAAGATCAAAACCTTTTCCCAAATGTTCAAACTACAAGGGTGTAGGCAGAAAAATTGCCAGATGAAATAGGTTCTCTAACTGCTTCTATTTAGCATATCAATGTATGATATAACTTCAAAGGCCACATTTAAATAAACTTCTATATAATGTCTGTTAACTGGCAGGAGTGGATGAAGTAAAATGCAGCAGCTGGAGTTATACAACTTGTGCCTGAAGTCATCCTAACATGAGGGGTAGACTCTGAAAAGGGAAGCCACTCCTACAGCATCACGTTGGCCATCTCTCTTTTGATTATCACAAATAGCAAGTTTCTGGTTGTTCTCTAACTTTTATGAGCCTACCAGAAGAGATAAATTGACTAAAACAGATCTGGATTGATATCCTTGCCAGTGTTCATTTTGTTTTAAAATCCCACAGAAATCTTTTCACACTATCTAATCACTGTCTGGGGAACAAAATGGGCCCTCAGTTTGTTAATGAAGCTTTAAAAAATGTTTCCTGCTATTTTTTTCTAACTGTTTTCTATGTTGTATGTAATGTTGAAATTATGAGGATTAATGTCTTAGGTTAAGTCCTTTTAAGGAAACTTAAAGTGCACACTGGGATGAATGAAGATCTCTATTTATACTCTTAGAAAATCACAACATGACAATTTAAACTATTTCTTTAATTCAATATATTAAAAGTCTCTGTCTACTAATTATTTTTATTTTATTCTACCATATATATATATACACATGCATGTATGTGTATATATATTCATATACCTATATTAGCTATATTATTTCAGCTGAACGATACCTGACAACTGCCTAATCAGATTTTAAGAATTAAACTAATTGACAAACATGGTCTTAGACAAGCAGCATAGTGAAGAAAGCAGTGGAAAAATACTGACCTATGATACTTGGGGGAATCCTGCTGTAGGACTTTGCTGTAACAATTTCTGAAAATATATTTTTCTGTTTTTCTCTTCTGCATCCTGGACTACTTAGAAATTTTCAGCTTCTGATTTCCTAAGTAATTCTTCATTCTCTTTTCCATCTAGTGAAAGGAGAGATAAATTTTCTGTTATTTCCCTTCCTAGAAGAAATAGGCATCTAAGAGTTTTCTGATTCAACCTCAAAAACCTCACCCAGCTGGTAGCCTCATTTTTTTTTTCTATTTTGTCTCTTTTTTTCCCTCCCTATTATTCAAATGGCCTATCTTAGCATCTCTCACTTCCAGTTACAGAAAACTTTTATTTTCCTCACACTTTCATCCAGAGAAAAGTAAGCAGCTCAGCAGCACCACTCAGCCACCATGCTTTGGCATACTTCCATTTGCCACAGATTATAATGTCATTTTTTTCTGTTTGCTTGTGACCAGTATCAACACTGTTGAAATTTTGTGCTTATTTTTAGTATTGAACAGACTGTGTTTCAAAGCTGTATATTTAAAAATGGCTATTTATCTATAACCCTTTTTTCCTGCTGACTCCACACTTGTGTCATTTTAATTATCTTGAAAAACTGTGAAAAACAGAAATGATCTTCTAAAATGTTTCTCTTTCAGATGTCTGACAGTGAAAAATTTTAAAAAATCAATAAGCACAATACTGAGATTTCCTTTTGAACAAAGACCACTTGAAGAATGAGAGGGTTCCTGAATTGTTGCTTACATACCTTCCAGCAATTGGCACCCCTCAGAAGAAGGGCTATTTGTGAGTTTGCTACAGTTCCCTTAACATTTAGTACTTTGTCTCATGCAAACCTCCTAGAAACTATTGCAAACTACTCCATTTGGTTTAATTTGGTTTGGCTGCAAACAAAATAACGCTTTGTGAAATCTGGCTAATGACTAAAAACATTGACTAACGATTAACAGCAGCACACTGAATAAGAGAGGTGTCTAATGATATACATCTGTTCCTGTTTAGCTCCTTCATTAATTATCCCCAAAAGGAAGAAATGAGCATGCAGATGAGAGCAATTTACCCTAACTAGCATATGCAGAGGAATGATGCAGAGGTGTACAAACAGAGCAGAAACACTGGCAGAAAATAATTACATGGGATACAATTTGTAAAGATGTAATTCTGGGATGAGAAGAAAAAGTTCATAATCCAACATATATATCTCCTCAATGGGAGGAAGGAATGTAAGGAATGGTAAAGCCAGGGAAAATAAAAGTGACTTCCAGGATGACCTACTGAAGAAATTGCATTTTTTTTTAACAAATTGCACTAAGATATGGACAATGAAAGACCTTTCAATCATTCTCATCTAGAGCAAATTTTGCCATGGTTTAGTTTTAAAGGAGAGAAGAGCCTTCAAATTATTGAAAAGGTATATTGAGTTCACAAAGGAGTGGGAATAAATCTTATGGCAAGAGATAATTTTGATAGTCTCCTTCTTTCCAACTGATGGATGCCAGTAATTGAAGAAATTTACTTTCTTAGCCCTCAGAAATATATAATGAAGCATTATACGCTTTTCCAGCTTGTTCCTATAGCTTTATTATATGCTACAGTTTATCTCCTTTTTTCTCCTATGAAGGAGAATAAAGACATAAATGGCATTTTACCTACAGGGATTTTTGGAAGGTGGAGACTTTAAAAGTTTTTCAGAATCAGATTTTTCTCTCCATTGTTACATTGCAATGTCAAAAAGATCTCTCCTGAAGTTTGCTTTTATTTAGTACTACCTTTCTGCACCATAAAAAGAATGATCAACAGGATAGGCTTCAAAATTCTCATAAAATATTTTGTAGCACAACTTTTTTTTCTGAAGAGCCCCGAATTTCTCTGGCAATTCACCTACGTCACTGACATGCAGTTGCTGTTATTGGCTCAGTAGATTTTTTCATAAATAGCAACCACATACAGGATTTTAATATAAAGCCAAAATGACTGTTATGCACTTTTGTGCTCTTTGTTGCCTCTAAAAATCTGCACTTTATAAATCTGAGGGTTTTTTTATTTCTTTAACTGTCTTTAATCTTTCTAGTGATCTAACCATCCATATGTTGGTAATCATAGATGTAATTTTCTTATAGGTACTTTCTAATATTTTTTTAAGACGGAAAAAAAATTAATGTGACAAAATTATACCCTTAAAGAATTCTGTTCTATTTCTTTCAAAAATACTTGCATTGAAAACAAAATGGTATGTTTTGGAGGAAATCCAGAAATGCAAAAAATAGTTGCAGAAAGTTCCCATAATTTACAGAAAATTTTGGTTGTATAATTGAAGTCCATAATGACAAAATAAATGAGTACTGAAATTTTCTCTATTGCTATTAGGAAAAAATTAGGAAATAGTGGTTCCAGCACCAGGCCTGCATGAGTTCAAGAAAGCATTTGACAAACTCTCAGGCTCATGGTGTGATTCTTGGAGCATCTAATTCAGGGCCAGGAGCTGGACTCAATATTCCTGATGGTTCCCTTGCAACTCAGCATATTCTGTGATTCTATGATTCTGTAATAAAAAAATTTAAAAGCCTAAGGCTATGAAAGCAACATAATCTCTGTCAAAACTAAACTTGCCCCCTTATTTCTTCGGGACAAATTACCTGCTGGCATGAGCTGGCTAAGATGCACTGAGATTTGAATTGTCAAACCCTGACCCTGCATTTCATATTCCTCTCCCTTCACAGGAGCAAATGAACTCAATGAAAGGGGACTGGCACTTTGCTTAGAAATAATTATGTTTGCCTATGTTATTTGTTTTTACTGTTTCTTCTGTTTATTGCAGATCCTGTGATTCAACCACACAGATCTAAGCATATTTTGCAGTATAGGGTCTACTGCACTCCCCACAGATGTGGCCAAAGTAAGGTGTAGTCAGGAACAAAGCACTCCTTTTCTCCAGTGCCAAAGAAAACATGGAAAAATTCAGTCACATGTGGGTATGTGCCATAGCCTTTCCTCCAAAACCACTGCTAGCAGTTTTCTCGCCCTGCCTTTTGGGCTATATGCAACAGTCGGCCACCTGTGGTTTAAATGAGCTTGTTTTCTGCTGCACTGGAACAGAACAAAGACAAGTTCTCACCACCACTTTAGCTGAGGGGCATTAACAGATGAGCCACAGCTGCAGGCATTGCAATTTCTGCATAACTTTGCCCAAACTGCATGGAGAATAGATATTTAGCTCCTTACTCACTTGGGGAGAGCAAGAAGTGACATGACAACAAGGGGCAGTGTCTGCAATTGTTTTATATATAGATATGTAGGTGATTATCTATCTAGCTAGCTAGCTACCTATCTATCTATCCTTTTGTGAGTAATGAGCAAATTGCACTTTCATCATTTATTGTCCAAAACATTGTAATTCTACTTGCACAAGAGATAGAAATACATCTCTTTAAAACACTTTCCACACCTATTGCTGTCAGCTTACACTTATCCAGACGTATGAATCTATAGAAAAGCAATGGTCCTTTTCACACAAGAAGAGCTGGCAGCTACCTGACACCGTCCTGTAGTTAGAGGAGTTGTTTGCTCATTTCTTTCTGTTGCAGCACATCATGATAATAGGCATGATCTTTAAGTGACCCTTCATCACATCCTTCTCTGTTCTCTGTTCCTTCTGGCCCAGTTCACAGCTGGAAACTTTAGGTTCTTTTCTAGGCTTAGACTGTCTGGATCAAGCTTAACAATCTTACATTGACACAGTCCTGTCAAACCTGGAATGCTGCATTTAGGAACTCCACATTTTAACCCCTTTCCTTAGGGATTCAGCTTCTTTCCAACTGTAAGTTCTCTGTAACATCTGGCTGTGATAGTTTGTGGCCTAAAATGTACACATTAAAACTATTGCTGTGTGTACAATTCTATCTTATACCATAACACTTAAAGCAGCTTCCAGGGACAAAGTTACAAGTGAAGAATATAGTTTCAGGTGGGAAATAATTCTAGAACAAAACACTTATCTGTTTCTTTTATCACATATTTCATATTTTTATTACTTCATGTGACTGCTGTCATAGGGAAATAGAAGTCCTTGAAAAGCATACACTGGTGCATGCAATTAGGAAAATTTTTTGACGTATTTAAAAATATGCTTCCAATGCCACTATCCTCTATCCAATGAAAGTTTCCCCATCCTGTTGCTGATTTTGTTTTGGTTTTTTTCAGCCAGCTTGCTTTCTCCGGACATATTTGCATGCTGTACATTTACAGATATCTGATCTGAAACCTGATAAGAGGTTACTACTGGTAACTACAACACTGAAATTTCAGATTTTAAAATTGTCACAGTGTTAATCTAATTGTTCTTATTTTTAAACATAGGAAGATTAAGCAATTAAAATTAAGTTGCTGAACTGTGTCTTTTCACATTATTCTGATATTTGCAGCAAAGAGATATGTCATTGGGGAGACTAAGAGTTGTGCTTAATATATTTTAACTGAAAAGTGCTCTTTCATAAACTCACAGCACATTTTTAACAAAATGCATCTTAGTTGTCAATGGAAGGTAAATCACCTTCATGTGAATCTTTTATCAATGCACTGCTTGAAAACCTTAATCTGAGCAAGCTACTTTCTGCAAAGTAGAAATGTGAAATACTCCAACTGCCCCAAAGAGACATTTTTTAAAAATATTCAGATGACAGACAGCTTGGAAGCACTACTTCATCTTAGTATAAAAAGACCTATTGTGGTAAATCACAAATCAAAACAGTAATGGAAAAACCTCATAAATGAAGCTGTGGACAGACAGAGGAATTAGGATACCAAATTTTCCCGATTCTTTGTGCTTTTTCTAAAACTCAATCAAAATTTATACAAGTGAATAGTTTTCTATGATTTGTGATGTTTCTTTCATGCAGAACCAACTAATTATGGGTATTTGTGATTTTAAAGTCTCAACTTCTGTATGAGTGACACAGACACTGCACATTCCCTGAGACAGAACGATGGAGAAATCTGGGAAGAGAGAGAATTTTATATGCTGTATGTGTAAAGAAGAAAATCCCATTCTTCAGGATTAGTTATTTTATTTCTAGAGATGTATTTCACAAAATTCCTCCTTCTGCTAATGAATAACATAGTTTGCCTATGAAGTACTCTGCCACCTATCTGTATGAACAGCAGTAAATTATGAAAGATCATTATTCCTCTGAGAGAAAAAAATGCTCTATGCTTGTAGTTTCGGTTGGCAATGAATACTTCCTGGAGCATGTCATATCCAGGTTATGCCTGAAAACCATTTTCTGAATCAGTGAAAAGTATCAGACTGGAAAAATTTCATTTTGCTTAACTGGCTAGCACTGACTTAATTCTTACTCACCAGGAGTCCAATTTGCCTTGACGTAACACCTATTTCCAGTAAAGAGACCATCAGAATTGCTGCTGCCAAGAAATGAGGACTGAATTGCACAGTATTGTGTGAATTATCCTTCAGTTTACTTTGTAAGGTTTAGTGCAGTGTATTCTGCATTTTGACTATGTTAGCTGCATATAATTCTATGTTCTGAGTTTGTATAGGACTCACTGGACTAAATTCACTGTTTTATACAGTTTGAACTACCTTAGTAAAGCAAACCTGCCATAAAACTACTCACTTAACCAAGCAGTTATGACCTGTCTTTGACCATTTTAGCCATGTGAAATCACCAAAAGCAGTCAAAGCATACAGGTAGATCTAGACCAGAATCTCCCTTCATAAAGAGATAATTTCAAAACAAGTCAATCTTATTATGGATAACAAGCCAATATAAAGAGTATACGAAGAGGCCAAAGAAGGAAACTGGATTTAACACAGCAGCACACAGTGATACCCACCAGCAAAGATCATTCAAACAGGAATTGTACTTACCTCTACAAGTATGTGCCTCCTGCTTTTTAACACTTGCTAAATTAATGCAGACCTGATTTGGAATAACACAAGCAGAGGAATTAAACTACTTAAAATTAAGCCTTTTTTTTTCACAGACAGAAGAAAAGAAACAGTGAAGTGCATGAAGGAAGTATGGGTCTTTCTAGTTTTCCCCACACCCATCTTGTAAGTTGAATTTCAACTGGCCAGTAACTCTATGTAGAGACTGGACTAGATATTTTTAAAATTATTCTGTGCTATTTTCTCACAGAAAATAACAAAGAACTTGGATATTGTAAAAAAAAAAAAAAAAAAAAAAAGATTACTGGTATCAGAGTATCACTGAAAAAAAGATCTGCCCTATAGCTAAGTTTCTATTACTTTCTACAGTATAATTATTACAGATAATAGCAGAGGATGCAATTTGAGGTGAAACTTATGACTGAACCACTAAGTTTAGTGGAGTTAAAAATGAAGTCTGGATTTTATAAATAAAGTTTTAAGACCACACTGCTATTAGAAATTTCATGAGAAGCCAGAACAATCATGTTCTTGTGCCACTTTTCTCTTGTGTTCATATGGGAATGGAATTCAGGGCATTGTCTTCCTAGTAAAATTCACAGTGAAGAAAAAAGCATTTATCTTGGTGATTTTGGTTTTGAAAGATTTGCTTGGAAAGTTTTTATTATTTGCAGGCAGAATGAAGGTTCCCTTACACAGCAGATTTTTTAACTCATTTTTGAGATGGACAATTTTTTTCTTTCTGTAGTCCAATTTGGATTTTAATTCTCCTCAAAGCTAAATTCTCCAAGTTGGTCTACAAAAGTAGTTGGATTTTTTTCTAAGGAAGCCTGAAACTGCATCACACAAATTATTTTGGGTAGATCTTTTGTTGAACACTTCTCTGATCGGGCAAGAACTCTAAGAAATGTTGTTGAGATTCTTATTGAACTATTCATAATGTTTTTCACTCTGTATCTCAGCATGTGAGGCATTGTTCATATTGTCTCAAATGCTGTCCACAGATGCAACTTCAAGACTGCACTCAGCTCTTACTTAGCCCAAGAGTTTTGTCATTCACAGGAAATACATCCTAACATTTCAACCCTGAAAGCAATGGGGAACCAAAAACATATCCAAAATACAGCTCTTTGAAGTAGAACAAAACAAACAGTAATATCAAACTACATCTGAGAGCAAGAACAAAGGCATTAATTTAAAACAAAAGGGATCTTTTTGTCCTTCCTGTTGTCTTTACAGTGCAGGTAAATTATGGATTATGGCTTTCTTTGAATTCTACTGATATAGTATCTCTGATTGCCTTAAAGAGCTACCAACAGCTTCCTCAGCCCCTCTGGGGATTTTCTAAGATGATTCATATAAATGAATGTGTGGCAACTGCATGAAAGGGTGTGAACTCTAGAGATGCTGTAAAACCATTGATGCACTTGGGTAGTTTGGAATCCCGCCACAATGACTGATGCATTTTTAAACTACAAGTTTTAATTTCATTAATTAGGATTTTCTCCTGCAACTGTTTATCAAAATATCTTTATATGTAGCAAATTGATGACATTAACGAGACAAAGTATTTAATCAAATTTACCAACAAACCTGAGAAGATAATCTGGCCTAGTGTTATAACTGAACCACAGAGGTTGTGTCTGAAAACAAAGCAAGGCACTTTTATTCACTGGGAATGCACTAAATGGCAAACTGTATTGGCAAGAAAATAGAAATTTTTGCAACTAATTAAATTCCCTACACATAAATTGTGTTCAGAAAAGTTATTTTTAAACCCAAAGATTTTAACAAATAGTCTTTGGAATTTCTGGCTCATTTCCATTAAAAAAATCTATAGAGTTGAATTCAAGTTGGCTGCCAATGTCTTTCTTATCTAGATAATTTCAAATTGATTCCTGTGTACATTTTTAGTTTTTATTTTTACAATTACATGACATTCTATTATACACTAGATGAAAGTGGATAGAACAGCACGGAAGGGACACCAAATAAATATGAAGTTAATAGCAGTGATTCCACTTGTTTAATTAATTTATTTAATAATTTTTAAATACAGCTGTAACTATATTTTCTTAACAGAGTATTTTCTTATTATTTTCTTAATAGATCTGTGCACACAAATATACTATGTACCACTTTTCCATTTCCAGAGGATCATCTTATTCCAGTCTAACTGTACAAACAAATCTTATCCAAAACAAGACTCTTTAAATTCTAGCAGCAAAGAACAACTTATCCAATGAAAATACTTGCTTTATTGTTTATTTATTTATTCTCTTCCTAACAAGTTTGATACACATCACAAGTGAATTCCAAGGATATAATTAGGAATGACATATGGATTCTTGTATGGAATTCTTTAAAATCACATCTAAGGAGCCAGACAGATGAAAATGATCAAGAAATTCAAGTAATAAATTAGAGATTTTTTTTCTGATTATTTTAGCCTTGATTTGGGTATGGTAAAGGTGATCTAGGATATAAAAACTTCAATTCTGCTTTTTTTGCTTCTACTTGCTTTGAATGTCAGCAATGCTTTGAATCAACAGGGATTATTTATTTATAGTTTATATTAATATGAAGGTTCTACTTGTTTGACATTTTTGACACTCAATATTAAGTCGCATATTCCAGGTTTCTCCGTACCATAGAAAGAAAGTATTCAAGATAACATCTGAATAAAAATGCAGAATATTTAGTAAGCATGAGGAATTTTTACAAGAGTGCTCAGGAGGCCTAAGATGATTTTTTGAAAGCAGAATTCAACACCTAAATGGCTTCTGAGTTCTCACTTTTGTGGTCGCATTAGAAGTAAAAAGAAGACTGACTGCTGATTAGGAGTGTTATGTTACAATTTTTATTGGTAAAGGGCTCAGTTTATAGCTGTCATAATGATATAAACTTCAGCTTGACTGTGTGCTAAGTGTAAAAAAAATTGTGCAAGTGCTGTCAGGGTACAAAAAGCATGACAACAGGTGATAGTAAACCACTAATGTAAGCATATTATTAAAAGTCTTTGTGTCTATCAAATATATTTAAAAGACTAAATCTATTAAGGGCAATATATTGCCAATGTATGAGTTGTCTGATGCATTTCTGTGGTGATTTGGGAATTTACTCATCTTTTTTATTTCCTTTTTCTGTTATCCTTAGTTTTTTTTTCTTATACCTAACTGGTTCAAATGTGATGGGAATCTGCTAAACAGTATGAGGTTATGCCTCTCCGTTCTTGCAATATTAGTGATATTTTGAGTTTATGATACTGAGTAAAATTTAGCTCCTCTCTAGATTAATACAATCATGCAGGTTAAAAGGACCCCAGAAAGATCTTCCAATACTGTAAATATTGGAAGATATTTACAGTTGCAAGTTTACACTGGGAGTTTTTCTTTTGATAAACCTAAATGACTGTATTTCAGCAAATTCAGATGAGAGCAAATGAGCCAGGAAGTATTTTGCTTTTTCAAAACCTCAGGCATTATGTTTTGGTCTTGCAAGTACAAAACCACCCTGTGTTTTCATATTGAATTGTCAATCCAAAGGAAGCAATGAAAGAGAAGAGTGGCAATTATTACAGCAGAATTATGGGATTTATTTGTCTTGCTAGAGGCTGAAGGTTTGTTTGAATACAAAAGTTAAACTATCATTTATTTTTCTATGTACCTAAAAAAAAGGTTGGAGAATCTTTTTGAATTCTGCAGTCTTTTAATTAAAAGATATTTTGTGGTTATTGTTATGGATAATACCTGACATAGAAGTTTCAGAAATAATGGGTTTGACATTTGAAGCAAACTCTGCCCAGACTCAAACTCCAAGTACTTTACAGCTTACAGAAGAATCATAGAACCATGAATCACAGACTACCAGGTTGGAAGGGACCTCAAGGATCATCTGGTGCAAACTCTGTTGGCAAAAGTACCATCCTGATAAGAATGTTCAGCACCCCGTCCATCTAAATCTTAAAAATTTGCAGTACTGGGGAGTCCACTACTTCCTTAGGGAGATTATTCCAATGGCTGACTGTTCTCTTTATGAAAAATTTTCCCTTTAGTCTAATCAGAATCTCCCCAGGAGTAACTTGTCATCACTGTCTGATCTTTTAAGAAAAGAAAGCCTCTACCTTCTTCACAGCTACATGTTAAACATTAATGGTGATAAAGGTCTCCCCTAAGCATTCTTTTCTCAGGGCTGGACAAACCCAGTTATCTCAGCCTTTCCTCACATGGGAGGCTTTTCAATCCTTTGATCATCTTTTTGGCCCTCCTCTGGATCCTGTCCACATCTCTTTTGTATAGCAGTGGCCAAAACTGAACTCAGTATTCCAAGTGTGGCCTAACAAGTGCTGAGCAGAGTGGGATAATGGCTCCTTTATCTGTGCTGGTGAAGCCCTCGCTGAGCCAACCCAGTGTCCTTTTGTCTTGCTTTGCCACAGGAGCATGCTGGGCACTCGCTGGAGCTTGTTTTCCACTAAGAGCCTTTCTACAGATATTCTTCCCAGCTGGGTAGATCCCAGCCTCTGCTGTTCAAATGGATCATGTTTTCCCAGGTGCAAGACATTGACCTTGTCCTTGCTGAACTTCACAGGGTTCTTGTTAGCCCATTCCTCTAGCTTGTCCAGGTCCTCCTACAGGGAGGCTCTCCCTTCCAAAGTGTCAACTTCCCCCATTCAGTTTGGTATCACTGGCAAACTTTCTCAGGCTCCATTTGATCTCATCTTCCAGACCACTTATGAAGACATTGGACCCAATACTGACAACTGGGAGACCCCACTTGTGACCCGTTGGCAATTTGAAATGAAACAATTTACTGCCAGTTCCCTACCTACTGCACAGACTACTTGTCTAGATTGTAAGGCAAAAAAAAAAAAGTCTTTTTGTGCTGCCTAACCCAATGAAATTATCTTTTGGTAATTTATTCTGATAGAGTTTCAATAAATTCTTGTCTGGTTGGAATTAATGACAAACACAGCTGTGCATTCTGGACCTCAAATATGAACTTGAGAAAGAGTAACACATTTTTTAAAGGAACAATCTAATGGCAAATATCGAAGGGACAAAAAGACTTCCACATTGTAACTTGTAATATTTCTAGAAAAATAGTTTTTTGAGTGCTAAGCATATGAAAAGTCAGGAAAAGGTTCTAGGCATTTTTGAAAATGTGTCCTGCTATATTTGGGAACAGACTCTTGAAATAATCTGTTTCCTGTTTTGCTGTTCTTGTTAATAATTTTCCAAAAGAAAATATTAATTCCACCTATAAACTTGAATTTAATCAGCTGTCACCTTGCTAGGCATCATAAATGAAAGCATTTTCATAATGAGAAAACAGATCAAAACATATTTCACATCTGGTGACTGCGAATACAAAGAAATCAGTCATTAGAGCTAACAGTCTTCTGCGTAAGAAATTTCTTGATGAGGGTAAATAAGCTTGAAAGTTCCCTATTTCAAAGCTGAAGTGGTCAAAAGAAGTGAGAAAAGAGTGGAAAGTTGCAATCTCTTCTTCCTCTGGGCGTGCCGGGATGTACGGAGCTGGCTGCTGACCAAGGCTGATCTGGTATCTGGCACAGCACAGGACACAACCTCCTTTCTTCTCCTAACCTTTATAGCAGCCAAACCAACCTACTCACAAGGCAGAGGCAGCCTGGGGAATGTGTTCTGGCTTGGAGGCAAGAAAACACATCTCACACACCCCATTCCCATTCTTCTGCCTCCCATACACGTGTCTTCCCCATGTCCCTTTATTGGCCTCAACATACTCCCCATGGAGGAAAGAAGGTAAGGACAGCTCTGCCCTTTGAGCACCTCTCCTTTTGGAAGAGCTTTGTGTACCCACACAAGCCTCTTTACAATGTCACAGTAACACACATAGATCTCTGGTGAATTTTGAAGAAGCCACATTCACAAATAATGGTTTCTCCCTGGCAAAGTTGACAGAACTGTAGGATTTCCTGCTTCCTCACCCAACAAATACAGACTCAATGATATGTTTCTTTCTTAACTTAAATTTCCATAAGTACTTACACTAATTTACATCTGCCTGTGGGTTGGACCCGGGTGCTTCAGCTGCTGGCTAAAGATCCAAAGTGAACATCTTTTTTTTGCAGCCCTGCTCCCTACTCTGAAGTTAATTCAGAGCTGACTGAAAGCAAACCACTGTCCTGCCAGTGCTATTTCAGTTTTAAGGGTGTCCAGGATTTAAACCTAGACCTGGATCCAAACTTCCTAAATAGCTTCCATCCTTTTAATTGGCTAAATCATAATCTTGGATTCAGAAACCCTCAACAATTTCACATTATTCCAAAAGGATTTTACTGAAACATTACAAAACTAGCTTTTGGTGTATTTTGGCAGAGAGAATAAAGTGAAAATTCAGCCAGTGAATAATTTGTTGTGGGATAGAGAAAGCAGGATGCTGGCAGAGAATTTCCTCAGAAATCTTGACATGTAAAATAGAATTTCTATTGCAACAGGTGTGTGGGGTGGAAAATTAGGTCAGACAAGATTTTCTCCTCTGTGTGCAATCACTGCTGACAGGCATGTGTCTCCCAGAAGACCTAGGGAGCCAGATATTGCTCCACTATTGTTCTGAGTCTCAGGACTGCTACAGAATTAGCTATTGCCTCAAACACTCTTTGGTCATGGTTCACTTTTAGGCATTGTTCCAGTTCTTTATGGATATAACTGCACTTAAAACACCCATAAAAGATGGGAATTACAAAACAGTGGTTTCTGCAGAAAGCACTGCATGGAGCATATGATGACCTTATCTTGTTTTTCCTTCTGTCTGAAGGTTTTATGTCCTTTCTTCATGTTGATTGCTAGGTTTGTAAAGAACATCTACACAACTTCCCAATACTTTTATTTTTTATTTAAGTTCATATGTTCAATGACAAAGGCAATAGCTATTACCTGAATATTTTCTTCCAGTTAATGAATTCTTTTTTGTTTTCCAATTTTTTAAATTTTGCATATTATTTCAAAGCCTTATGAAGCAGTAAAAACTATATTTAGCTTAGTTTTACTAGCCCTGTGCCTTCCCGATCTAATAACTGACTTGCCAGCAGACCAATTAGGAAAATCTAAAGATGAGAAACTAAAAAGGGGAAGAAAGATCTGTATGTAGTTATCTGCTATATGGTATGGTTCTTACTGAACATATTTATTGTTTCTGTAATTCTACCTCCATCTCCATTATTAGTATGTAAACTAAATGCATCCCTTAAGTACAAGAAAAAAAGCACAGAAACAAGACACAAAACAGCATATAAGCAATACCATGTAGGATTATTTTGCCTTATGGAAGCCTGTAACTCTGGTCTATAAGGATTAGCTATAGACACTAGATTAGGCCTATAATTTGATATGTCTAAATCTAGGTGAAATTGAAATTCTACTTCAAAATGTGACTGAAGCTCTTATATAACTCTTCTTCAAAGCACAAGCTAAATGATCCATGGGGATACGCCTAGACCTATTCAACAAGAAAAAAAAAAGTAAGGATCAGATGCATCCCCAGCTGCTGTGACTTTAGATAGTGAATTTGTCTCCTGAGGTGAGGTGTCTGACAGCATGAGGGTCAAGGGAAGGGCTGGGAAGGGGTGGGAAGCTTGTTGGTACACTGGCTCAGTGCCCTTCAGGAAACCTGTGGGTGGTGCTTAACAATGAGGAGTAGCTGACCTGCCAAACACAGACCTTCAGTCTAAGGATATTGACAAACTTGAGGCCTAGGCCAATTTAAAACCAATTTAAAAACCATGAAGTTCAGCATGGAGGAGCAGCAAGTTCTGTACCTGGGGCAGAAAGAAGACACATGTCAGTTGTGGCCCTGGTGGAAAATACATAGGGGTTTTAATGGATGCAAGGCTGAAAATAGGACCACAGTGAATTCTCACCACAAATAAGGAAAACTGAAACATCAGGAGAACAGAATGTCATGGGAACTTATGACTGTCCTTTATACAGGGGGGCTATGCTTGGCATAATCTGACAAATTTTGGGCTCTCCCTAGTTCAGGATGGATGTAAAGAAACAGAGCAGGGTCCAGCAAAGATATATCAAGATCATTCATACATGTATGAAGAAAATTTAATCCTCAGAGATATTGGAGACTCCACCAGACCATAGCATGGCTGACTTGATCTGCTGCTGGCATTTGTCCCGTTCCACATGTGAGATTGCACCTGATGTCCTACAGGGCTCCCTTCCAACCAACGTGTCTCTAATGCCATGATACTGTGATTTTATTTGCCTATGATGCAGGAGATCTGAACCTTAGGTCCTTGCTGGTCTCAGGGTATTTGAGAACATAACTCCCAAATTTTTTTTAAGCAAGTGCTGTTAGCTGCTCTCCAAACATCCCGTTAGATCTTGGTCAACATTCAAGGAAAACAGAGGAAGGAAGAGAGAGAAAAAGAGAGAGTGACAGCAAAACAATACCAAAGTCAAACTCCTGTCCTGTGTTTTCACTTCCTAGAATCATGGCATGAAAAGCAAACAGAACCTGGAAGAGGAATTTAAAGCTGCTGCTACCCTGTCCCATTACAGCTTGGACTATTCTTCAAAGTGAGCAGTGTTAGTCACTGCCTGACACTTTCATGACTAAACTCCAATATAAGCATAATTTAAGGAGTATGAAAATACCCTGATGTTTTTAGTCAGTGGGCAATTGAGAGTGAAGAACCTTAATGATTGCTGATAGATAAATCAGCAGTGGAAAGAATGGAATATTCTATTGAAAGAAGAAGATGTAATTTTTAAATTTGTATTTGTAAGGATGGTGAAGATTAAAAAGGGGGAGGGGTTGTGACAGAGGAGAAAGAATAATGAGCAGAGAAAGCTGGAGGGAAAGAGGCAAAAAATTGTTGCTAAAACTGAAGAAAAAGTTTAAGATTAAAAAAGGGCTAAGTCTTCTGTGTCATTATCAGGAAATCTAGAACAGCGTGACACTAAGAAAATAGAAAAGTGAGGAGGTCTCCCTAGATCTGGACAGATTCTTTAAATGATAAATCAGTGTTCTCTGTAGAAACAGAGAGCTCAAAATACCTTCTATAATGGAGCCTAAAAGCAGTGAGGCATGAAGAACCTCAGATATCATCTTGCCAAGAAGAAATGCTTGACTGAAGAATGGCAGAGTAAATTAAAGTCCTGTAATTCTACATGGTAATGAGACTTTTACAAAGGTGTACAGAAACACAAAAACAGAAGCAAAGAGAAAGTTTTTCAAAACGAGACAGCAATGGAGATTAGTGAAACAGACAGTGGAAAAGAAGAGATGGGCAGGCAGACCTGAAGGCATGCCAAGAGTACAGTTTAAAAAAAAAGTCCCAAAACCATCTGACAACAAGATCAATAGGAGAAAGAACAAGGAGCAGAAGACAAAGAGAGGCATTTAAATCCTGGGGAGTGCTCAGACACTTCCTGAATATTATTCCAGACCAATGACCTGAAGGTGAGTTCATTTCCCTGCTCTGTCAGTCTTTAACTGTTTTGCTAAATCTGCCTGGGCAGAGATCCACTTTATTCTAATTGAGGTGCTGGGATGAAAATGAAGTGGTACAGGAACAGAAGACAGCCCTCTAAAAGTACCTGTTTCTTTGATCTAAATTGATAAAAGAGGTCTAGCATTTGAAATAGTGACTTACAATATGTCTAAAGATACATTGCTGCAACTACAGCATTCAGTAAATGTTTCCAAGTTATATATTAATTATCTAACTCTGGAACTGCAAGTCTAGTTCTGACCCCAGAACTCTCTGTTGCCATCAAACTCAAGTATAAAGCTAAATATCACAGAAATTTGCCTGTGCTGCCTCCACCCATGCCAACTCTTTAGAGCAACTCAATGGTGTTTCTACTTTACAAGTGTCTTAGTGATGTGCTAACCAATAGCTTTAGAGGAAATATAGCCAGTATTCTGTCACTAATTCCTAATTACTAATCCCTAATCACTAATACTGTAAAGCATGAAATTAAAATTAATGAAAAATAAAGAAGTTACAGAGGTGTTAAAAGATTTTTTTTTAATATATTAGTTATAACTTAATCACTGGCTATAAAATCAAACTCTGGAGCTGGACAAAACTCTCAACTTTCTCTCCAAGTGCAGAGCCAGCATTCCAGACCCAAGCATTGCACATATTTATCTCACCACATTCCACCAAAAAGTGGAATCCAGTCACTTTACCGAAAATCTTAATTTCAAGTGAAATACATGTGTGTTTTTAAATATTAAATCTTAACTGTTCACAACCACAAATTCCCAGATGGTAAGCAATAAGCAGTTGCAAATAGAAAAGGGAAACCTTGCAAAGCATGGAAAAAATGCTCTCTGGCAAAGCTAAAAAATTATAGGAACTGGCTTGCCTTTGCTATACTTTTTCCAAGATGTAAAAAGAAGTCGACAGATGGCTGCTTGCCATTTGTCATAACCCATTTCAAATATGCCTCCTTGTTACCTTTTTTCATACACTTTTCCTATCCCTCTTTTCCTTCTTATCTTCAACAAAAATCTCTACTTCTTCTCAGGAACTCTTATTGCAGAAAGATTTTCCAGGTTTTAGTATACCATTGGAATATTGTAAGATTTGCCCTAGTGTAGAGGTCTCTCACAGCTTTGCAGCACATGCTGACAAAAACAGGAGAGTTTGCCCCTTAGATTCATGTGGTCTTACTGCTCTGAACCGTGAGTGTTAAAGATATTACGACTCAGATTATTGGAAACCAACTCTCTGGCATTAGTCTTCAAATTATATTAATTTTTGTCATTCAAAGTTTTGACATAGCAATCTTAGAATGTCTTGATGAATATTAACTAATTTTTAAATTAGTTAACTTATTCAGGTGCCTAAAGAAGGAAGTATAGAAACATCCAAGATACTATAAAATATTCTTCACCCAGCCTCCAGATGCATTTCCAAAAAGATACAGGTCTCTTATATCTCCTATGTCATACATGCTGGGCTTTTCGGGGTGTCTGAGGTACCCTAAGGAATCTCAGGTGATAGAAGATATTTATGGTTTGGTACATGAACTGTGCCCTGATCACAGCTCCACTGAGCATTCCTAAATTGAACAGGAATCAGTGATTTTCACCTTCCAGTTTCAAAGCTATCATGACTATAAACAGTGAGAATAAAATAATGTTTTTTACTGATATGGTTTTAATTCATATTTATATTACAATTATTAGCTGGCTGTTTGAGATTTTTTATAATTCTAATATGCCTCCTTTCCCCTTTCTTTATTCTTCTATGAAATGATAGTTTTGTAAACTCTTAAAGAATACAATTCTCTTGTTTTCAAGAGAACCAAATCACTTAAACCTATGCCTAAATTGTGTCTGGGCCAATCACCTACAATCCAACAATGCAGAAATCCAAAGATGAAAAGCAAAGTTACTATATGCAAAAGACTTCACAAAATTATGTACAGGAACTTTTTAATAAGTACATTATTCTGTGGAAACACTTTAAGTTCATTCCAGCTCTTACAGCAAATGGATTGAATTCTGCATGTACCCTTGTACAAACAGGATAAAGCTCCCTTTTCTCACCCTGTAGGGCAAAGGATATTGGATCTTAAGGCCATAATATATCTGTGCATAGGAAACTTATTACAAGTCCTGGGTCTGGTCCAGACATACAGATATTTTAAGGAAACCATTCATTTGGAGAGAAAAGAAGGAATGATATCCGTCTCAGAATGAAGTTTGAGGTTCTGGTGTTTTTAGGTTTTGTTGTTTTTCTAATGAATAGCAGCTGTTCAAATGTGCTCAGAAGGTAGAATGCTGAATAAGCTCCAGTGCATGGGATTATTGGGCAAGGATGCGGGGACAAGGTCAAAGGGGAGATATAAATAAATATTTATATAACAGCTCCCATTGTTGTCAGTAAGGGATGACGGCTCAGCAAATCTAAAAATCAGCAAAGTTTTATTTAGGTGTCTGGATATGAATATGAGAGACTGTACACAGTCCAGAAATAAACTATGCTATGCAGTTGCAAAAAGTAATATGACTGTGTTAATCTGACTTCTTAAATAGGCTATCAATTCCTGAAGAAAATAGTTCTGATTGTATGACACTGCTTTTTTAGATACATCCTTCATTTTAGAATGGAAAAACAGTACATGGAATGTGCTGTACACATGTAAAGGCATATGTGTTTCTGAAGTTTACTTTTTTTCCTGAAAATCCATTTCAAAAATATTGATTCAGTGCAATTAAGACCTCTTTTCTGATATTAATGTTGGTCTTCTAAAGCACAGGTTACAGCAACCTACCTTTTTGTTGATGCTGAGAGGAATTATCAGTGGCTGAGAAAACAGTGCAGACTGGCTAAAGCTATTTTACTAAGTCTTGCTGCTTTAACATTAGTGCACTCTCTACAGATTTAATCCAAATTTCTCATGCAGCCATCTTTACTGCTACTTACTAATTTCTGTGTACATACTTTAGTACCCTCTACTGGTCTTAAATTTACTGTGGTGGTCAGCTAGTCTGAGGAGGTAGAGGCAAACCCCTAATAGACATCTGAATGATGAATACTTTCCCTTCTTCTGTTTTATCAGGAGGTCATGATCTCTGTTCCAGTTAAAGGCACGACACTACTCGGTAATGTGGGGTGGTTTCTATCTGTCCTACAGTTCATTAAAATTATGCATAAAAGCACGGATAGTGGAATCAACAATAAACCAGCACTGCTGGAAAAGACATAAAATATTGCACAGCTAATCACAGAGAAAATATGGCCCCTATAACAGCTCTTTGTTCTCTACATTCTTGCTGTCATCTGCTGCACTGTTTTCAGGAGTGTCAGATGTGAATTGATTTGCAACATCTTTGCTTGAGGAGAGCAAAACAATTTATGTATAGGGGTTTTAAAACTCTATAGCAGCCTATGAAATGCCCTGGAAATATGTAAATTCAAATTTAGTTCTAGTTGAAGAAAAAAGAACAGTAACAAAAATGGTCCAAAAGAAAGATATGGCTAAAAGGAGCATCATGGACAAGGAAGTACTGAATTTCTCAAAAGGCAAACAAGTAATTGTCCATATAGGGAATCTCACAAGCCACTTTGTACAGTTTGGCAAAGTTATAGCAAATAATGCAATCACTGGATTCTACCAAAAAGCCCCACATTTTCCAATACATTAAATGACAATTTTGATCTTAACGGCTCCTAACACAAATATTCCAAAAAGGTTTCTAGTAAGTAGGCATGAACTTGGGCATGAAGATTAACCGATAAATAAAGCTGTTTTAAACTACAGTTTCCAGAAAATGGAAAAAGGAGATAATTCTTGTACTTTGAAACATCCATGCCAATATTTCCAGTTTAGCCACTGAATAGGATGCTGTACTTCAGTAATATTTAATCTAGCATGATATTGTGCACAGATCCTACCGTTCCCCATGGATGAGATCCTCTATAAATAATAAGTTCTGCTTTAGCAATGGCACATGCTGATGAACTTTTGAAGCAAGAGGTTGACATGGCTTTCCAGTGCTAGAGGATTCTTGGAAGCCATAACTAGAGTTGCATCACCAGATACTGTCACCACCAGGTTCAGCTGAACCTAGTAAAGCATGAGCACCAAAAACACTGCTGTAGGTGGAGGGACAGCCACACCGGATGTTTCATTTCGATTTTTTTTTCCTCTCTTATTTGTTTGGTGTTTATAGACTGTTACTTTGTATGAAAGAAATACATCCAGAAACTTTTCTGGTTTGGGTTATTTTTACTGAGCAAATGTTCTATATAATACTAAAGCCCTTAAAGAGATTTTTTTTCTATTATGCTTAAGCTTGGTTACCCATGGACTTTCTCTGCCTTTGTTTTTATGCTTGGCCTTGTTACAAAGGATCACAAATTTTATGCACACCAAGGAAACCTTTGAACAGTAACAATAAATTAAGAGACTGGACAACTTCTTCTGAATGCTTGCTTTTTCAATTGTAAAATGAGAAGAATGATCTTTTCAAGGGAAAAAAATTATAAAATAAAATACTTTCTTTTTCTCTTGAAAAATGCTAAATGATTTCTAGCAACTTTTCTTATCCGACTAAATTGAAATTACCTTAACTGATTTCCTCAACCTGGTTCTCTGAGAAAGATCTAAATAATCTCTAAGATCTAAATAATTCCCATCTGCATGTCCATCTGAATGTGCCCAGTCATTCCCTTTATTTCCCCTGTCCCCTTATCCAGTAACCTATTAAATTCTTAAGCTATTAGAGAATATGTTAGAGGGAGGTGAATTATCCAAGCGCTAGTATGTTCTTATACTGCCATGAAAATAAGAGGATAAGATTGGAGTTCCCTTTATGCCCCTTGAAGGAAAAGAGAAGGAACACTAAAGAGGTAGTGGCTGGTAGGCCAGTCAGGAACAGGCATCTCTAAACTACTGACTTGGCACACTACTTGCTCAGCTAGAGAGCAATAAAATGTGCTTAGGGGTTATGGTACTAAGCTGAAAATATTGTGGTTGCTTGGATCAAATGAGGAAGCGAAGTATTGTGTTTTAAGCAGCAGGAAATGTAGGGAGAAGGGCTGTAAGAGGAGGCTGGTTTGCTTAGTTCTGCTTCTCAGCGAGCCATTAGAGGATACTTTTAGTTGTTTGTAGTTTTATTTTTTTTTAATTAGTCTGATTGTATCACGTATCTTGCACGAATTAAAGATTATGAATATTTTGTTTTCTGTTTTATTTCCAGATTTGCCTGTTTGGACTGTGCCTTAGACTAGTGGGTAAGGTATGTTATAAGGACAAACCAATTCATGTAAGAGGAAGAAACACCCTTTTCCCAGTTCTTTCAGAATAATAAGATACAGAAATCATAGAATCATTGAATGGTTTTGCTTGGAAGAGGCCTTAAAAATCACCAACTCTCCTGCTATAGGCAAGGATACCCTTCACTATACCAGTTTGCTCAAAGCCCCATTCAATCTGGCCTTGAGCATTTCCAGGGACAGGGCATCCATCCCCAGCTGTTCTAGGCAATCTGTTCCAGGGTCTCACTATCCTCACAGAAATTAATTTCTCCCTAATATCTAATCTAATCCTATGCTTTTCTTTTAAAGCCATTATCCTTTGTCCTGTCACTATATGACCTTGTGAAAAGTCCCCCTCCAGCTTTCTTATGGGCCTCCTTTAGGCACTGGAAGGCTGCTTTAAGGTCACCCTGGAGTCTTCTCCAGGCTGAACAACCCAACTCTCTCAGCCTGTCTTGATAGAAGAGGTGCTCCAGGTGCTCCAGGCCTCAGATCATCTTCAACCTTTCTTACACAGAACAGAAGGGACACTCTTCCAGAAGTAAAGAATAGGGAAAATAAAGCTAGAGAAGTACTTGGGACAGAATTTCATTCAACACACAGTACAAATCTAAACCAAATTTAAAATATCTTTTAAACTATTATTTTAAAATATATGTTTGTTGAATTAATCCCATATCTTTTGATGATAAGTATCCAATTCCACGGTCTTTCCTACTGTATATATTACTTAATATAGGAGAGAAGAACTGACTCTTCTTCAATGCCTTCATATGGTTTAGAAATAAAAACTTCTGCATTTTGGGTTCATCCCAAGTCCCATGTGGGATATTTAATACCTTCTATGCTTCTACTAAAACACAATAAAAACAGAACCAAGAAAACAGAGAGATAAATGGATAGATAAATGGCAAATGTTTTAATTTAGATAAAAGTACAAAATAATAGATAAAAGAAAAGAGGACAAGGACATAAATTAAACTACCATCTGCTAGAAATAACTTGTGGGAATACAGCTGTCAAGACCTTTAAATTCTAAACAGTACTACCATTATGGGCATTTTTGTGCCTTAATTGTGTGTCTACAACTCCCTGTGTGTTTCACAAACACATAAGAAAATTTTAATCTTAATTAAATCAAGAGAGCAAAATGAAAATCAAGTTCCAGCTTTGAATTCTGGGAAACAACTTGAGATAGAGATAATGAAGGGATGATTCATTTGACAAGCTATCTAATTTAAGTAAATATTGCTGGGTTGCGAAAGTAATTTTAAAGAAAATGCAGAGTTGATAGTTCAGTTGCCCTAGGGAAAACATATAAGAGTGATATTGTCTTCATACTCCTACTCAGTCTACCCTGTCTGAAAATATTTTTATTGCCTGTTTTTCAGTCTTGGTTCACATGATATATATTTTTACTGTGTTTTGTTGAAAATCATGTATTTTACAAAATATGTGGAATATATACACTTTAATTCACAAATATATACATATATATGTAGATATTTTTACACAGAGAGATAAAGAAGAAAAAGAGTGAATGTGTGTTATGAAAGCAAAGACAATCAGCTTCCCTGGCTGATTGTTGTTGTTCCATTGGAATGGAAACAGCAGAAACATATTTTATCCTGAGGCCTGAAAAACTTCTTCCTCCAGTTATTAATCTCTCAGCTGACTGTTTTCTGTGAATGAGTGTCTAAACCAGGCAGAACCATAGGAAATTTAAACAGCTATTATAAATTGTCATGTGTAAAAATAGTTGAGATTACACACGGGTGGAAGATTCAACTTGACTACTATATCATAATTGATGCCCATCTTAAAGCATCTATTTGGTAATTTTGTTTCTTATCAAGTTTATATTTTCTTTACTGCCCATCCCTTTTCGCTGTCTCCCACAAAAGCCATATCAAGTTTCAGGTGCTGAAACAGTTTCAGAGACTGCAGAAACTGTCCACATATAAAAAAAATGTGACAGAACTGTGACCTCTGAGACAGAGAATTTATTTATGTTGATATTTAGCTTTTTTTCAATCCCTTATTTCCCTTTTCAATCACTATCTGGAAATGATACTTTACAAATTTTAGATTGAGTCATCCATTTCAGCATTTGTATAAGAAACAAAGAAATTTTCAATCTGGCACTTATAATAGAATCACAGAATTAATGAATTTGTAAGTGAACAGCATACAATACAAATAAACCTAAAAACATTTTTATTATGCTTATTTTTTTTTATGCTGGTTCTGGCTAGCCCAAAAAAAGATTAGATAGAAAATACTGTATCATTGTTTTTATGATGTAAACTATTATTTTCAGAAGTTTATAACAGAATCATAATGAATTAATCATTCTGCTTACAAATTACACTGCAGTTATTTGTTTTTTTAAATATAATAATCTTCAGGGCAAGAGATAGCATTACTCTAAGATACCATAAGTAAAGAGTGGAAAAATTCCAAGTTAGTGTGTATTTGAATAATTTTAAATGGCACAAAATCTTCTACAAGATATGAACATTAAATTCATTTAATTAAATGATAATATTTAATCAGCATGCCAAGGTATCTCAAACTGCTCTGTTGTGTGGGTCCCATGACCCTTTCATTCTAGTTGGGGCAAAAAGCTACAGATTATATTTTCTTTGAAATGCGTTGTTTTGTTTGATGAAAACTGTCCCAAAGTAATTAGTGTCATAGCTTTGAAAGAAACATAAGTAGAAATTGAAAAAGCAAAGGGGAAAGGAGCACTTGTAAACCTGCCTCTTATGCCCAGAAACCAGTGCAATGCTGAGTGTCCTGATCTAGTGAAGTAATTCTTGTTGGAGGAGATCCTCACAGCAGAAAGGTGGTTTGTGTCATGAAGCCACAAGCCTGCCTCCCTGGGGGACATGTGCCCAGACCACCCAGTATGCAATGTGGTTGTATAAATGTGGAAAACAACAGTGTTAGCATAGTGCAGGGCATGAGCTAACGTGCCCAGGCTTTTAATTCCAGGTTGCTCTATCTGGCTCTCCCAGGGCATGGGCGAAACAGATGCATAACTGCCTCCAGCTGCTCCTGAACATATCCCATATATGAATCTCAGTGAACGAGGGGGAAAGGAGGAGAACACACCCTTCACAGCAAAGTTTGGCTGTAACCAATTTGCTTTGATTATCAGATCCCCTGTTCAAAATAATTATGTAGCCAGGTCGGCGTTTGGGCGATACAAATTTCCACATCAGGCTAAGACCAGAAGCCTCAAGGGAGGCCCTGTTGCCACAGACCCAAGTTCCAGAGAAGTGATGCCACCAGAATGTGCTTCTCATTAAAACCACATAGCATTGTATGCTGCCTGTTTCTAACATTCTGAGGCAAATAGATTAATATATTTAAAACATTCCAGTCTTTCCAATCTTCTAAAATATATATATATATCCTGGAATAGACAAGGTTTAATGTTTGATACAGGTACACCCTTCATCTCAGACTAGTTCTCCTAGAAGGAGGACATTTGGCAGAAAAGTCATGACTGTGTGATCAAAAAGACTGAGGAAAAAGAATCTCTTTTTATTTTCACATTTCGCTTTTAACAGCAATTATTTTTACAGATAATCTCTGTTCTGTGGTGCTCCCCATCAAATAGAAAAGACATGTAGCTGGCAGCATTGGTCAAACTGAAAAGAAGAGTAAGCTTCAAAGTCTGCACATGAAGAAGGGAGGTTGCTGTAGGATAGGACAGGAGAGAACAGGAAAAGGTAGTGAAGGCAAGGCAAGTCAAGTCATACTCTGTTCTTTAATGTTAGTTATATTAGATGTCTACTTCCCACATTATTGTAATATACATTTCATCTTCCATTTGCAGTAAAAACTAAATTGCTTAGTTAATTTATTTCATATGAAATGCATTTCTATTAAAAAAAAAAAAACAACTGGCAGGTTCATAGGTATGAACCTGACTTACCTAAGTGGCTGATAATTATGCCACTAACTTGAGTGGATACAGAACCAAATCCTCATTAACTTGTGCTTTCTTATTGACTCACTGCATTTAAGTTGTGTCTATAAATGCCATCTATAAAATTGTTTTGAGGGCATTTTGTGATGCTATGTCACACTATTGCTTACAAATTGCTGCAAAAGCTATATTTAAGCACAATATTAGGAAACAGTAGTAAAGTGTACCTAATAAAATCCAGACTGTATGCTAGGGAACTGCTTTCTCATTGTGAGACGAGCTTTTCTTCACAAGGAAACTAATAAAGTCCAGAAAGTGGCCTAATCACAGTTCAGTTCTCAAGAAAGTCATAACACAGGGAGTTAATACACCTTGGAAGAAAACCATGTGTAATTCCATAACCCTCTGCATCCCATCTAGATAATTTAACTCTGTCTGACAATCAAGGAATGACACAATAAATCACTAAAATAGTTGGTTGCTTTATAAAGTAGTTCATTTCTGGTGTATTACCTCTAGATACCTAGATGAAAAATATTTCTTACTGAAATTGTATTTTAAGCTGTTCCCCCAACTACTCCATTACATTAGTTTATTCCTTTCCTTTACATAATGAAGTAATTGGGTTCTCCTTTATTTTCCATGCAGTTCTGTGTAATTTTTAAGGCCAGCTGTGATCTAAAACATGGCAGAGAGGTGGTTCATTTTTTAAAATCAAAATGGAGTATCAATGTATGTTGTTGAGACAACTATCTAATTGCATTGGAATCCTAGAATTCTGTCTATAAGGTTAGACACAAAGATTTTTTAAGAGTAAGGGTAACTATGCCAAAGCCTGGGACACATCCATTTCAAAACGCATTCCCAGGTGGTGCTTCACTGGAGTGAGGGCTCAGAACACAGGAAAAGGTGGCCCTTGGAAGTCTACTAGTATAATGCACTGTTCCCAGATCCAGTGTATTTACAACACAGGAGCAAGACTTCAATCCAGCACTTTTATGATGCCACATGGAGGTGCAGAGGAAACAGAAGTGTTTTTCCTCTACTCTCTTGTCAGCAGTGTACAAGAAAGCAATCAAAGCTGGGTGCTCCATATAAATACCACATGGAGGATGAGTCTAGATTGGGAAAAAGTGTACAGGTTTTGCATCACAGTCCAAGTGCTGTCAGAAGTGGGTACCATGGAAGCAAGAGAGCAAAATACCACTCTGATATCATTCAACAGAAAACCATGAGAAGGTAACTACCTGATGTATGTTCAGTCATTCCCCATGTTTCAGCAATGTTCAGTAAACACCCAGTGATATCCTTAAAGTTCATAAATCATGATACTCAGCTTATATTTGGTTTCCATTAAATTTATGGGCTATTCACCTTTCCTATGCTGCCATCCCCTTCAAAAAGAGTGCTAAATGTTAAAAAAAAATCACAGCTGTACCCTGTAATTTGTCTTTTTAATGTGCATGTGTTTGAATGCAGCTTCCTTTCTTCCCCTACACTTCCCCATTTCCCAGTTTCCTCTCAGATAATATGTACTTCCTAAAACCATGAATCTGTACCTAACTAGACAGAAAAAGGAAAAAGGGGCTGACTGGATTGGCTCCATCTGATCAGGCCTACCTGTATTAAATGGTGAATTTAATCGTTATTCATACATTATATATATGAGAACACTGCAGCATTAAGCAATAGAAGAGATCCACAGGAAGAAGATCATTGAACAGACATTCCACAAGCATGGGTTTGTTGACAAGCTTAATCATGCCTATTATACCTGAACTGTATTCCCGTTTTTGTTTAAGACTAAAAATATGAAAAAACAGAAGTTGGGAGCTATTCAGCCATAACAACCACAAACCTTTAATTAAGTGTGGTGATCCTGTATGTATTGAAGCCATAATTGAATTTTTATTAACTTTAATGGGGACAAGATTTCACCAGCAAATATTCAGAAATCTGTAAGAGTTTAAAAAAAATAAAGTGAAGTCACTCAAGTTTCTTACACTCTGAGCATTAAATAAGAGCAAACCATGATGCTAATCAGGTTTGACTTCTAAAATGCAGTGTTTATGGAAAGAAGTTTGAACATTGAGAAATCCACAATGGGGACTATTCAAACTAAAATATTTTATGATGCTTTAATTACTTTGGGTTTGGTTATGATTTTGGCTCTTTTCTCAGGACTGTCAGCTGCAGTAGTGATGGGTACAGATTACTCCCTAGGGATGAGGATGTGGAAGTAGGGAACGACTGATTTTTCTATATCACAAAAATATTTTAAGTGTTCTAAATATTACAGTTTGACTTTTCAGTTCTGAGCCATATCTTTTGAATAAAAAATGATACTTGACAAGGCAAGGAAATGTATTTACAAGTCCAAGAAAAAATACTGATTTTTTTCCATAAATTTTCCAGTACAAATTTATAATAGCCAAAAGCTTTATATTGCAGGTGGGCTGCGATAAGCCTGGTGAGCTTTCAACCCTTAATTGCTCTCAGAAGCTCCAGAATAAAAAAAAAAAACAAAAAACCCTGACATATTATCAAGTAAGCCGCAAAAAGCAGAGAAGGTTGGGGAAATTAGACCTCTCAAGGCTTCCATGGTTTTGGCACATAAATATCCCTCCAGGTGCTCCACTGATGATCCTGTAGCTTGAAGGAGGGACTCTAATAAGAAGCCAGACAGGGCAATTTTCATTCATGAAATATGTCTTCATTCCTGCAGTTTCAGCAAATCAACATGTTTAATGGAAGCAATATTCCCTTAAAAAATTTCCAGTCATTCAGAATGCTGCAATGCAAAGTCATATGGATAACTGTTGTCCTGCCCCTTTACACATCTTCTCCTTTTCCATGTTCTTTTTCCAGTTTTGGTGGGTTTAAACTCATAATAGAATATACTCAGGTTTATTCTCCTTGAATATTATTCTTTACTGTCTCTGTCTCCAAACTTCTTAATCCAGTGTTTTGACAGAAAAAATTCTACAGACTAGGAATTTTGGTTATATTTTAGTAAGATTCTTAGTTTCAGCTTCCCTGTACTACACTACTTTCTAACAGTAGTGTATTCTAACAGTATTTCCTTTACATTCACTGTACCGTCCAAAAATACCTGCTGTATTAAGGTGATTTGCAAGACAGTCTAATGGAGGTTCAACTAAGTTGGCATGCAAGAGATTATGCCCATTTTTTGTACTGCCACTGGCATGTACCTTGGGCATCATACATCTGTAAAATGGAAACAACAGCAGCTTTATAAAACTCTTTGAAAATAGCTTTTTAAAGTTTTTTTTTCAATTGTTCATAATAACTACATTATAAGTTTTCAATCCTGTGCTTCATTAAACTACAGATATCTAAATTACTTCAATGAAAGCTATTTGTGAACAACAAATTTTTTGCTGGTTGGCCAAAATTGTTCCCCAGCTTTCAGAACTTCCATGAGAAACTTGTCAATATTTCAGAACAGGAACAGGTTAATTGTCTCAGTTGTTTAGATCATGGTGCTAATAACGCTGATCTTATGGGTTCAATCCCCACATGGGCCATTCCCTTGAGAGTTGGGCTTGATGATCCTTGTGGGTCCCACCCCACTCAGAATGTCCTGTGATTTTATGAAAAACTGAACAGAACAAGGAAAAATAATGTGTTCATTAATTCACAAAACAACTTCATTCAGACTGCCTCAGTTTGTTTTCCAACTTAGGTCAGTCTGTTTAATACCTATATCATAGAAATTGAATTTCTGTTACAGTCAAAGACAACCAAATACTTAAAATATCATCTGTGAAAGAAAATTCACAGCTACAGACATTGATGGTGTGAAGCTCCCAATCCAAAATGTTGTGTATCTGGTTTTCAAAAAAGGCTGAAGTCCAAAGATTTCCTTAGTTCAAAGTGGAAATCAACCTTAAAAAAATGGGTTTAATTTTTATCTGAATGTCTAAATATCACTTAAAAGCCTTTGCCAAATGGTTTTTCCACTATGGAGACACCACAACACATCTAACTTTTCTTCGTAAATTTTAATACGCCAGAGATTATTTGATCCTTGGGAAACAGCATGGAACTCCTTTCAGACACAAAAATTGGAGAGCACTAATGCTAGACACCCCTGCTCCAAGCAAGAAACTTTGATATCAGGTCAAAATCCATAAATTCTTTATTAGCTCTCCTTTAAAAAAGAAACTTATTAGAAAGAAAGAAAGATTAGAAAAAAAGAAAATCTTAAAATACAACTTGTCTGTTTGGCAGCAAGGGCTCCTCAGAAGTGACTTCTATACTTGATATTGACAAGATGTGGAGTCGTTTTCCTTCACAGCTAAAACTCATTAGGCTCACAGGTCAAGCCCATTTCTCTCTTCAAAATTCTTTTACTAGTTGTCTAGTATACTTTTGTACTCTCTCTTCACATTCTTTTAAGGAACTCAGGGAGCTCGATACACTCCACTGTTGATAGCTGGCTATCTAAAGCAAAAGTCATCTTCAGTCCTCTTTTCTCTTGAGATAAAATCTGTTTCTTCACAAATATCTCAGGTGAGTTTTACCTTGCATTTTCTGCTGAACTTCACAGTCACATTGTCCTTGCCCATCTTCTATCATTTTAAGAGTGTGGTCAGCCACACTCAGTAAGGTGACTCAAAAGCATTTTTATATTATTGTTTCAGTAGCTAAAGGTTATAAAATACAGCGATACCAGAAAGCTCCTTTTTTGCTCCAGGTGCAAGTTAGTGTGTGCCAAGAGGCAGCAATTCAGTAGGCCAAGTGGGCTTCACCACCTTACTTAACTAGCACTGTAAAGAGGCAAAATTGTGATTTAAAGACACCTCACTACCTCTAGGGATAATTTTGTACCCTTGGCAAAGAATGAGTTTTATGCCCCTGGGTTGTTTAGGCTCTACAATCCATAAAATAACTTGACAAGCTTTTGACAAAATTTTCACATTCCCCAAGTGTGTTGAAATTATTCTTCATGCAGTCTTCAAACAAGCTGACACAAGAGAACCCTGCTGGGGTTGGCTCAGTTTATCTGTAATGAGCCGAAAAAGACGGAAGCCAATATTCCACTCTACAACTGGAATCAGCAGCTTATCTCATTAACTATTCACAGTGGAGCTGCTATGCTTGAGAAAGCTGGATAATTCTCCCTTTCTTTAGGTGAAAATGTTACTCAAGCATTGTGAAGCTGCAATTTACCCTTAGTGCAAGCCTGCCATGAAGTAACTACTTTACTATTTAGGAAAAAAACTTACGACAACTTAGAGTTTTTATTCAGCTAAAGATGATTCTAACATTCCAAAACACTGTGTGATGATTTCCATTTGCTAGTCAAAGGTATTTTAAATCTTTACAATGTCTGAAAGCATGGATAAAATTCTCAAGGCACATCTGTAAGTTCAAAAATCCACACTGAAATCACTCTAGCAATAAGTGTTTCTTGACTGATATCTTAGATGCCAAATTGTATTCTGGAAGCAGTTTTATAACCAGATTCTGAACTCTGAAATAGGGTTTTAGGTTTATAACAGAAACAATTACAAAAGCAAGGCCAAGTCCCTGCATCTGGATTCAATGGTCGCACCATTGGTCTTGCAAGTTCCAAATCCAAGTCTGTACAAATAAATGTTAAGAACTTCTGTATTGTAGATACAGTGGAGGTATATTGGCTTTTTCTTTAAGAAAATAAAAGATAGTGATAGGAATAAGCAATAAATATTTTTAAATATATCTACCTTTCCAGTCAGAAAAATATATTTATATTTCATTTTTCAGAACATATTTCTGAAAAGATTAAACTAGTACGTTCAACTCAGCTTTACATCTGTTTTAACCCCTCTCCTAGATATGGCCTCCAAGAGCCATTTGTAGCAGAAAGCCTCGATTTTGCTACATCTGCTTATCAGAGCAGCCATATGAAAAACACTGCTTTCTAATATTGTGGCCACTGGATTTCATTTAGTCATTCAGATCGCACAGACCTGCCTAATGCTGCACTACTAAAAACATTATAAAACTGAATATGATACAGCAAAACATAACCTAAATCTGCACTTATCTGTCTGACATGCTGAGCATTAGGAAAACATATATTATCTTTGATCACATACTGTTATGCTACTTACCAGCTGAGATAAAAAACAATTACATTCTGCAAATCTACACGAGTAAATCAAAAAAGCTGTTCATTGCTAAAATCCCCTAATCTCTAAAATGATATATTTTTTGCTGTCTCCAGTTCAGTTCTTATAGAGGGCATTAAGGTATCTGTGGACTATAGGAACATTAAAAAAGATGGAGCAGAACACATCTCATGATTTCTCCAGGGTTTGTGGCACGTTTTGTTAACACTCCTAGAGTTTTGTTAATTACCTGGCACCAGCTATACAAAGCCTCTTTCATCACATCTAGTCTTACTGCTGAAATACATTCAGTGTCAAGCCACCTGGGCATCCACTTCAGGATTAAAGTTTGCCTTCCACTGTGTAAAATCCAGTGACTCTGAAGTGTTTCTCTGTTAGTTTGTGATGCAGAAATACACAGTCTGGGAATACCAAGAAGGGTAGGAGAAGCACTTGTTAGAGTGTTTCTGAAATCAGGGATACATAAAAAATGGAGCTGGAATAGCTGCTCGGTGAAAGAGGGAAAATATCTCTGATTAGTGTTCCTGAGGACCTTGTTAAGTTTCTGGAAATAGCTGTACATCAGGATAGCCTGTGTTATTAGGAGGCTAAGTTTATTGGCCTAAAAGTCACATGTGCTTCCTCCTGAGGTAACAAGAAGTGACAACACATTGCAGTGTTTCAACTGTGCGCCACAAAAAGTGTAGCAAATCTTGGAGCTTAAAGGGAAGATCCAAGTATTTGGGGTCTAAGCTTCATTGGCAGACAGGACTTGAACAGCTGAGCAGCAGTTCGGCAGCATTCTTAGGACAAAATTTCTTCTTCAACTTGAAATATTGTTCTTCAGTATAGGAAAACAGTGCTGAGAAGGTTAAAACTGAGGAAGTGGAAAAGTGTTTTCTAATTTTCAATGCCAGATAATAGAGTGTAAACCACAGTAAAGTGAAGGAGACTCTAGAGGAGGATGTTTGCTGCCCACTGCTACAAATAATTCTTTTGTCTTTTTTTTATAATATTGTAATAAAAGTTGAATCCTTAGCTGAGGAAATAAAGCAAATAAAAAAAGTTCTCATCACCTCTTTTATTTCAGCTCTTTTTTGAAAAAAGGGAAATATTTTTCTTTTCTTGGCTAATTCTTTAGCTGACAACAGAAAGAAGAAAATTTGGCTCTATTATGCTTCATTTCAAAGCTCTGGAAGTGGCATAGAAAATGCCTAACAATAGTTTCCATGTTATTACTCCCAGGTTATTAACAGTCTGATAGAAGCAACCTATGTAGTTAAAAGAAAAACTTCTTCACAACATTTAACTGGGAAAACAAAAATAAAATAAGAGAAATAAAGAGATACTGGCACACAATCAGAGGAAACTATACCTATTTCTTCTAGTGGTATCTCTTATTACAGATTGAAGTAGATTCTTTCATTCATACTTTTAATCACAGTACCTCTTTATTCCATCACTTGTTAATACTTTAAGAGGCTACACCATTTCCTGCCCTTCTGCTTTGTCATTTAGAACAAAGATAAAGCAGCACTGCATCTCCCGAAGTAACAAGAGGAACGATCTTGCCCCATGGGTTTTCATCCAAGTCACCCCTCAGATAAGCTAAGTACAAATGGGCTACACTGGTCTGGGGGAAACTGAAGAGCCCTGTGTAGCTGTGGCAGTGTATACAGCCCTTGTCTGTGCTGTGCTCAAAGGTCTCCGGATGCAAGTCAGTCCAGAGATCCGTGACGGGCAGAAGTGTCAGCGCAGCGCTGTGCTCAAGCAAACAAACTGCGCAAAGGCAGACATGGGATCAAGCTAACACAGCCATACAATCCCCGTCTGGAGCTGCCCTGCAGACACAGCCAGTGGGCTCCAGCCACCCACCAGACATGCCCAAAGGCACTGGAAGCAAGGACAGCCGTGTGACATTTTTGTTTGCACTGGCACAAGAAACAGTTCTGTTTTGCTGATGGCAGCTGAGGGCCCACCAAGGCTGTGGCAGCCCCTAACACCCTCCGTTACTGACTCCCTGCCTCCTCTGTTGCCTGTGTTTTCTGCATACCTCAGTGAGCCTTGGCCTATCATTGCTTTCCCTCCCACACTGCTGACCCTCATTTTTGCTTCATTTCTTGTTAATCAGCATTTACTCCAATTAGTTTGTGATATAACATGTCAGGCATTATAGTTCAAACACATGAAAGACCAAAAGTAAATAAAGGAAATACTGACACTGGCAGTAGACCCAGCATGCTCTCCCAATACAAACACTCAGAGCCTGAAGACAAGTAGTGAACAAGTCATGACAGCACATGGGTATTATTTCTGTAACCTAACAGTTTGTTTTTCTGCATCATAAAATTGAATGCAGTCCATCAACTTATCTAGAACTCTTCATTTTTCTGATGGAAGTTAAACAAGGTCCTAATTCATCTGGAAAAATTTATTCCCCATTTGCTGCCAAGTGGTAAAAGCAATAGTTAATTTATTACCAGCTCCAACAGAAGGCATTTAAAAACTGCTGCTTTTTCATGTGTGTCACTCATGAGATTTTCAGTCTTCTGGGCTCCCTCTTTCTGCTCTTTTGGAGACAGCTGTCAGGAAAGTCAACCTGTCTATCAAGTTTATTCATCAGCAAGACTGTGATGGTCTATTCCTTTCTTTTTTAAACCACAGCAAATAAAAAAAAACAGTTTCAACTTAAAAAAAAAAATGTCTTGTTTAATAAACAGAATCACAGTACTCTCTCTCCTTCCTGCATGAGGCTGCTTGACAAGAGAAACTGAGAGAGAATCCCAACTCACTGCTATGAGAAGGATGGCAGTGGGCAGAGATAATAGGGGAGGAAAGAAGACTGGAAGTTTAATTCCACATACAGCTATTCTTTCAGAAGAACCATGGGATAAAGCAGTACACTTTGATAGGCCAAGAAACAGAACCTGGGGCAAGAAGGATAATCATAGAGTAATAGAACAGGTTGAGTTGGAAGGGACCTTAAAGATCATCCTTCTACCAGACCACTTTACTCAAAGACCCATAAAACCTGGCCTTAAAATCACAGAATAGAATCATCAAATCATCAAGGTTGAGAAAGACCTCCAAGACTATCAAGTCCAACCTTTGACTGAACACCACCATGCCAACTAAACCATAGTACTAAGTGCTCTGTCCAGTCATTTCTTGAAGACTTCCCAGACTCTATTACCTCCCAGGGCATTCTGTTCCAAAGTTTCTCATGTTCAGCCAGGTATTGACTAGCACCCCCAAGCCCTTTTTCATTCTGCTTTTCAGAGCTTTTCAGTCACTCTGCCCCAGCCTCTAGTGCTGCATGGAGTTGTGCCTTGAACACTTCCAGAGATGGAGTGTCAACAGCTTCTCTGGGCAACCTGTTCCAGTGCATCATCACCCTCACAGTGAAGAATTTCTTCCTAATATCCAACCTAAATTTACTCTCTCTCAGCTTAAAACCATTAAGAGCATCTAAATGTAAAAAAAAAAATAAAATAAAAATAATAAAAAAAACAAACAAACAAAAACAACAAAACAAAACCAAACCAAAACAAACAAACAAAAAAACAACAACAAAAAAAACCAAACCAAAACAAAACAAAAAAAAACAACAAACAAAACAAAAAAAAACCAGAGGAAAACCTGAAGGCAAGGAGGAAAAAAGTTGTCTGAAGAAGGGTATAGAAAAGTCCTTGCAAAGGTCAGCAACATACTGGCACTGCAGCTGCAAAGAGAGAAGCAGATAAGTGGCTCCTGGAAAACCCAAAATTTCATTTCTGTGAGAGCAGTCATGCTACAATAGTTTGCCAAAACCATGCTTTGCTGCTGGCTCTTACTGAAGGATGAAGATAACTTCTCAGCCTGTGAGCTAAGTGACCACAAGGACAGTGCTAGTGATGGAATTTTCCCTCAAACACTACCAATCTGAATAAAGTGAAGGTATTTCACAGTTAGTGAAGTTCAGTGAAAATAAGACAGTTCTAATTGTACCATTTCTCAAACTTTCATGCTTGACTTACCCTTAGCTGCCTCCCAGTCCTTTCAAAAAGCCTGTCATTTGCTGCTACCTACAACAAAGATGTTCTTGTTCATGTGAACAGCCTTTTACCTTCAAACTAACTTTCAGAAATTACTTTATCAGAAACTCACTTGGTGCTCCCTACAGTTCAAGTATTTCTACTTGGTTTCCCTTGTTCCTTTGAAATATTTTCCTACCACTTTGCAAATTCTGTGTAAACAGCAGGTATCACAGCTGAAATGGCAAATATCAGCAACATGGATAATTTCCTTCACCATTTATTTGCTCTGCCTGCCCCTATACACAGTATAAAAACTTGAAACAGTTTGTAAATATGTTTTCCAACCATTTACTGTACCAGATGCCAGACAACCTGGCATCAGAGAAATTATACTGCTGCAGCAGCTGTCTATCTAGATACCAGTAAATGCCTCCTCTTGAAATATAGCTGAAACATCAAAGTAAAAAACAAAAAAAAAAATACTGTGAGCACAGGGCTGTCCAAACACATGTAGCATCTGTAAGTTCCATATCACGGACAATATTTACTGCTAGCTCCCTCACTATAAATACTACACATCAGTTAAAAAAATCCTGTCCTTAATATTTTTTATTCCCATAATTTACATTTTAAAATTGTAAAACTTTGCAATAAAGTAAACATATATATTAGAGCCAAATGTGCTTCATTGTCAAAGTAGTGTGGTTTTTACCCTGTGAACTGTTGATGCATTTACAGTTAATACAGAATCGATACAACAATATGGGTTGGTATTGGCTTTGCTTGGCTGAAAAAAAAATATGAAGATAGTGAACATCATGTTAGGGGTGTTATTTCTAAATGTCTGCAATACTTTATTCTGGCATTTATTTAAGTGTCGCTAATATAGTGCTGCGTTTTAAATTTGTGATGAAAGCAGTGTGGAAAACACAAGGATGCTTTATCTTACTGCTGATCAAGGCTGGTGTACTGTTTGGGTGTTTTCTGCTTCTCACACTATCTTGCCAAGAGAGCAGGCTGGGAATGCACAAGGAGCTGGTAGGGGACACAGCTGTGACTGCTCCTTGGATCAGACCCCAGCTGATCCAAGGGATTTCCACCATATGGTGGTGTCATGTTCAGCATATAAAGCTGGGGCAGGAAGGCAAAAAGGGAGGGGGGGGAATATTTGGAGTTACAGCATTTGCCTTCACAAGTCACTTTTGTTCATGATGAAATACAGCTTTCCTGAAGGTGGCAGAACACCTGTCTGCCCATGGGAAGTAGTACATGAATTCTTTGTTTTGCTTTTGTTGCGCTTCACCTATCAAACTGTCATTACCTCAATCCACGATTTTCCAAACTTTTCTCCTTCCAATTCCCTCCCTCATATCAAACTGGGTGAGGAAGAGGCTGTGTGGAACTAAGCGGCCCACCACAACACAAAAAAGGTTCTGCACCCAAAAGCACGGATGAGCTTTTCTTTTGAAAGTGAAATTTTATTAATGCATTCGGAAGATATGACTTGTCCAGATTCTGACAACAGCTTATTGCTAACACTTGTTCGCCCACCAACCCTTTTGATAATCACACCTCTCACACGTCTCAAAATAAAAAAAATGGTTAATCAATTAGGATTCTGATCATTTCTATTAATTTGGCGATGATCGACTTGCCACAATTTTACAGCCTTGAACATAATGCCATTCACTACATTTACTTACCTTAGAGATGGAATTTGGAATTTCCATACCAAAACTCAAGGCATTCTTATGACTCGAGAGGCTTCCATGCTCATTTCTGCGATTCTTTTGTGCCTTGAAAGACTGAGTTCTTTGACTTTTTAGAATAGATGAGGGGAAGAGCCACATTTCCCATCTAGGGAACAGAAAACTGTGCATATCCAAAAACAACACAGTGGAACCAATTAGAAACTAGTGGTCTTCTGAATGCATTTTTCACTGGATGAGAGATAGGCTTACTTTTGTGTACTGAAACAATTGCTAATACATGGGAGAAATTGAGAAGAGGGATGTCAATGATTTAAGGACTTTTAAAGTTTGCTTCTCTCATGGATATTAAAAGTAAAAAGCAATTAATGACTAGGCCTACATTCAGTCTGGTTAATTACTGGTTCCTGTCTTTTCCTCTATTGTTGTAATTTTATAGTTCTGAGATTTTCTGTTCACAAGCATTTATTGGAGTGTCGGTCCTTGAGTATGATTGCAGAGCCCAAATTCCCACAATACAGACAGGATACAGGTCTCTGCA